>QLNU02014176.1:60486647-60530190 GCA_006491805.2 Dysdera silvatica
AAAATAAAGGACAATATTATGTTTGTTTCCGTAAATTATCCTTTAATTTTGTGCATCACTCACATTCAAATAAATTCGCTATATCCGGGAGGAGAGATGCTAAGACCTACATATACACAGAAGTCAAATTGAAAGTGCTGAATGAGCGAGCAATAATTACTTTGATATAAGAAAGTAGTAGCACAAGTTGCAGAATCCACAATCTCATAACACAAACCATAACTGAAGACAAATCGCATTAACAAATAGTATTAAATATGATTTATACCTGTTAAATAATCACCGTGACCATTAAAAATATCAAAGCAATCAAATAAAATCAAAAGTGTATAAAAATCACCTGAAAACAGCACCTAATCGGCGACTTCAAAAAAATAACTTGGCCTATAAATATTAAGAGGAAAATCTCTCAACTATCCAGTACATACTATGGGATGTAAATAGTCAAAAACTAGACAAAACGAGCACAGAAAAGGTTATGACTTTTGGGGGACGTTGCCCACCCTCCCCCGAGATAAAAGTTGCACAAACAGGGACTATTTTTCACACAAACAGTCCAACTTCAAGCATATATTTCTAAATGTATTAAAACTATCTTTAAATGTATTTGAACTAATTTTAAATGTATTTAAACTGTTTTTTTTTTACTCGAACACCATAAATTATCTAATTTTTAATCTTTTTTCCTTGATTCTAAATTAACCCCTTCACTACTAATGCACATAATTCATATCTAACTTTTAGATTAATCTGTCTTCTTTTTAGTCACTAGCTTAAACATTGTGCATGTTAGATCGCTCCCAATAAAGGTTATTTGCAGTTATATACGGCCTAGCTGTATATAATCGTACATGACTTGCGGTTATATATGGCTAGGCCATGTATAGGTTACCACAGTGAAATCAATAACAATTTAAGAACAGGTAATTCTTGGTTTTGCGAGTAAATCTATTCTCAGCATATGTTCGCAAAACGTGACTTATTTTCTGTCTGAGTAAACAAATGGCCAGTAGTACAATATTATGTAGCTGGGCGAATGATTTGAAATGCCATATTTACAAAAACACATTCATTTTTTTCACATATTTATTGAATTAATAGTTATAGTTTTAATAATAAAAATCGTAATGAGGGTTACGGTCTATGTTGTGGATAGAACATCGTTCACTAATAATAAATATGATCTTTAAATTAACAGCCACTTGCGGGATAATTAGATGAATTGAGCGAAATACCGATTTTGTCATCTTTTATACACTAAGAGCTATTTAAGATACGGTTACTAAGCTATAATACATGTACAAATGCCTACGTCTGTCAGGATTTGTGTCCAACAAAGGCAAATTAGATTTAATTTTCAAGGATTTAGATGCTTAAAGCATTTTAAAGTTAAAGAGGTTGCAATGCTTAACTTCAATGTTAAAAGGCTTAGCTTTAACATTAGAAGGCTGTATTTTCTAATATTTTGTTCGAAGGCTTTATTTTTTTACATTCGGAAGTTTAACCTTACTGTCAGAAAATTCAACCTTAATATTCGAAGATTAAAGTGTAATATTAGAAGGCTTTGCCTTAATTTTGGAGGATTGAACCTTAGTACTAAAAGGTTAATTTAACATTTTTAAGTGTAGTTGATAAAAAATGAACTAATACACAATAGTCAAAAGCACTTCTGATCTATTGCACATTAGAAGTGAAAGGGTTAACAGATGTTTATAAAGATGCCAATATAGCAGATTTGGCACTTTTTGGTTACTGGCATTTGACACGTTTATGATGTGAATACTAATTGAAGTTACACAATGGTAAAATTTAAAATTTCACGGCCGAGAAAACAGCAGCAGCACAACACTGAGAACAATATTACAGAGTACAAAGTGAATTTGTTTTGTATAAAATGACTTAAAATGAAATACGTTACTACTGCTTGTGTAGATTTTGTACTATATAAAGATATTGCACAAGAAAAGTTTCTGCCAGTGAAAACTAAGGAAGGAATGAAAAAACTTCCATTGGAAATTTTTAAAACTGTTAAGGCAATGTTGATTCCTTTGCACGTTTGGTTGGGGGGCTGCAAAACTGGGTATCTAAAACGTTGATTGTATCACCAAAGTTGAGTTTGTGAAGCAGGCGTTGTTGCATAGCTTGGCAATGTGTGAATTTGAAGTTAACGGAATCTTAAAACAGGTGCCAGGAAGCTGATGCTTAATCCTGTGCCCAAGATGGACCAAACAAAGGTAGTCGCTGCTACAGTTTCTGCATAGTATCGTACCTTCAGCAAAGCCTTTTTCAGGAACAGATTTGTGACACGCAAGTACCGTGTTCTCTCCTAAAAAGATAAAACAAGGTCAGCAATATTGATAGCAGGGCTCAAACAAATAAAATTTAACGAGAAGCCTAAAGTAGCAAAATTAAAATTATATTCATTTACATTTAAATCTTATAACAGTGTTCAGATTACACTGACGACCAACCCTTGACTTCAATTTGGTTTCTACTGCCGTCAGTCCGTAGTTCAACCTTTCAAGCTTCCCGGTTAGTAGTTTTCCAGCCATGTCTGCTCCAATCAACAAGTCAATTATTTATTGTTATTTATCAGAAAGACATAGGCATATCTGTCAGTAGGATAGACTTCCTTTTTAACAATTTTATCACTTCTTTATCCTCCAGACGGGGAATATGCCCATAATTTTTGGTTGACTATAAACTTCGAATTGACAACCAAAAGTATCATTTCAATCAGTTGTACATTATGCACTGTATGTTTTTGCGGCTTGGTTTCAATTTTCCCAAAAAGTCGATGTACAACTTTCTCTTGGCGAATTTTTCCCAATTTCATTAAGTGTGCTGTTCTTTCCCTAACGTAAGACTTTTGTGACCCTGAATCTACAATGGTCCTGATTATTTTGTTTTCCTTCCACATGAATTTTTACCAATAACATTTGATGCAAAACAGCCTCAGAGCATTGTTGATTGGAGAGAGTACTACACTTAACAGACCCACTCAAGTCCGTGAGGAATCGTAAGTATTGACAGCATAACCTGAGAAAGTCGTTTAAATTTTAATTCAGGAGTATAATTTTTTATTTTACCTATGGCCGCCCATTGTGCATCAATGCTACCTTCATTACTCACAGTTTGTGGAACTTCGAAAGCCTGGAACTCACTGAATTCTGTTTGTAAAGCATCAACAGCTTCATCTTCTGTATTATTGAACAAAAGAACAGGAAATTTTTCTGTAAAATATTTTAAGCTGGAAAATGATGCATTTTCAAAATTCGATATTTGTGTAACCTCTGCATGATGTAACACTTCTAACTCAAAAGGAAATTTATTGTGCATGTAGTCACATGCTGCTATGAAATAGCTTCTGACGTTTTCATAAAATTCATTTTTATCATGGATGTTAAAATCTTGGATTACTTTCAGTGTTCCATTTCCAATTAAGATATCAACATCATCTTTTTGATTACTCCTCTAATGATAGTGAACTTTCAAAATATCACTACATGATTTTACATGTGCTAAAGCGTTTTAGTACCTTTTTTATATCAGTCTCATGAAATTCTTGAAGAATTTTCAACCTATCTTTTCTTTTCGAACTCTTTTGTAAGTAATAGTAAATGTCTACCAAAATTTCATCGATTTTAAATGGCAAACATGCAGCACTCTTTTCAGCTGCTAAGTTAATAAGGTGGCAGGAACAGCCCATAATTTCAATATTTTGGTGATGATTCTTTAACACCGCTGCTACACCTGCTTTTTTTCCTATCATAACAGGTGCATTATCACAGCTAAAGGCAACACAATTAGAAATCGCAAGGTTTTTAGATTGTAAAGCACTTACCAGAAGATTTCCAATATTTAACCCAGTAGTAGCATTTTCTTTCAAAGATGGCACAGATAAAATACAATTCAACAGAAAAAAACAAAGGATGTAAATAAACATTCAGCTTTAATCACGGAGATATCGTTAAATGCAAAAAATGAAGGCTTGATACTATGATTAGACTCTACAGCCTTGAACGTCTCCTTATGTTTAACAGTCTCAGAATGCAAAGTAATATCGTGTTCACCACCGTGAGTAATGCTTATGTCTTTACCGCAACACGTGCAGAAAGCATATTTTGGCCCCAGTCTTGATTTTTGAATAAAATTAAACATCATATATTCGGCTATAAACGCTTGGTAGTACCTTTTATTAACGGTCGACATTGTTAACATTGTTTTCAAAAACACCTACAAACAAAACTTACTTTCCAGAACAAAGAAATACCAGATACGTCTTAACACATGGCTTCCCTAAAGGAAGTCACATGCTTGACCAAAACCTCATTGATGTAGAGCATTTTTCATTTCTCCCCCCAACAACTACAAATCCCGATGCGCGATTTTGTTGTGCAGAGGCATCACTCTACGTCATAGCTGGAGCTAAAATTCCACGTCACGCCACGCATGCGCCGTCAACAGCAGACGAATTTTTTCGACTTTTTTACCGATATTTGCATTTATTTATGCATATTTATCATTAAATATGCATATACGGGCAAAAATTTAAATAAATACGCATCAAGAAAAATAGGCATTTAAATTTTGTTTTAAAAAACACATGGGATTTCAGATAAAATCTCCGAAAATGGGAAGAAATCGTTTCCCGACCGGAAGACCAATAAAAAATCGAAAGCCTTCCAGGTAAATCGGAAAGATTGGCACGTATGCAACAGTTTTCCGAGGAATCAGGCCCTCTTATGGCCCAGGGAACCAAACCCTAGACCAGCGGTTCCCAACCCTGAAGGGGCTTTCTGAACTGTTTTCTGAGGGGCCAAAACTATTTTTAGTTGCAATTATTTTTATAAAGAATTTCATACCAAATGTTTCCAACGCTTTTACATTTTAACATGACTACACATATTTCAATATTCTACTAATGGTCGTTAATTTTATATCTATTATATATAATACATGTTAATGCCAACATATAGATTTGGCAAAAAAATGGTTATTGCCCCCCCCTCCCCGCCAATTTGTTACTGTAAGTTGTCTTGCTCGAGCCTTCGAAGGACCCCACTGCTGCGATAGAGCAGTCATCAGCATGTCATCAATTAATGTATTAGTAGCACACTTAAGGACGTGATGTCCAACATTACCGCAGACACGAGGTCTGTGGTGTGTTAATTTCAAGTTGTACAAATACAAATAAATTAATCATGCAGTCCACTATATTGTTTTGAAACTTCGTTAATGAAATGAAACTGAATACAGAAGACGCGTGAAGCGTCCCAATTACCGCCACTGCAGTGACCAAACACAAGCAGAAGTGAAGGATTACAATGACCAAACAATACAATTTATATAATTTTGTATTTAATGTGTTTTCTTTACTCTGTTAAAAATGCTTTTATTATGCAAATAGTGCGACGACGGGCAGAGGGGGGGTCGCAAACATTTCGGTTACTATAAACGGGGGTGACAGATTACTTGGCTACTGTAAAAGTGGGTCATAGCTTGAAAGAGGTTAGGAACCACTGCCCTAGGCTATGGTGGACAGGAAAATGTAATGAACTCTACGAGACCACTGGAAGTCGAACTTGGGTAAATGGCACCATAGATAGTGATGTTACCATTATGGCACAGTGGACCCTATTTCTCCCGAGGAATCTGGACTTCTTAAGGCCTAGAAAATCAATACCAACCCCCAGATTACAATGAACAGTTTTTTTTTTTCATTGTTGGAAGTCCAATCCTGGTTAACAGTGAACTAAGTGAACTTGTTACCACTGTAAGGCTAGCTGAGCCTTAGTGCATACTGGGACAACGACATCACTGTTATCCCAGCAGCAGCCCAAACCAAGTAAACAAGTTACAAGAATTATATAGTTCCAACCATAAATAATAATTCTTTAACATTTTTTAAGCAATATTCACAGCAAAAATTGCAACAATCGATGCCGCAGCCATGGAATAGCACCGTTCGTTTTTTGATGTCGAGAGCTATGCACCCAAACTAAAAGGAAAGTTAACACAATAAATGTTAAGAGCATTACCAGTGGAATACCAGCAGCTTTTAAAAACTCCTCCATCTGGTTTCCTTCGAGACTTGAGCTGTTGAAGTACTCATTCATTCGTCTCCTAACCCACCAGTCCGTGATTGGTCTAAAACAATAATGAATAATATTGTCAATTTTCATTCAGTTTCAAATATTTCATACAAGTCAAATTTATGCAGAAATATGGTTTTTTATGCTATTTGATTGTTTTGTGGTTTTACGGCTCAAAGACTACAATGGTCATGCTGCATCGGAAAACTTACGCCATTTGAAACTATATTTCACGGAGACTGTAAAACAATTCAAGCAAATTCTTCATACATTTTTGTACTTATAACACATAAGTATCATGCAGAATACTTTTTTTATAAGTATTTACATTAGTGATGCCCAAATGTTTTAACACAGTATTCCAAAAAAATTGTCCAAAATCTATATTTAAATTTAGTAAGCTTCAATTAACAGTGAAACTGTTACTTTACTGTGTCTATCTATCATTGATAGAATGGTCAATCAGTGAGTGCTGACTCATATGTTACTGTTTACATGCACTGTTAACACACATTCACTCATCAACGTTCAGTGAGCAAGTAAGAGTCAACTCGCCAACTTTTGGCTAGTTGAAAATTGAAAGTTGGCGAGTGGGAATTTAATGAGTTGAAATTTGCTTCCAAATTTTAACTCGCCAACCTCTAATTCTCTATTTTCCAATTCATATCTTTCCGATTCTCAACTCTCCAACTACCAGCTCCCCAATTTCCAACTCTCCGATCCCCACTTTCAACATTAACAATAGCCACCGTTATTCTACTTACGGAAAACCTTTACACCACAAACATTTTTATTGTTGACAGACAAATGATACCTCGCTCTTGATAATGCTAAAATACGTCTAATTATTCAATGTATGTTACGAGTTCTTGCAAATGACTAGATTACACATCATAAAAAATTATTTACAATGGGTATTTACTCACTTTTTTCTTTTCAGCTAAAGTTTTGTGGAGCATTTTATAAAGCAGCGACAAAAACTTTAGGATTTGTCTAAAGTTTATTGGTTATGTTTTTATGGTGCAAGAACAACAAGGGTCATTCTATGCCACATGAGATGAGACTTTGTCTCCAGGTTCAGTTATTAAATTTATAATTTCGAAAAATACGAACTTTTTTTTTGGAGGAGAAGGGATTTTTCCTTATACTTTTAAGGGTATTTTATTAGGAATATTTGGGGCTTAACATCTGAACCCTATTAATAAGTATTCTTTTTGTGGATGTAGTGAACGTGTTTAAGTTTCAAGTCCCAAGGACAGCAAAGGTCATTTTGCATCATGACTTACATCTTCCTGAAGAACTCAGACCTCTTGAGGTCTAAGAAACCAAGTCCCGGACTACAGAGAGCAGTTAGTCGGTGAGTTAGTCTTTTTTTTTTTTTATTGTTTTCCCACCACCATTGAAAGTCTGATCTGGAATAATAGCAGACATGGTACAAACATTTCAACTAAACCTGTTTTACTTCAAAATGCATCCCTTTTTACAATTTAGGGTATTTTGGTAAGTTTTTAATGCACAAAATATTTATTTTCTGGGTTTCTGGCGGTTACTGTCATTTTTGTGGCAGAAACTCGTTTCTGTCATAACCATCTTGGCAGAAACTTGCCAACCCTGCTCCCCCACCTAAGAACCTGAAAACTACCGACCTACACTAAAATTTTCATCATGTGATAAATGCAGATATAATATATTAAAAGTACTTTTTAATAGAAACGTTTTCCATTAAAATCCCTTACCTCTTACTCAATGATGTGTAGCTGTATTTGTAGAGAATTGCACGGATGAATTTGGGAGGACGATCGGCAGCAAAGGGCAGACGTTCCTTGTCTAACAGCTCAATAACTGAAATAATAATTCGAGTGGTTTTAACAAAAACAGAAATTCTATTCCCTCCTCTACTATTTCATTATAAATAAACATATTTCACAGTCATTTGCATTTGATAGACCATCTAATAAAATTATAATACTAAACGTACTTTGAACACTAACTAACGGTGGTTACCAAAGTTTCAGTCACGAAACTAATGTCATCTGGTGGCAAAAACGTCACCACAAACAAAAGGATTATTGACTATTAAAATAAGATCTTAGTGAAGCTTTGTGCAGAATGTGTTTTATAGTGCAAGAATAACTAGGTTCATGTTGCATCAGAATCTATCGTTACTACCTGCTTTAGAACCTAAGGTATTCTAAAGGATTCAAGCCTGCTATTTCGTCAATTTTATTTGTCCATGCTTTTGTAGCACAACAAGGACAGCATAGGTCATGCTACATTGGCTTCATGTGTTGACACTGAGAAGGGCCATAATATTTTATAAAAAAAAACATCATCCCTATGTTTTGGTGGCAGAGCAGAGAAAGGCAACCTGGTTTGAAGTCTCTTTTTCTTCTGCAGAAAAATGGCTCTAATTTGAGTTTATGAACAGGTTGTCAAAAATGATTAGCCATCTCAATTCCTCATAAAAAACTAGAAAAACATGTCCCAGTGACTTCATGTGCTAATCCGGAGAAAGGTAATAGTATCTTATAAAGGTCATTCTGTGACAGGATCTAGTTTTAGAAGAATCGAAAACTCCCGTTTGCCAAAGAAACCAAACCCTGGACCACAGTGGATAGGAAAAGCAGCATGTACCCCACAATATCACTGAGTGTCAAACCTTGGTTAGTTGAATGACAGATGAATGCTTTATTACTAGCCACCATAGGACAGTGAGCAGACTGAGCTGCTGGCCCAGTGCACCCTGATGGGCGATAGGATTGGGTGGTGGCCTGGATGGGCAAGGAATGCACCCCTTGAGAAGACCCAGTCTGCACCTTGAGTGGACACCACTTTTTGAAGAATCCGAACCTCTTAAAGCCAAAGAAATTAATACTCAGACTACAGTGAACTGTTTTTTTTTGTTTTTTTTTAAAGGAAGGGGGAAATTCACCATTGAGAGAGAGTCAAATTTGGATTAATAGCCTACTAGGTGCATTACCACAGCACCACCACAGGATTATTACCTACGATATAAAATCCAGGAATAGACTGGTAACTAAAACAGTACTCAGGATTGAAACCCAGATTTTTCATTCAATCAACATATCCATCACCTGTACGGCAAATACACGGCTATGTGAATTGTGATATGTCTGTTCAGCCAAAGATCAGAGCTATGAAGAAGGTCTATTGAATACCTGAATCTAGACTCGAGAGTTGTAGTAACTCCAGCTTTCAACGAATTCAAAAGTTATAGTTACAACCACTGAGGATTATTATAACAATAATTTCCATTAAGTCTGCATTTTATGATCATACTATATCAGAACCGACAACTTTCTAAGAGATTCAAACTTCAGTCAAATAGTCTCAAATCAAAGTTTGGGAAGCTAAAGAACGGGAAGCAGTCCACATCAATAAAAATCAAAAACATGTCCTTGGTGTCCTGTATCTTGGTGTGGCATATAACAGTACCGCTTCTATGCCATTGTGGTGCAATTACCAACAAGAATATTAATCATGAAAAAAATATACTTGCCTTCTTTCCTTCCTTCCAAAACTCGATACATGAAGCTGACGAACCATGGATTTTCTTCGTAAGTACTTAAGGCAGCTACCCACATCTGAACATCTAGTCTTGGTTGATGGGGAACTATAAACACATAACGAAAGCAATTTACTACACACACACAAAGAAACATACCAAAGCTTAACATCAATGATCACAAATGCAAGTCACCACCAAGCAGTATGTCCCGAAACATTACACAGATGAATTCCAATTATCCAAACTGATTGTCTGGCTCTGTCTGGGTATCAATGTTTTATCTACGAGGCCATTTTCACCTTTTTGGGGATGCTCACTTATGCTGTGTAACATTATTTCATTCAGTTATCTACAACACGAGCCTCAGTCAGTCAATCAGAATAATCGGAAAATCGTTATATTTTCATTTTCTCGTAAAGTAGGATGGATTGGATGTTTCCATACTGAGATAGTGTGGTCTTTTCGCTACATCACCAGGCTTGTGCAAGAAATGGTATTCTTTCCATCCTGTCGTCAAAGAATTACTGCCTTCAATGACCAGTTCGGATCTTTCATCAGCAACTACCATACTACACAAAAAAAAAAATTTAAATTTAATTAAATTATGATAGAATTGAAAAAATTATTAACAGTTATTAATGCTTTATGGCACAAGAACAGCTTAAGTCATATAGTGGGATCTACAATTTTTCAAGGATTCCAAATTTCTATTCTGAGGAACCAAAATATGGATTATGGTGGGGGGGGCGGAACAAACCACATCCTACAGCACCATTGGAATTGATTCCAGATTAATAACATGTTAGATGGGTGTGTTATCCTATGTCAGTGGTGTGCAAACTATTTTCATTTCTGAGCCCTCAACATTTTGTGTAGAATTTTGTTGCGATCCCTCGAAAAAAAAATAGTTCTATTTTGAAAAATAATATTCTATTTGTTGAAGAGAAGCCTTATATTTTTTTATTGTCAAATACATTTCTTTGAATTTGGAAATTCACAAAAATCCTCTGGGGGTCGCGATCCCCAGTCTGAGCACCACTGCTCAATACCATGGTAGTGCCAAATAATATCAATTTTACGAACATTTTACCTTCCTCAACTACACTTTTCTTCAAAACAAATTTAAATTTTTGGAAAAAGTTCATATGAAGTGGCTGGAGCATCACATGACATGGCAAAATAATCCCATAAAGGACAACATGAATGTGCCACATAGTGCCTGATATAATATAGATAATATATAGAAATTCTATAGATTTATTATATGTTCGATGTGTTACCTAAATTGCATCAGGCACTGTGTGGCACATTCATGTTGCCATATATAGGATTATTTTGCTACGCAATGTAAAGGCAAGTTGATACAATCAGCTGATATATAAAGTTTAAACGGGGAAAAAAAAATATGTGGGCTTGATTTTTTTGTTAATGTAATCGCACTTATATTTGATTCTCAAAACCCCAATCGTCATCATGCTCCAATAGGATTTATCTGTACTGTTAGCATATTGTCGCATACAAATCATGTTGTGCCAAGACCTGCAATTTCCCAAGGAATCCAAACATCTCTTACTTATGGAATCCAATATCGGACTTCAGAACTGTAGAAAAAACTGGTATATACTGGATACTAGTTAGAATCTAACTTAGATTATTAGTATAGAAACTAACACATTACTACTATATCATCATAGGGCAATGCATACCCATATTCACAATGTCATACAGACTAAGGCATGAAAGGAAAAAGTCCCGTGCCATTTCATAAAATTCACACGAAGGATGCAGAACTGATGCAATTACATTAATTCTGTGGAGATACTGTAGGTAGTAGTGCCTGTCTGTCAGCCAAAAGCAGGCAATCCTAAACCCCATGGCAATTCTATGGGGATAGGTGATTTCAGCAGCAAGCAGTCCAACTTTTCCTTGAAATTTTGCCTGCATACTTCGTCACTAATATTTTTAATTGGTGTTGCACGTCTCAGTTTACTAATGTGGAACATATAATAAAATATTTTCTTATACTGGTCTGATCTTCATGTTATAACAAGTATAATAAAAAAATTTTTTTTTAAAGTCAATTCCTTCAATGCGCTGCTCAAATAAAAGGGAAGAAAGGGAAAAATTGCGAAAAGCAATTTTGGCGACATTTGGCGACATTTGGCGGCAAGCATTAATCGCCAAATACACCAAAGGAAAGCAAAAAAAAAATCATTTAAATTTAATTAATGAATTAATATTTGAAAAAACTGTATTAACATCAAGTGTCATCCACTACAAGTTTAAAAAAATTTATTTGAACTTGATTGGATGGATAGAAAGTATTTTATTAACGATTGAAAATTTGAACAAGATATATATATATATATATATATATATAGGGAGAGTGTGAGCTAATAGAAGGAATTGAAAAGATCCTAATTAAGCAAAACGGCATGTGTTTGTGCAAAATTATAAATTATGAACTCACTTTTCAATATTATAAACATTGGCTATCTTATATCGATCGACATTGGCATGCCACTCATGTATGATTGGCCATAAATTATTCTTCGTTTTGGCATCGAGGGACGTGTAAGGAACCTTGAAGAGAAAGTAGAAGTAAAACATTAAAAACACATCAGTTTAACTATTTAACCTCTTCACTGTTACCGATGTGGGAATAATTTCACTCCCTATAACACTAATATGTCTGCACATCAAAACAAAGTAGCCATCAACTAAGGCCACACTACACTACCTGCTCAGCCAATACGTTTCCTGTAGTTCAAAGAGTTCAAAATGGTTAACACGTTTGTTGCCACAGCTGATATGGTGAGTCTGTTGACACACACGCCAAGATCCTATCAGCATTTTCATGCTTTTAAATTATTTTCTGTTGTTTTATTTTTTAAATATAGATACAACAGATTATTCTTAGCAATAAACAAATTTACATGAGTATACTCATAGTCGGCATATAAAATAATATTTTGCTCCCTGTGCCAACTACAGGATAACTCATAGTTGGCTGCAAACATATTAAAAGGTATTGTAATGAAAATTTCTGAATTAATGGTTTCAAGTAAAAATTTAAAAATTTTCGATGCTTCGTAAAACAGACATTCCTTACTGCATATAGAGATACACTTGCCGATAAAGTTTCGTCTACCGATTTTCTGTTTTTTTCCCTCCTTAGCTGTTCCACAATCATGGCTGCATTTCATTTCGTTGTTTTAATCCAAATTTGAAGCAAGTTTCACATACAAAGCTGGACGTAAAAAATAAGAGAAACAAGAGGACAAGTTGGAAGTGTCGCGTCTAAACACGGAAGGTGCGCACAGTCTGCAAAGTGTGGAGGTTTTTTTTACACACACACACAAAAAATGCATGTGAGGATCTTGAATGAGGTTTTCCGTAGTTTTCTTGGTATAGTTGTGTCGCAAAAAAAAAAATTATGCTTTTTAAATTTTAATAAATAGTGGACATTATACATAATTTTTCATCTTAAAATAATTTCACAACATAAATCGTGAGACACCACATATAAACATTTGTAAATTATTGACCGATTCGGCCTTCTCCCCTTGTGTGTTTACAGGTGATGAGCTGTGGAGTTAATGTAACATGGAAAGAAAATTAATTTGTGAATCACTGAATTACCACTGGAGGAAACATCAACCAGACAAGAACTAGCAATTGGGTTAAATGATCATCGGAGAACTGGGCCTTCGTGAGATGGGACCCCAGCTAAATGGGACAGCTAAGTGAGGATGATCAGCACACGCAATGAAACTGTTTCCTATGAACGGGACCTCGTTCGTATGAACACGTGAAAGAGTTACCATTTTCCTTGTTCAATAAAGACTGTGGACTACAGATGTATGGACAGCTGTGGACAGTACAGTGATCTAACTTTAATAAATTAGAACAACTTTAGGTTTTTCTTTAAGCAGAAAATGGATCACATAAATAACGTTTATTGTGAATTTCGTCAATGTAGAAAATACTTAGTAGTTCAGTTGTAAATATCTGGGACATCCATTTAATTATTTATTTTCTTTATTTTTGGTGGCTAACGTCCACTATTTTTAAGTTACTAATTAATTATTTTTTTATTTTTAATTCTCTTTATTTTAAATTTAGTTAATTAATCTATTTAATATTATTTATTTTCTATCTACTTTGCCCCTTGTTAAAACCTCCTTTCTTCATACCCCTTTGGTGGTTCAAGGTGGCAGACATCATCAGACGAACGTTCGAGAATCGCCTTCCGTTCTCACGCTTACAATATTGCTGCGTGGTAAACAAGGGATAAGCAGTAGTCGGTTGCTAACCGCCGTTATGGTGTAAGCCTGCATTTACATATAATGATGTGACCGCCCTGGCAACAAGGTTAGCCAATGGTCACTCAAGGAAACCCGGTTGTCTGAGATACCTGGCACGTCTCATTGTCCGAGACACCTATTCGGACAATTGGGCTGTCATTAGAGATCGGCAAGCTCTGTAATAAAATTATCCAGGCTTTTCCAACAAATTCGCTCACCAAAAGAGGAGATATTTAGAGTGAAAACATTCTGGAAACACTTATCACATGACACTGCTTAGCTTCCACCATGCTACCGAAGCGACTAAGTTTGGCTATGTTTGCTCAATGTGGCGAGTAAAAAGTTTACTATGAAAGCCTAACCACCAAAGTCTAAGAACTCTTCTCTCAATGTTAGACGAATGAACATGGAATTTGTTCCGAGATATATATATTTTTTTTTTTGGGTGCTTTGAGTCTGGGTCTTTTATTAAGGAGCGAGATGATAAGTGAACACACTACTCGATGTCACATATTTAGGTAATAATTTCCTTCTATTTTCTTAATTTTTTTTAAGTATACGGGTGCCCTAGTATTTTATAGTCATGTTGGTTTTATGTTTAAAATTTACTCTAGTTAATTGAGACTAAAGCTTCACTCATTCATTCTGTAACCATCTAGGAATGGGACTGGCATTTATAGAATTGGACAGTTATATATTTTGGAAATTAATCCGGGCCAGAAGAGCCCTTATGTTAGAAAATGTTTAAAAAGAGAAATTCAGTCTACATGAAGATAAAAATCTGGCTAAATATTTTCTAAATTTAGAAAATCACTGGTTTAGAAGAAGAGGCGAGATTATCCTGTAATCGCCACCTATCGAAATTTATTTTCATGAATGTGGGCACCTGAATAAAGAACGTTATTGTTGTTTAAATTTTTTGTGTACTTTGTCTCAGCATGCAGTGATTTGGATTTATGTAAGAGTTTAATCAGTTGGCTTCGGTACAATAGCGACCCAAGTTCATTGATTTGGCATAAAGAGGTTTCACCCAGTTTCCTGTTGGTGAATCTGGTTTTGCGGAATTGCTTTTATTGCAATCGTAACAATGTAAGGACAGCCATTTTTAACACAACGCAATTTCATGTAAAAATTAACATTATAACCCTTATATATGGTTATGTTTTGGCTTAACCAAAAGTAAAGGGCTTATGCTAGTCTTTTGCTTTTAATCCACTAAAGGTCAAACTCATCTCAAAGTTACGTTACAGTAACACCATAAATATCAACCCCATTTTAATTTATACCATCAAAACCTCTTTAACAGTATCGACCGTAAAATCGAAAGGTGGAGTTAAAATCCATACAAGTTGGTATTTATGCATGTGGTAACGTGCAGAGCGAGGTAGGCCACAAGCAGCGGCTGATTCCACTTGGAACCAAGAACAGACGGATACTCCCTACTTCCCTTCCCTTCCACATTTTGGAAGATACATGGTCACGTGCATTGGAAGATACATGGTCACGTGCATTGGAAGATACATGGTCACATGCATTAGAAGATACCCTGGTACCTCAAAATGATGATTTGATCTCACGATGCGATTTTCATCACATCCAACATTTTTAATGTAGAAATTTTGAGTTTTAGGTTAAAATTGCCCCAAAAATATTTCATGACTTTTCTATGACTTCCATGTGTTTTTTTAAATTCCCTGACTTTTCCATACCTGGAAAATGCAAAATAAAATTCCATGACTTTCCAGGATTTCCATAACCCGTATGAACCCTGTACAAATTGACTACATTAAGTAAAACAAATGATTGATTTATTTGTGTTTTGTGGTGCAGGGAGAATTAAAATGAAGTTGTACTATGGCCTACAGTTTTCCAACGAATTCTAACTTCTGCCATCTAGGGCAGTGGTGCGCAAACTGTGGGGAGGAGTTCGTGAGAAAATTTTGGTGGGTCGCCAAATTCAAAGAAACGTACATAACACATATTTTAAGTATAGGACAGTTCGTCCAGGGGTCGCGACAAATTTTTACACAAAATGGGGGTCGGCAATGAAATTAGTTTGCGCACCACTGATCTAGGGACTCAAACCGCAAACTGACAAAAAGAAAAAGGAAAAAAAAAAAAAATTATAAAAAAAGATTGGGTATGATCACGAATCAAATCTAGATTTTCCCCATGATAGACAAATGGTTTACTAGAATGTCAACAGGGAGCATAAAATAGGCAAATACGTTATGGAAAAAATGGAGAAAAATAGGTAGTTACCAAACTGATGATAAAAAGAAAAACAGCAGCACAGCTGATAAAGAAAGTACTCAGAAGCGCAAAACATTTCCGAAATCCTCCGATTTCGTTGATGGACCTAAAAATTTTAATGAAAGGTAGATAAATCACCCATGTTTTTCATAATCACTGCATAAATACATTACTAAAACAACACATATTTCAATACAGCACCTTACCTATAAAATGCCAAAACAATATTTGCTGCAAGAGAGATAACTGCAATCACTATGGTTACAGGCAGAATATCAGAGACGGTTTTCTGAAATTGTGATGGTGTAAATGCTATGGTGGGGGAAAAAAAATTATTTTTTATACTCATTATTTCCTAACATAGAGTAGCAATTTTCAATAGATTTAGAAACACATTTATTTTTTCCTAGTTTTATAGTACAGTGAACAGCAAAAGTCATGGGGCACGACTTGTGGCTTTAAAAAAGATTATGCGATATAGCCTTAGAGAAAATAATATGTTTTGATATCCATTGGGGGGGGGGTCTTAAATCCCCTAAGCCCCCACTTTCCTACATCACTAGCAGTGAAATATCGCGATGGAATACTGACAGGGCTGTACCTAGCTTGTTGGCAACCATAAGCACTCGATGTAAAAACAATATCTCGTTGTCCTTATTAATTTTCCATTTACAAATTGATATATGGTGCATTTACTTATATATATATATGCATAGTTTGAAACAGTTATCAAACAAGGTTAAAAATAATATAATAAATGGTCTTCGGCCACCAAGGTGTGGGACAGGGTGGTTCATTTTTATATGAAAAAACATCAACTTTGGCTTACAAACCAGGACATCCCCTGCATTTTTTAGACTTGCCTAGTAGGTTATATTTGTGAAATTTGAGCTTTGTATTTCAAATGTAAGGCGGTGCTCACTAGCCTCGAACTTTTTACATTTTAACTGTATTTCGTGTATGCAAGGTTAAAATGATGACGTTATGGAATGATATGTATTATTATACAATAATTTTTGCCACCCACGTATATTTAGCTCAAACTAGAGCTTTATTGTTTTTGGAGAAAAAGAGGCGCCGTCCACATCCTGGATTCGAACCAGGGTCCCCGCGTTGAGCCCGCGGTGTCTTGACCTACTAGACGAACGAGGACAAGAACAAACGCATTTTTCTCCATATATAAGATATTATTACCCTTCACAGGGATAACACAATTACCAAATAATGGTCAACACAGAAAAGCCTCCGGGGCGAGATTTGTCGAGAAATGTTGCATGTCAGGGCTATATATCAAGAGACCTGCAGACCCCAGCCTTTTTCTAGGATGCTATTGGAGCTTTAAATGCGATATTCCATATTCAGAGAGTGTACACGAGAGCACTTGAAATATTGCATGTTGGGGCAAAATTATTTTCCTTTTGATTCCAATTCTTGCTCAATGTTGTACCTTCACCCATCATCATCCTTCTGAGGAAGGTTAGAAATAAAAAACAGAAAGCTAGGGGTCAATGGCACCTAACAAATTTTCTTCAGTTACCAAAATGTTTTACTTAGATGCAATTAAAAAAAAAATTGTTGTGATAAACTCAAATTAAATGTCTTTATGAAGGCGTCTTTCAATGGCAGTTATGTCATTTCACATGCCATTCATTGAGTAGTAGGGCAGAAGCGTTGACCCCCAAAAGAATCGATTAAAATTCATGGCAAATATAGGCCTGCTTAAAGAAATTTTATGCTTAAAAAAAAAATAAATGTGTCAGAAAATCACAGTGTATGTGGGGAAAGGGGTGTTACGATTATTGAATGTGCGTTATCATAGCAAGATGAAATGATGTTTTTTATGAAGAAATTTATTTTATTTGACAGCGAAATTTTTATTCCTATATTTGTTCATGTTTCTGTGTGTTTGGGGGGGGGGTTAAGGCTATTCCACGAAACTTTTCAGAATTTCTAGAAAATTCATCCACAAAATAATGACTGTTTGGCCGTAATAATAAAAAAAAAAAATCCAAATAATTTTTCTTACATAAGTGAACCTTACTTTAATTCTCCACATAATCCCTTCCTTAATTTCAGAATTTGTTATACTTGTCTTTGCTTTAGAATCTCTTCGTCGTACTCTGCTGCTGCCAGTTCATTAAGCCAATTCACTGCATTCTTGAAGTCATCACTTCCAAACTTTTTACACACAGGAACTCTTTCAGCTTAGTGAAGAGGTAAATAGTCGCTTGGAGCAAGGTCCAGACTATAAGGAGGATGTTCAAAAACCTCCTACACAAATGTGTCCAGCATGTCTCTGGTTTCACCAGCAGTGAAAGTAATAGTGCTGAGCCCATTCGATTGGTTTTGTGTCGATCAGTCAATTACCGGGAAACCCATTATGCACAAATTTTGAAGAAAGTTACCGAAGATGTTCTGACACAATTTTGCCAAGCACAGAACAAGAAAAGTTCGGAAAGTAATGAAAACGTCAAGAATACAGTGAACACCTGACTTAATGTACTGGTGGTGGCCAAGTATGATAAGGGGATTTTAAAGCTTGTGGATAGATATGACAAGTGCTTAAATAAAAGAGGTGATTATGTGGAGATTTAAGGTAAAGTTCACTTACCTAAGGGAAATTAATTATTTGAATAAAAATGTTTTTTAGGGTATTACAGCCAAATGATTACTTTTTGGATGACCCTCATATATATTATATTATATTCCATAATTAACAGGCTGTTAAGAAACAAAACTCAAATATACGTAAAGAAGCTAAAATTTACTTGCAAAATAAAATGCTCAACTGAACAAATTCAATGCACCACTAACGTAGAAACTAATATGAAAAATGCATTTAATACACAAACCCTATGTGCAACACATTTAATATGCACACTTTAAATCATTACCTATCTTAGAATCAATCGACCAATCAGGCTTGAATTTGAGAGAAAAGAAATACGTTGTCCAATACACTGTGCCGCACAATGCAACAATTTCGATGACTTTCGTGACAATGTACCTGGCATACCGCAAACTAGAACCACCACTTGTGTTTTTGGAACCTGAAATAATAATAACCTTTACATAGCAGCATTAAATATATACTGCAGTCATAACCAACAATGAGACTTTGCAATGTTGGGAGTCAAACCCGGGTTAACGGTGCACTAGGTGAATACGTTACCACACTGTACCACAACAGGCCCAATAATTTATTTCAATAATTATATGAGAAGAATCACATACATGTACGCATCATTAATTAAAATCAATTATGCATATAATTTTTTTATAATTTATTTTAAGATATTTTGCAATTTTTAAGAGTATTTCAGTCGATCATTTAAAAAAATTATGTAGTTCTAAAACTGATGGAAAGAACAAAAGAGTATTTCATAGAAATCTTCAACTTTTTTTTTTGCACTGATTTTATGATAGCTGATGATTGGCTGAATATAAAACAAGTATTTGGCCCAGGGCCGTCATGCCTACGTGGGACTCATAGCTTCCAAAAACCCAAGGAATGAATCCTTTTTGTGGACCCAGTCTGCCCCTATATATATATATATACACAGTAAAACGTTCCTAAGGCGACCACAATCAGTTCCGTGAAAGAGCAGTCGCTCAGAAAAGTGGTCGCTTTAATTGAGATATAGGGTAAGGAAGCGATAAACAATAAATTAAAATAGAAAACCATTGAAATTACATACACAAATGGCAAAATATACACTTAAAAAATATGTGTACAGCAGTAAGGCTCTGTGGGCTTTCTTGGCTGTTATATTAGGCAGTTAAAGACTTCGAATGGCGGCTTGCCAGTATGTCGCCAATGGAAATTATTCGTATAGAAATAATTACTTCTCATCTTATTTAATATATTTATTTAAAGCACTTTGCTTCAATATTAGCGTACTGCTAACTTGATACGAATCTTGGTTACAATGGCAACGTAATAGTGAGAGGAATATTAATTTAGAGGTTGGCCATTTTGACGTCTGGCCTCCCTGAAAGCTCCGACGCTTCTTCGCACTTTTTCCCGCGAGAACGCTCGTTACGTCGCATCCAACGGCTACACACAGATTTGGCGGGAACTGTCGGCCAATTAGAGATTTTCATAATTAACGTATATTTTTTTGCCGGGTGTGTGTGTCCTTGACTTAAGAAAGAAGGGCAATCCGTAATGGAGATATTTGAAATGCTAAAAATTGATAGACGCGGCCGGACAATATGTTTGATAATTTAAATGTTCATTGCAAGCCATGATTTAGATGAGCTACATTTAGAAATAGGTCTAAAACAGCTGTATTCCATTAAATAATTTTTCTTATTTCTACGTCCACCATTGGTGGTTATTTAATCTTATTGGTGTCTGGTTGTTTATTACTAGGTCGGGACTAGAACTACAGTCTAACTTAGATGTAACGATACCCGATTTAACAATATCCTCGATTTAATGATTGTTTTTGTTGGTCCAGACTGAATTGCATTGAGACAAGTGTTATATTTTTCTTGATTTAACGTTTGCTTTCGTGGATTTAACGATAACTTTTCATTATTAGCCTGTAGCTGAAGTAGAATTTCGTTTAAAAAGTAGCCGTCATTAGGGGCAAGCTGGGCCCCCGGACTGGTGCACCCTTATGGATGACAGGACTAGCACTCGCTGAAAATCCAAGGTATGCACCCTTTGAGAGAACTCAGTCCGTCCCAGATTTGGCCTAACCAAATATTTGGCATATGGGCCGAATAACGAACACCAAGTGGTTATAATCACATCCCAAATTCCTACAAGGCAAAAAGTTAAGAAATATTGTTGCAGTAACACCTCTCAACAACAATATTATACGGACCGAGAAATATTATCTTTGTAGAGAGAGTCATTGTTATAGGGAGGGTTCATTATACAGTAAAACCTCTCTACAACACTATTATACGGACTGAGAAAAATTATCGTTGTAGAGGGATTTATCGTTATATCGGATATCGTTGTAGGGAGGTTTTACTGATTATAAGGTAATATAAAATTAAAAACTAAGTACTTGTTGATGGTAGCCCCACTAGACTCAAAAGGAAATCATCATCAACCAACGCAATGCACAGAGTTAAGATCAACAAATTTAAATAGTTGGAATTTCCAATCAAAATAATGACGATTTCCAACAGCACCTGCAAAATAAGGGGAAAAAATATCAGTCATTCAATTTAAGTACAGAACCAGAATCACATTATTTGTTATTAATCTAGCTTTTAGCTAATCAAAGCCCTTTTAAAAAATCCAGCCTAAGATTTTAGTCGTTCATCCATTCTTCTTAAAACGTGTTACTCAGTGCTATTTATTTGTATTGTCATGTTCTGTGGTATTCTCACGATTGCAACATGCACCAGGTCATTAAGGATGGGATTGATGATTTCGTGTGACCACCAATCTTGGATACATTCATACACAGCTACACCCACTGGGAATGAAACCCAGAAGGGTAATTGAAGGTTGTGGCCAGGTGTGTAGTCGAGGCCTAGTGGTGCTAGGGCACTTCGTTTGAAATCCTAGCGGCACTAGGACAAAATTTTAGGAAATCATACATTTTACAAACAAAATTCTGTTCAAGTTGTAAATAAAAAATATGTGGATTCTACAATTCTGTTAAGAAATTTTTTTTAGAGCAATGACCCTAAAATTTTGAAAAATCAAATAACAAGGGAACTACCCTAAGTGGGAGTCCTAACTGAGAATTGAGACATATTGCAATTTATAGATTTTAGACCCCTAATTACGAATCCAAAGTCCTTTTTCTGCGAAATCCACATATAAATTTTTAATTAACGATTAAAGTTTTCCAAATTGGAGCAAATTTCAGCTGTTTGGCGAAGTTGTAAGAATCGGCGCAATTATAACGATAATTTAGATATTGGCGAAAATTTGAGTTGTCAGTTGGTATGCTTTTAACTTGGTTTAATCAGAAGTTTATTTAATGCCAGACTGAAATTATTAGTTGTTCGTTTTCTAGCGAAGTATCACATTATAAAAACTGCCCGTGTTTCCCTTTTAATTTTCTGTTTAAAAAAATTAATTTCGTGAACATCATTCAATCTATCTTAAATTTATCAATAAAAAAAATACAACATACAACCTTCAGCACTTATAGCTGCAGAATTAGATACGAGTAAATGTTTGTTCATAAAAATTGAAGAGTTGTTTTTTATTAATAATGTGACTGAAGACTTTACTTTAAGTTTATATGACTTTAATGAAAATCGAACAAATTATGGTAATTTCGAGTATGAATCTGATTACGGTAATGATGCTTTGGTAAAGAACATACTTTGAAAAATATATATATATATATATATTTTTTTTGATTATGATCTTAAAGTTAAATATCCTAGAGATACATTTAAATAAAAAAAAACAACCTTTATTAGGGATAAATAATCAAAAATAAGAAATAATTAGGGCTTCAATATTTCAAAAATTTAAGAATGCCAGAAATCGTCATATGCCAGTTCATGACGTGGATTTAAAGCACTGAGCTTTCAAAAAAGTTAATAAATTTAATAAATTTGAAAAGCAGTTATCGTTTCATCCAAAATTTTACAAAGACAGCTGGAATTGTTCCTTGAAAAATCACAAAATACTTGACCACAGCACATATCCATAATATTGAGGAAATTAAAAATACTGATGTAGAATTTATATTAAAAATAAGAGATTCCACATTAACTCTTAATCTTGCTCAAATATTAAATTCCGATCAGAGCAGACTTCATTATTTCATAGCAAAAAACAAACCATTTCAGCAATTCCATCAGAATTTTCATTAACACATTCATATAAAATTCTGCCAACGTTGTCAATAAGTGGGAAATTGAAATTCAAGTTACTAATATGCTTAAAAGAAAATAATAGAAATTTCGATCCGCCCGTTAAAAAAAAGTTATTTCGTCTTTCAGTTTTACATATCACTTTTTCAAAATCAGGAAAAATGGACAAACTACAAATAAAAGAATGGCTTAATAATTACATTCTTCTTATTTTGCACCCACCTTCTTGTATCATGTTAGATTCCTAGACAGGGTGCACAGATCTAAGCATATACGAAGATCTTCTTAGCGACTAAACAAATACCTAACAAATAACCTCTAAAACAACATCCCTTATTCAACCACTCGATGTATATTTCTTCAGGAAGTATAAAAACTTCGTCAAAAAAGTTACAAACAGAATTGCCTGCCCTTGATGATGTGAAAACTTTTATATAAAAAATAGAAATGAAATACTAAAAATGCACTCTTTAATAATATATAACCAACTTCAATCTGAACAAAATCCCCCAATGTTACAACATTTCTGGTATAAATGCAATTATTTAGAAAACGATCCTAAATCTTTTAATAATGTAGAAACCCTTTCCTTCGCAGTTGACAACATTCACTGCAATATTTCATCATATATAAGAGTCGCTCGTTTTTAAAATGCACTCACTGGCATATTTTTTCGTTCAATACCCTTTTCATGGTAGTCTTGTTTAATGTTTTTTATTAATTCTGCTAGAAACAAACCCATATTTAAATTTTTACTTTCGATTTTCACATCGTATGCACATTATACAAATTTTTAAATTTTGTGGTATTATTTTTTATAAATAGAGAAAGTGCACTTGAAGTTTAATTTATCTAAAATGATAATTCTGCTTGCTTTCACAAAAAGCATGTATCTTGTTTCAAAACTTTATGTATCAAAAAGCAAACAATTTTTGAAATGATAATAAAAGCATCGCCAATTCTTACACATATTTCGCCAAACACCTGAATCTGTGAGAATTTTGAAAATTTTATTCTTTAATTAAAAATTAATATATGGATTTCACAGAAAAGAATTTCGGATTCGTAATTAAGGGTATAAAATCTATAAATTGCGATGTGTCTCAATTCTCAGTTAGGACTCCCACTCGGGGTAGTTCCCTTGTAAGAACAGTGAGAATTTAAATGAAATTACAGCTTGAAATACCTATCATAAAGTTATGTTCCGAAAATAGAAAAAACCGAAATACGTTGTTTGATACAACGAAGGAGACAAGGAGGACTTTTGAGTATCTTGTTCAATTTTTTTCTTTATTTTATTAGCTCACTTCAGAGGTGCATTTCAGATTAGTTTGACTTGAGCACATACGTTTGTATAACGTTATTATTATTTCACGCTTATATACCCTGGAACTACATGCTGTAGACAGTGTCGGATTCAGAGGGGCATTTTGAGGGGGGTCTTGCAATGCCAGCTCAACAACCCATACATGATGATAATTTCTGCCCCTATCAGATTAATGGGCTATTGACTGATTGGAAGTTCCCTAATCTCCCCTCTCATGGATCCGCCTCTGACTTAGAAGAGTGTTAGGTTACTTTTCTTTCTAAGACTACACCACTGGTTGTGGCTATAACTATTCTTACAATAATAATTTTATTTTCATGCTCATACAATCGTTCTCGATAGACTGTTAAACTTTCAGAACGGATTGATTTTATTGGAGATATGCAAGGCATTGTGGGAAATATATAAAAATTAGTTTTTACAATATTTAGATTTTGCAATAAATTCTGTAATCAAGGTAATTCATTTCAATATAGTTTTGTGCTGAAGACAATGATAAAGATCATATTGGGATTGAAGTTCTGTCCTGAAATTAAAGTTATACTTTCCCAACATTGCACGCCGCAACATTTATCTTGAATGTTAATTATTCCCCCGTCCCCCCCCCCCAAATAAAAAAATCCAATGTCGAAATTTTTGGAATATACGTTGATAAATAACAATCTGCTGCCATTCAATAAAAATTCGGAAAACAATTATTACTCCAACAAGCGTGTAAAGGTATATCAATCAAAAAGTAAGAATTAAATAATAGTTAATTATGCTAAAGTTAAAAACAGAATTCAAGCAATAGTTAAAATCACAACAAAACGAATATGAATATCATATTTGATGTTATACACATAGTAGTGATATACAGAGAAGAGTTATACAAGCTGTGAACACCAACTCACATAACACTGCTTCATTATAATGCAGTCCTCGATATGTATGTTACATTTTTAATGAAATTAAAAAGGCATTCACTCCAAACAACACTTAAAAGCCATTATTACAATAAGTATTCAATTGGCTAATTAGATTGTTTCTCATATGCTTGGCTGATGTTATGGTGACTGCATGTCACTGATTGGTACAAAGCTCTGTGTCCAAGGAGGGGATGAATCACAAGAGTTACGAGTGAGCTGAGTGTACTAGTATTATTACTTCTTTTTATGTACATTATTTATATACTTTACATACAGGGTACAAAGTAAAGTCCTTATTCACCCAAATAACTTTTGACTGAAAACACATAGAGCTATAAAATCAGATATAGATATAGTAAAAGTGGCTATGCCCGATCAGATGAAATTAACAGCAGTGCCCTCTGTGGTGAAATGGAGAAGTTTTTTAGTCATAAATCAAAAAAGATAATTTTTTTTTTTTTCGATCACAGCACTATTAAGAATCATCTAGTTATTAGAAAACGACATATCATGTATGCGTAAAGGGGAAATCGAAGACTACACATTTGGTGGAACCAGATTCTCGTTGTCACATCATAAATAAGTAATAGTAAATTTTATATCACAATAAATCATGCTGGTACTTTTACAGTAGAATTATGTATAATGTGTAATAATAATGCACTTTACTTAGTGTGCATGGATTTTAGATTGAGAAGGGTGGCCGCCGTAGGCCGTGCTGTAATCCTAGACAGGTATTAATGTCAGATGTTATGATGGCCAGTAGGCCAAAAAGGGACACTGGGAAACATTAGAAGTGGGGGGGGGGACTGTCGATCCGTATAGGCATACAAAGACGCACAACTTGCACTGATACTGTGATCTAACATCCACCGAGAACCATCCACGATTAATCTGCGAGCCAGTGTTCCATTCACGGACCGTGATATTTCCCCTGGGTGTACGTGGTCTCCGCAAACGAAGACGGCGGCCTAGCTGCCCAAAGCAGAACAAAGAACGATCATGGAAACAAAGACCGATCCACGAGAAAAAGGTGAAGCCTGGGCCCAGAATAGCACAAACAGATGTCAATCCACAACGATCCAGCGGCCTGGTTAATGCCCCAATCACTCCGCCCAAGCGAGCTGGAACCAAGATGCACCAGCCTGAACCACCGAAAATAGACATCCGCTCACCACCAGAGCTAAGATCGAACTCGTAATAATAATAATGCAATATTAAATTTTTCTGGCCCACATCAAATGGTGGGAATATAATGTACTTAACATGTCTGTGTCCAAATGAAATCATAGTATGTATTCCTGTTTGATAATGCATGAAAAAATTTATTGTATAATAATAAAATACAATTATGCATAATTCTACCATGAAAGTATTCATTTTATCAATGGTAATGTAAATTTTGCTATAATTTATTTCTGTTTACAATGTGGCAGTGATGGGAACATGATCCCATCAAAGGTGCACAGCTTTCAACTTATATTATTGGCGTACATAATGTCACTTCTTACGTATTACGTGCTTAACAACTTTGCAATTCATTTTTTTTTTCTGTATCACTTTTGGTTTCTGAGGTAGGTGTAAAAACTTCATTTCACCACAAAGTGTGCTGCTGTTGATTCTATCCAATTTGACATAGCTATTCCATACACAGCTTTTATAGTTCTACAAATTTCTGTTTAAAAGTTATTTGGGCAAATAAGGACTTTATTTTGCATCCTATCTATATTGTACACCAAGAAGCTTTAGTAATTTTTAACTCAGTACAACCCAACAAATAAAATGTAAAAAAGGCTTAACAAAAATCGGACATGAACATATTTAAAAAATTTGTGCTTTTTAAATTTAATTTGTATAGTTATAAGTAAACATTCCCATGTGTGTAAAATCACACTAGTTGACAGGCATAGTACACGTTAGCTCGTATTTTCTTGTCCCAGAACTGTCTGATAGATTATCTGGAACAGGTCAGTTAGCTTAAAGTGATTGTTGATACACAATAAGATTACATAGAATCAAGCTTACCAGGAGTCAAAATCAGCTCAGCAAATTTAAAAGTCTGCATAGAAAAAATTTGTTTTTAACAATAGTACTTGAAAGTAATTCATTCGCTAACGTATAAAGCATATACGCTGCATAGAGACATTTGTGTGAAATAAACGAGAAAAACAAAAGAACATGTTAAAGTTCTAGAGTCAAACAACCTCAGGTTTGGGAGTCATTCTCTGGCTTGCCAATATCTTTCATATAGGTCCTCAGGCACAGCCTACTCCTCTCTGTGCACCCATTCCTTTCGCTCATTCATGAGATGCACCCATTTCCTTTTCGCTCCTACATAGCGTACATAGCATAGCTACATAGCATAGTTCAAATTGGTAAAGATTTTAAATCTGCGTAGGTGTTCGGCTGGGAAGTCATGTTCAGTCTCTAAATGAAAAGCTGCAACAACGTGCCAACGAAGGAAAACTAGAATGTCAGGAAGTGTGCTCGAATAAGTCTTTTCACTGATTTCATATATCTGCTTTATTTGGTAGGATTTGTCAAGAGTTTCTTCTATAGTTCAGCATGGAAAGGATCATTGGACTTGTACTGCTGCATGAGCACAGCTAAGATCATGGATTACCAGGACCCACAGCCTCCAGAAGAATGCAAACCTCCTCCATGGGAAATCAAACCCTGGACTACACATCAGCAGAAAAGCAGCAAGTGTTCACTGCCACTGAGATTCAAACCTGAATTTTATATATATAGCAGAAAAGTACATCATTATGCAGTGACGTAGGCAGCAAGTTCGGGGAGGTTATGAACTTGACAGAGTGGTTACACAGATGCAACTTATATATTTCCATGTATACAAAGATTTCTATATAATAAGCCTCTGCCATTACGTCATAGCAAAGCTCAGCATAGAAAAAATAGTGTGATACGAACCTGGCAACAATAGCTGAAGATACGCAGAGAACGAATGGGAATGAAAAACAGCAATGGCGTGGCAAGTTCTATGACAAAGATGCCAACAACTCCAAGCTTCAATAGCCATTCGGGAATGTGGTGAGCATACCAAGCCAGTGGTGTAGGCATGCTCTGACTTTCAAAATGGTGATTTGCAGCTAAAATGGGGAATTTTAGAATTAAAATGACGTTTATATGAACCGTAGAACCCATTTATAATGGGCCTGTGCTTAGTAAGTTATTACAAAAAAGAAAACATGGATTTCGCTTGGTAAAATGATTGAGCACAAGGTATATTTATAATATTATGCAAGCCTTTTTTTGAGGACGCAGATTTAATGAAGCAACAATGGCAAGAACTTTTAAACAAAATGTAGAAAATTCTAAACAGCATTTAAAAAAACATAGTGACTAAGAATGCTTTCTTTAACTGAGGTGAACATGATAAAGTAAAGGTTAAAATTTACAATCACCACCTGCCGCAGGGTGACTAAATATTGAGGAATAGTGATTAAAAATAAGTCTTCAGTCGCCATCACACTCGCCACTTTATTGTTTCCTAACGCAATCCTACAGAATATAGCTGGTAGTGAAACATGCAGAAGTTTCAATTGAACACTTTGATTCCATACTTGTAATTAACTTGTGGTCGGATTCAGTGAAAAGCAGGCGATCAAATTTTAATCACTAATTAAAAGTGTGAAAAATAAATAAAATGTCTTTGTAATCTTGATCATGGGGCATTTATATACAAGTATTATCTGAATTTTTCAAAATTAGTACCGTTTTTAGGTGTGTGTACAGAAGATTTAAACTGGCTATTATTTTTAGATAAGTATATATATATATTCCTGTGATTTATCTTTCATTATATTAAGAGAATAAAGATAATTAGAACAAAACATTTAGGGATATAAAAGATGCAAGACTAGTTAGTCGAAGTTATTTTTTATTTATAAAATCATGTTTACTTAATATATAAACAAATTATATGGGATTTTGTGGCCACTAACTTAAATGAAGTGGCCCATAATGAAAAGGGCCCTGCCCACCAACTAAATATCTGAGTTTTAAGCTTTATGATAAAGCAAAATTTCCAACACTTGAAATCGGAGAAGTTCTGAGAACCCTTGTCTCTTTCAGAACACATAGCAGGGAGTTCATAATAAGAACTTTTTGAAGCAACAGATTACACGACAACTATGTATTAAATACGCTATATATTTTACAATGAAAATTAAAAGAACACAAATATTGCAAAACGAAGCAAACCCCAGAGATTTTTTTTAAGTAACCCTAAACAAAGGTCATTTTGAAAATGATTACTAATGTAATTTTCTTTATATCACGCTTTACTTTGCTTATTGTGCCGAAATTCAAGCGGTAATATAATGCATTGCGCATTAAACATTAAGAAAATTTAAAGCTGAATATTATTGCATGCACACGCTACTTATACAGACTCTATTTTCAAAGTTTGTTGATCGTTGGATTGCATTTGATGGTGCTAGGACAGCTCAGATTTGTATTAATATGTAGCAGTCAAGATCGTAAGTATAGTGAAGTTATAACATTGAGTTTTCTGCTCATTAATTTAACATTCATAGTGGTACGTCCAATTATCTCACATAGCTCAAGTTATGCAGCTTCAGGGGAGAACTATGGTTTTCCAAGGGACCCATACCTCCATTGCTTAGGTATTCAAACCTTGAATATGTTCATTTTAGTTTTATAGTACAAGGACAGCAAGGGTTATGCTCAACCAGGAACTACAGTTTTCTGAGGAAGTCGAAACTCGTAAGACCTAGGAAACCAACCCCAGATTACGATGAGCAGTTACTTGGTAAACCTTGAAATATGAATCAGAAAGAACGGCATGTGCTTGGTTGCAAATTTACCAGAAATATGAGGGAGGGGGTGGGGTTCAATCACAATAATTTCTAATCAAGAGTTTAAGCTGCAGTGGTGTTTTTTTTGTTTTTTTCCCAGTTTGCAAAAAACTAATACAATTTTTGCTTAAAAGCGAAAGCCCTGAAAATTAAAAATTTCTACAATTTAATGTTAGAGGCTGCCGTACGACAATTTTGAAGATCTTCAATGATGTCATGAATGAATGATCGAAATCGGTTTGATTTTGAAAATGCCTACAAACTATGGCATGTAGCAAAGTCAAGGGAAATCGTACAATTACATTGCCGATTGTATAATTTTACACAAAATAAAAAATGCTATTTGTAGTTCTAAATTTTAATTATGTTATTTTGTTTAGCATTCTCCTATAGTTCAAAGTTTTCAAAATTATCGCAAGTATTTACAGTGGAAAAAAGAGAACTAAAAGAAATTTAAAAATGCTAAAGGAAAAAAGTCAAGCTTAAACCCTGTTTCTAATAATCGATGTGCTACTACAATCATAAATATAAATACGGTAATTTTATTAAAAATACAACCCCTGCCCCCCCCTAAAATAAAAACGTATTCATATCTCAAATCTTTTACTTCAGTATCATAAACAGTCTCATCCAAGTCGATACATAAGGCATAGGGGAGCAAAGATGACAAAATAGGTGTCATATAAAGCCTCCTTGTGAAAAAACTGAACTGCTCCATAAGTACCATTCCAAGCAAAGGTGCTGCAAGGGGGGAACAAATGCTCCCCTCCCCTGTACTTACCACTGGCACGTTGCCAATCATCATCATGCCCATTTTATAATTTAGGATTCATGAAGTGTTCAATATCGCTTTCACTCACATACTGCGTGATCCACTTTTAGACATTCAAATTTTGTGTGGTCTTGATACAATAAAGAAAAGTTAAGGTGCACTTACTAACCCATACAGATAACTCACTAAAGGTCACATACATGACATAAAGAACTCATGTATACAATTTAATTGAGAAAACGTTATAGAGAAACGGAACAGACAATATTATAGATAACTCAAAAAAAAAAACTTGCATAAAGAAGAGGTTAAAGAATGTATCTAGAGAACCAAGTTCAGAACACGGAAATTATAAAAAAATTTATATTTCGTTTTAATATAAATGACATATAATTTATATAATTGCAATTCATTAATTCATTCAATCGAAGTACCAACCCATTAAACATTTTTTTATACACATAAATCATTACCTATTGAAGTCCTAAAGCATTTTTTTTAAAAAATTAAAATCTGAACACGCAAGTCGATGGTGTAAAAAAAAAAATATTGCATCAACATTTTCAACATAACCACCTTATATCTTACATTTTTTTATTATTTCCACAGCCTGGCAATTAAAATCAAAAATATAAAGGGCGCATTTGAGTAGTTAAGGAATTATACCTGTTAAACTCCAAAATGCAGATTTTGTATCGGCTAGTTTGTTGACACCACATGCGAACACAAATCGGAAAAGGAGCCATCGTACCAGCCACAGGGTAATGGTGTCATTGGGCCTATGTGGGAGTGATGGTAATCGACCAGCATGGACTTTTTGTAAAAATCCTAAAGGTGCTACCAAAATGGTTAAAAAGCCAGCCTCAAGTAAAAGGTGGTCCCTGAAAAAAGAAAACAAGGATTTGAATTGATGAAACATATAGTGCTACTAAATATTAAAGCAAAAGTACACCCGTTTGCTTCAAATTGTATGTTCGGTAAACTGATTAAGACCTATTGGGATCAGACTGCCAGCTAGATAACCAGGAAACACATGCGAAATGACATTTACAAGTTAGTAAATCCAATAAAAAATAGTTTGGTAATCTTCATTTTTATTTATTTAAATTCAATTTTTGAAGTAACATCTTGTCAATTTTTCATAAGAATTACCTTAACAATGGATGAATTATGCCTATGTATTCTATTCAATATTTCTTATAACAGTTTTAAATGCTCTCCTTTCCAAATTATTAATTCCTTTGCCATTTTTTTTTCTTCTCTTTCACAAAATATGTTTCAATACTTTCAATGCTACCCTAAGAGTGAAAGTATTCCATCTGTGAGCGTTCAAGCTTATCATTTGAAATTAATACTTTTTTTTGTTTGTTTCTTTAAAGGAAATGAAAGGGAAGAAACAAAGAAAAATGTATGAAAAAATCATACATATAGTGATCTGAACACTAGAAATATCTTTTTTTGTGTTCTCTTGGGACTAGGAAGAACAAAGGCTATGTCGTGTGAAACTTAGTTTTCAGAAACATCCGAACCTTTGCAGCTGAAGGGGAACCAAACACTGAACTACAATGGACAGAAAAACAGCATGTTTCATGATACTATTGGCAGCTGAATTGAGGTTAATGGTGAGATAGAGGAATATGCTACCAGAGTATAGCAGTGGACCAACATTTTCCAAGGAATCGAAACCTTTTAAGGCCTAGTGAACCAACCCTTGGACTAAAGTAAGCATGAGTAGTTAGATGGTAAGAGGTTTTTGTTTTTTTTTGCACTATTGGGAGTTGAATCTTGATTAATGGTAGGTTGAGAGAACGTTACCATTGCAGAACCATGACAGATATTAAAGACAATCTCAAACGAGAAAGTCTGTAGGATTATTCTAATGTATAAGCACACGGCGGATCCAGAAATCTTTCAAGGGAAGCGGGGGGGCAATTTGCTTTTGATTCTGATTTTTAGCCAAGGGTCTGGTACTTTTCCTTTTCCATAATACAATCCTGGTTCAAGGGGAAGGGATGAATGGTTTAGCATTCCATCATCTACTGAATACTTCCATCGATCCATACACCAATATATATATATAGACAACCTCATCTGCTCACTACAAAATATATTAGTACTTATTATATACCAAGAATTCAAGTACATACATCTTTTGTTATGCATTTAGCATTATAGGTCTGGCAAGAAATTAAATCCAGTTCACCTAACTGAACAATGCATTCGGGAGCATACTTTCATTTGTTTCTAACGATAAGAGTTATCCATCAACACCCTTCTCGACCAAAGCGAGAACTCACACCTTGAGTGGTTCCTAGGTTAGACATAACATGGTAAGTCCAGTTAACAGGGCTCAACACATTGGTCACCCAGTCATCAATGGTTTTGTTTATTTGTGATTTTACAGCTCAAGGACTACAATGGTGAAGCCACGCAGGGACCTGCTGTTTTCCGAGGAATCCAAACCTCTGGACCTACAATTTTCCGAGGAATACGAACCTCTTAAGCCCTAGGGAAACCAAACCCTGAACTACAGTCAGCAGCGAGATCTTTATGAGATCTCTGAGTAAGCATTCTTTGCACTATTGGGAGTCGAACCCGGGTTAACGGCGCACTAGGCGAACATGTTACCACACTGCTCTGCCGCAGGGCAATCGTCAATGGCGACTGGAACTTTCCAGTTGATGAGGGGAAATTTTTTTTCTATGTTCCTAGGTTTTCTTACCAAGTAGGTGAGAAACATTCTCGTCTGGCGAGTATGGTTAACTGAACTTTGCTGAGTCCTGGTTGCAGTTAGTCACTCCCGTTTCAAAAGCAAATATTCAAAAATAAATAAATAATATAAAATTCTTACCAATGAAATTGCATAAAAGTTTGGCCAACCTGAAAGTAAAAAAGTTGATTCATTATCTCATATACACAAATTTTGATTGCATTTTATGATATAACGACAAATACGATCATGTTACATTAGGACCTGCAGTTTTTTTAGGGATCTAAACACCAATGGCATCCATAAGTGGGCAGGGGGACTCGAGCCCCTCCCCCCCAGCCATTCAAAAATTTGATTTCCTCAATTCTGCTGTGCATTTATTTTAAAAAAAATTACAGTCGCATTTTAAAATAAGGTACTTTTTAGCTCATTACTAATTGTCAAGCAGTATCAATTATTTTTGTAGCATTTTAGTATCTTGTACATTCACTAAAATTCTCGACAGCTTTGAGAAGGAGGTAATAATATTTCTCAGCCCTCCCCTTAAAAGTACTTTTAATGTTTCTCAGCTCCCCACTCCACCCTAGAAGTACTCGTATGAGCATCCATGTTAAACTCCCATTATCTAGGAACACAGGATATCCTGTGTGATCCAGGTGATCCTGGTACAACAACCATATGGTAAAATTAATTTTCAAATTGAAGATTAAAAGCATGAATACAAAAATGATGTAATTAAACAGTTGTATGGGTATATAAATATACAACCAAACCTGGCTATAGAAAGCTCGGTTGTAAAGGGCAGATGCAAAACATTTGTTGGGTTACATTAAAAATATACAGGACAAAAGCCTACTGCAGTGAGCAACGTTTTAGTAAATTTTCCCCATAATTTATATAGGCTCTGCTGAAAATAGATTTCTTTCCTTTTTTGCAAAGAAAACAGTAAGATTTTTTTTTTCTGTAGTTATGACATCCCATATTCCTACTCCTGAAAATATGGTGACTGAAATTCAAACAATCTTGAAGCAGCAGACAATGAAGACTTGCTTGTCGACATACTACCAATACACAATGGTATTAGGATGTGAAGTGTCTCCATGTGTGATTGGAGTTCTGTAAATGAATTGGATACTATAAGGACCTTTTCATTATTAATAGACTTGCTTCGCAGTCTTCCAATTCAGAGAGTAAATTGTGAATGAAGTTTTTATGTAATGAAAAGGGTAAAAAGTGATTGGCGAAGCAAACTGTGTTTTCGTTACAACAAACTTAATAAGAATAACATTTATCATCTACAAGTATCGAAGATTTTGAACCAGAAGAGGCCATTAACATGTGGTTAAGAGTGCGAAACAGGGAAAACCATCTACAAGAAATTTGGAAAAAAAAAACCCTCAAAAAATGTCAGCTAGGGTGCACTTTTTATAGCACAATGCAGCGAAAGAAACCTATGAAATGACCAACATGAAACACAAATGACATTTTTAACATTTAGTAACACTTGTACTGGAATATTTCAAATGAACGTAGGCCGGGGCTGCAGACATACAGTGGGAAAAAAAAGGGGGTGATTTTTCACACACAGACAGTGCATAAAGAAACGTGACAATCAAGCAGCTGTTAATTGTATACAGGACGATGTAAAGATATTTCTCAATGTGGCTGCCATCATTTACTTGTAACAATTGAAACCGATCCACAGTGTGTTCAACAGCGCATCGCAACTAATCCTCCGTGATGCTTTACACATGCAGCGTTATGGAATTCTTGGATTCTGCTAACATAGCAACACTTCCACAATAAACCAAATTCTTTAAATGATCCCACAACTAGAAGTCACACGGAGTGAGATCTGGCTAACGTGTGCCAGTGATTAGTAAACAAAAAACTGAAAGCACGCTCATCGGTGAAATGCTGGAGCAAAATGTCACTGCAATCAATGGAGTGTGAACTATTAAAAATCTCTATTCTACCAAAGTCACTAGCGAATTTTATCAAACATTTCAGAGAATTTGAAAAAGTGGAAAAAAGAAGCAATTGATTTGTTATGGCTATCATTTGACGAAGAAGATAGACAAGCTCATAGGCCATGGAAGAGAAAATATTCTTTGATGAAAGTAAAGAAGTCTGTCATGAATTTGCAAGAAAGGAAAATTTCATTGTCAATTCATTTTATGTCATATGCGACACCACCAAGGCAGAACTATCTTGAAGAATTCAGATGTACGATGCTATTACAGAACATTTTAGGATATTTTTTGACCACAGATTATCAAATGAAGCAAAAAAGAACAGAATACAAAAACTGAAGAATTTTTACAAAAATGACACTGCTATTTCTAATTTTGACGACGAACTAGACCAGTACTTATTATTTTTGTAAGAAAACAAAGATACTATCAAAACCGCACCAGAAATTTATTCAGCTGCAAGAGAAATGTCATCAACTTTTCCTAACATACAGATTATTTTGAAAATATTTTTAACAATAAATATATCAACTGCAGCAGATGAAAGATCATCTTTTTCAGTTTTAAAACGAGTTAAAAACTATTTACGGAGCACGATGGAAGAAGACAGATTGAACAACATGGTCATATTATACCTAGAACAAAAAATTTTGGATGAAATAGGTACTACAAAAACAATTGATGAATCTGCTAAAGAGAAACCAAGACACAAATTTATATACAAAACATTTTTTAAGCACTCAGGTAACTTACAAGGAAACCCCTCCGGAGCTCACACGATGAATCTGACGAATTTAATTCAGTCGTAAGTACAGTTATAAATATAATTACCATACGAAACCTAATATGCGAAAATTAACAGCTATCTTCTCAGATTAACGCTAAAAATAATTAATAAAAAATGATTTTGGTTTGACAGAAGAGAGACTTTATCTCCATTTGGCGCCTTTTAATTTCTTCCATAAATTCCTCAAAAAGTATCCAAACAACATTAAATATATTTACGTATATTCTGTTCCAAGTTATCTACACACCGATAAAAAGAATGAAAGCGATACTTTGAGACAGAATTTTTAAAATAAAAATAAATGATTCTCTTATGCACAAACCGAATTGCAACTTGCAATGTGATTATAAAAATTAAAGTAAATTGTTTTCTGATGTGACTTTCAGAAATAAAATAAAAATAATATAGAACTTCAATTTAACAAATAGAGAAAAAAATAACTTTACAGCTACTTCAAAATCAAATATGTTTAAATTTAACAAAAATAATGCAATCACTGTAAGCTATTACCAAATGTATTCTAACCTTTTAGAATAGTCCTCACGTTTCATATAACGACAAATTTTCCAATTTCCAAATTTTCCAAATTTCTTTTCCAATCAACTAGCTACCTCGCCACGTGTTGCCAAAAAGGTTGCAATTGGCGCTATTTTAACTACCTTTTAATATTTAATTTATCGATTTCCATGGGAATATAGCTGCTAATTTTCATACATTAAGGTTTTTATGATGGGTACATTAAGCTCAATTAAATTCGTTAGATTCGGCGTGTCAGCTCCGGGGGTAGGTTTCCTTGTTAGTTACTGTAAAATTTTAATAAATTTCTGATTTTTCTTAAAACGCTAATTTTTAATATTAGCTACATATTGCCAGTTTAAGCAAGTTGTTAAGAATATAATATCGAAATCTTTCCGAAAACATCAGTTCCTCACACATTTTTTGTTTTGTTTTGGGGCTTGTGTCTCAGGGCCTTAAAATTTTTACCGCCAGGGGCCTCCAATAGGCTTAATCCGCCTCTGCGTTCAGTATGTGGGTCTCCTTCCAATTAGATACCAGCAACCTTTTTGCAGGCCACATATATATATATACCGATTTTGGTGTCAATCCGTTGAACGGTTCGAGCTCCAGGGTGCTGTAAACAGGCCAAGTTTAATTATAACCACTCTGTAAGTAGCGTTCCTGAAATTGGTGATGTAAAAAAATGGTAATTTTATGTTAAATTAGGAGTTCAAAACCCCCATGTTCCCTTAATCAGTGTCTAATTCCTATTAAGATGCTTGAAAATTTTTATTTATTCTCTATGTTATTCAACTCCATAGCAATTTACACCTGGACATTGCATACCATATCAGTATATAAAGTATTTCCATAACTCATAAGTCGTTTCAATATTAATACACAGTTAACTGGCTAATGACCAACATATGATGGTGTGAAGAAAATATTTAAGTACAACCTGCACCAGACTTGGTTAAGATTAGCATTATCACCACAAATCTTTAAATTGTGGATTATTTAAAAAAAAAAGAAAAAAAACTGTATGAGCATGAATAATCCAACATTAATCCTTAAATTACAGCACTACGATTACCTGAAACAGTGAGAAATACAACATCCAAAGTAATGTGTAATTCGTTATATCACGCATCCGTCCCCAAACCATGCATCCAAAGGACATGATGAGACCCAAGAGTGCCAACATGTCCATCATTAAGGGAACATCAATTCCTAAGGCGGGCGCCAACCACAGGAGAGTGGGAGTGTCCTTAACTTTCATTCGAACGATATAGACATCAGCTTCTGTTTGGTAAGAGAAGCATGATATCAAATCACAAAATAATTTTATGCACACAATAATAAAAATGAACATCCATTTAAACCTCGAGATTTTGAAAGAACTTTCAAATATTCGTTTAACGAGAAACAGCATAGCTTTCGCTACACTGACAATTTATATCTTAATAACTGGAAAAGAGAAAATGTTTGTGGTTTTACGGCTCAAGGACTACAGGGGTCATGTTGCGTAGGGACCTACTGTTTTCTAAAGAAGTCAAACCTCTTAAGGCACAGGGAACCCAACCCCCCAATTACTGTGAGCAGTGTGATCTTTATGAGATCTCTGAGTAAGCGTTCTTTGCACCGTTGGGAGTCGAACTCGAGTTAACGGCGCACTAGGCGAACGCGTTACCACTCTGTGCCACTGAAGGACCCACAAGTTAAAGACATGATTGACAAATGTGTTACCTTCATGCAGACCAACGTAGGGCTCTACAGTTGATGGAACTGAGCTTCTGCCAATTCAGGGTTTCCACTCAAATCGGAGAAAACAATTCTCTAACTAATCACAAACAAAACTCTGAATTAAACTTCTGTTTTAGAGTAAATAACTTCACATTTACGTGGAGTTTAGCTATTCAGAACAGGAAGCGAGGAAGGGTTTCCCAGATTTGACCAAAAACACAGCTTTCCTTGACAATTCTAGGTTCTTCAAGTTTCCCATGGGTCCCTACAACTGTGTTACTATTACCTGTGATTTTTCTTTACATTCAAGGGAAGGTCTCATTTTTAAATTTTTATACTTTATGGAAGTAGTGTATACAAACTCTTTAAAACTTTAGAGTATTTAAACATCAATTCTTAAGTAAATATGTACAGTGGCACCTGGTAAAGAGACCACTTTTTGTAAGAGAGAGCTGGTAGGGACTTATTCATGCCTATACCAAAGTCTGTCGTTTATAGTGACCACCTGTCTATGGTGACCATTGCAGTCTAGTTTCAAGGATGGTCACTTTAAGCAGGTTCTACTGTACATAATATTTGAAGTACAATTAATACAACCTAACATCAATGAAGTATGCCCAAAATTGTTTATTAAATATAGCATTAACTTTAATACACACACAGGGATGGATTTAGAGGATGGCGATGCCCCCCCCCCCCTCAAAAGACGTTCTAAATCCATCCCTGTACACACATGCATGTAATGCCTGGCAATTTTTCTTTAGAGGCACATCATCAAATGAATATCTATATCCATAAATGAAACACAAAGAAAAATAGAGTGGGCAAAAACTACAAATGAAGATTAAAACAATGAAAATTAAAATGAAATTAAAATTGCCTGCATACATACATACATTTATCCCACCTGATTTGAAAAGCTTACCTAAAGGAATCACTGCTCTTGCTGGCAGAATACCATTATCTCCATATAGACCTGAAACAAATCAATTTTAATAAAATCAATAATTCCCATTTCATTACCCTTTATTATTTCTCAGGTAAAAATTATATATTACAAAAATATTGTATAAAATATAATAGTATATATATAATTAGTATAAAATTATATATTATAAATTTCAGATGGCACAAACGACATAAATAGACCTAACAGGATGCCAGGAAAAAAAAGCCGATATCATTGTCATCTTGACAAGTCCTAGTCCCCCTATTTTCATTTGTATATTAAGTTGCTTATTAAGCAATCTGCAAAGAGATAAACTAATGCAGAATAATAAGCTTTGGATTAATTTACCAAATTAATTTCATACATACATGTTTAAATGAGAGGCCCAAAATTTATTAACTGATTATAAAAAAAAAATTACTTGTTCAAAGCTAAGTGCATAGTGTGCGAAAATTTTTGTGTAGCGATTAGTTGTAGCCAGGGCATTAGTTGTAGCAGGGTATTTCTAACAAAAAATGTGCAGGAGCCCTAATATTATGATAAATCGATTAAAAAATCAAATGGCTGCAAAAGAATCGATAAATCATATCAATTGTTTATGTCCATTTTTCTAGACAACAAAGTTCATGCCTTTAATCTCAAATTCATTCTTTTTTCATGAAAGTGTCTATTTAGGGGTTCTGGCTAATATTTAAATAATTGCCAAAAATGAAGTACTGAAGCTGGGCTCAGGTAGGCTCCCGCCCAATTTGAACCCTGATTGTAGCGCTTATTCATTAAAGTAGAATATGAACTAATATAAACTAATCTTTTTGGAGTTAGAAAAATGAAAAATATGGGATTTACTGGGACATAAGATGAGAATAATTAAGGTTTTAGTATGAGTGTTTAAATGATAAGGTGGAAGTAAGACTGTTCAAAAGATGGATACTGATACTGTTTTTTTCCCCCTTTTTAATAAATTTAAAGGATTACTGGTAAATAGAAAAATTCAGTTTTAAAGCTGCTTGTTTAAATTGATTTTTTAGAAGCCATATATATATATATATATATATATACATGACAAGCAGATCCAGAGCATGAGGCAATACTTCCAGTTGAAGAGTCCCCGATCGCCACTCATCCAAGCCATAATACAAGCAGATGCAAATTACACGCCACTAAACCTGTGTAGTACCGAAGAGCGTGTCCTCGAAACAGCCAACGAACAGAAACTGAGAACTTGGGCCGGAAAACCATTACATGGCAGGCACTACAATGACCTGCAACAACCACACGTTGACAAAAAGGCATCAAATTCTTGGCTGGCCAAAGGCACTCTCCAGCCAGAGACAGAAGGATTCATGCTAGCCATCCAAGACCAAGTGATCGCAACAAGGAACAATCAGAAATTCATCCAGAGAAAAGACATAGAAAGCGACAAATGCAGACACTGTCATGCGGCATCGGAGACAATCCAACACGTGATGGCAGGATGCAAGATCCTTGCGCAGTCAGACTACAAACATAGACACGATCAAGTAGCGAAAATAGTCCACCAGAAATTGGCAGCGAATGCTGGCTTTCTGACAGAAAAATGCCCGTACTACAAATATGAGCCAGAGACCGTGCATGAGAACGAAACACACAAGCTTTACTGGGATAGAGCAATCATAACAGACAAGACAGTCCCACATAACCGTCCTGACATAACCCTCGTCGATAAATCGAATAAGACCACGTACTTAATCGACATAGCAGTACCCAACACCAATAACATACAGACAACCTACACAACGAAAATCACCAAGTACCAAGATCTCAGACATGAAGTACGAGATATATGGGGTATGGAAAAGATCCTCATCATCCCGTTAGTCATCTCAGCAACAGGGATAGTACCAAAAACGCTTGCGACGAATTTGGAGATACTCAACATTGACCCAAACACCTACATTGAAATACAAAAAGCCACAATCCTAAACACGTGTCACATTGTCAGGAAGTTTCTAGACATGGCACATTAAGAAGTGATGTAAAAAGAGGCTTGGGAACATGGCGCTCTGCCCGTCCCAAAGCCTGTTTCCGCCAAGAATGGGCGAGGAAAACTTTTATATATATATATATATATATTTTTTTTTTAAATCATCAACATCATAACTTTAACCTAAGTGTAAAATTTTCTTTTTGTGTTATATTTTAATGTTTTATTGTAGTCTCCTTTTTACCGTAATTAAAAAAGTTAATCACAGAGCTGCTACAAGCCACTCGAGTTTGTGCTGGGGCTCTTCTGCATGACAGACCGAAGTGCATCACATAATGCAATTTTGGTGTCCCACACCCTTCAATCAAGCAGAACCGATAGAAGCTTCTGTAGGGCAATCAAGCACCCCACGAGACTATTATGACACCACACACCTTTCAGTCACTTAGTCACGCAAAATACTGAAATTTACTTTGCAATTTTTTTCTTCGTGAACATTTTGTGGCCAATATCTCTAATTTTTTACTTTGTATTTTTTTCCCATTGTGAACGATGTTTTGTGGCTACCTTGATCAAAACAATGATCATTTTTTTAAATATTTAAAAACTCATTGTTTTCGATTTACTTTGACGTTTCATTTCTCCAACACGGCAGATGCACAAAATATAAACCGTGTCAGCCATGTTGAGAAAGTTTCCAAGGACTGCATTTTACTAAGTAACATTAAAAGTTTTAGTCGATTAATAGCCATTTCAGTGGCCACCTACCAGCAAAATCAGAACTGTACTGACTCTTTCTACACATTGCCACCTTGTCGATTGCAGATTCATCAAACGGGAGATGAAAGAAGTTTGCGGTGGAGACCTTTCTTGTAAAGTGAAGGTAGTAGGGAAGGAGAGAAGGAAAGAGAGCGTTGTTCCTGTCCTTGTTCGTCTAGTGATCGAGACAATCCAGGCTCAACCGATAGACTCTGGTTCGAATCGAGAATGGGGATGGTGTCTCTTTCTCCTAAAAACAAACAAGCTGCTCTAGCTTGAGTTACTTATACGTGGGTGCCGAAAATTATTGTATAAAGTGAAGGAAATTTCTCCAAACACGCGAAATAGATTGGACAGGTCATTAACCATAACGTTAGTATTAGAAAGGATGTGAAAGGCCTAAAACAATTAAAGTCTATCGTTAGAAATACTTTTTTTAATTAGTTGCACCTTATTAAATACGAATTCATATCCCAGCTTTCTATGAACATATAGCCAAAGTAGATTAATGGAATTCCCATTTCTACATGTGTGCTTTATGCTAAAACACCCACCACAGAGGCTTTGATCATCATGTTATCCCTCAGAAGTGTAACAATTATCCTGTAATGCTTTATGCTCTTTTAACCTTATATGAAGAGCTTTGATTGTTTATTCAATGTATACTCTGGCAAGGGAGAAAGTATATTCAACAACTATCAAAGTCTGTAATGGTATCTTTGAACTTGGAAAACCTAATTTATTGATTGGGGTAAAAACTACCCAAAAATTAAATTTATGAAGGGTACAAGAGATCTTTTACCAAGATCTCTTGTACCCTTCATAATGATTCATGAAATTTTTGGAATGAAGGGAATGCAAACAGTGTTAATTGAAGGAGAAAAAATGTTAGGTAGTGTGGTAGCTACTTTAAGCTTTGTGAGTTTCTTTCAAGGCCTTGTTAATGAAAAAAGGGTTATGACCGTGATCCAATGAAATGTCACGGTTGTAGAAGGGGCAGACTGGGCTGCCGGTCAACCAGTCCCCAGGCTGGTCTGCCCTCATGGGCGATAGGATTCGCACCCTCCCTCTAATAATCCAAGGTATTCATCCTTTGAGAGGAACCAGTCCACCCTCACCTCTGGGAAATGTGGTTAAGTTCAGTATCAAGTGCTCCAACAGTAGGCAAGAATTTTAAGACACAAGGTATAAGTCAATGAAGTATGTTCATTTTTTGGAATTGTGAATGTGCTTTTGCTTTTTGGTTTTACGGCTCAAAGACTACAGTGGTCATGCTGCGCCGGGACCTACTGTTTTCCGAGGAATCCGAACCTCTTAAGGCCTAG
>QLNU02014176.1:60530290-60547381 GCA_006491805.2 Dysdera silvatica
GGTCTTTCAGCTATGGAAAAAAAGAATTTCCATGGATCAAAGCATTCTTTGATAAATGGCAATGCAAATATCCACCCACAAGCTCCACATTTCCATGCATTTCAAGACCCACCTCAATATCTACCACCTCATTTAAATCCTTTAATGAGACCTCATCACATGGGAATGCTAATAGATCCAATGCATTTAAGAGACACATTCAATAAGCATGGAAATTTGCATCGTAATGGGGCACCAATTTATCCAACAAAAGAGCCAGTTGATCCATACAGTGTTGAGCAAGTATGCTGCAAAGGGCATCTTATAGTGCTGTGGATCATTTTAGGGGTTGTTACAGTTGGTGTAATTCTTGGTATTATTATGGGTGTAACAATAACTTAAATCCAATTTTTGTCTTTCAAAGTATAAAACCTTCATAACTATTCTAATGTTCTATTAAGCAGGGAGAAAAAAAAAACAAACACATTTATGAATTTAAATGAAAATGCAATATATCATAAAAGATCGTTTTTAATTTAGTGATGACAAAAGTCCAATATATACACATCTTTTTTTCTAACATTTTTGAAACAATGTGTTAATAAATCAGTACTTTGTTGGAAGCTACAACATAACTGAATGTGTAAAAATGTCGTACATGTATGATTATGTCAAATATAAAAAATTTCAAACTATAAATTGGTATATTTTCAATTTTATTATCCAACATAAAAGTGCATCACTATATGTCAGCACTGAACATACCTTACTTTAGAAATTTCTTCCTTTGAGTAGACTAAGTGAATAATGCATTAAAAAAAATTCATTTTGCGGTGGTGGTAAATGAAAAAAAAAACATTTATATATATACTGGCAACATACGTGAACGATTAAATGGGACATTGTAGGACTCAGTGAAGTTAGAAGAAAAGGTGAAGAGTTGGTGGAACTTAAAAGTGGACATTTGTTTTATTATAGAGGAACGGAAACTGGAAGAACAAGTGGTGTTGGCTTCTTAATCAACAAAAGAATTAAAGACTACCTTCTTGAAGTCGAAAGCACGTCAGATCGAGCAGCGAGGCTCGTTGTTCAACTAACCCAGCGATACCAACTTCAGATAGTACAGGCATATGCACCAACATCAAGCCATACCGACGAGGAGGTTGAGGAATTCTATGAAGAAATCAAACAGCTACATACCAAGGGGAAACAACACATCAAGCTCATCATGGGAGATTTTAATGCAAGAATTGGACAACAGGAACAAGGAGAGACATCGGTTGGTAAATACGGATACGGGGAAAGGAATGAACGTGGCGATCAACTCATAGAATTTGCCGAAGCTGAAAATCTTAGCATCATGAATTCATTTTTTAAGAAGAAACTACAAAGAAAATGGACATGGAAACACCCCAATGGAGGAACCAGCGAAATTGACTATATACTGGCAAACAAGAAATCAATTATTGAAGATTGCAGCGTACTGAACAGATTTAATACTGGAAGTGATCATCGAATGGTGAGATGTAAAATGCACTTAAATACTAAACTAGAAAGGCAGAAGCTCATTAGGAAACAAGTATGTAAGAGGGTGGATTTAAAGAAATTAAAAGAAAATACTGAGGCATTCAAGTTGGAATTAAAAAATCGCTTTTCTGCACTGGAAGGACTTATTGAAGAAGTTGACATCTCAGAAGCAAATGAAAACATTGTTAAGACAATAATTGAAACTGCTGGGGAAATTGGTGGTGTAATATGTAAAAAGCAGAATAGCAAATTATCTGAGAAGACGAAACAACTCATGAAAAGGCGAAGACTTATGAAGGTGGACAATCAAAATACCAGTCGCAAGATCGAGTATGTAGAACTTTGCAAAACTTTGCGCAAAAACATGAAAGAAGATATAAGAAAATTCAATTGTGAGTTAGTAAGGAAGGCCATTGAAAGCAACAAGAGCCTTAGGGTTGTTAAAGGGAGTTTGTCTATTGGGAAGAAACACATCATTGCATTAAAAGGAGAGGATGGCACTGTAACAAGAAATAGGGAAGAAATACTTAGAAGAGTTGAAGAATTCTACAGAAAGCTGTATGAGGGAAACAGTGGATTAAACGAAGACTCTGAGATAGTCGAAGGAACAGCTCCTAAAATCTTAAAAGAAGAAGTAGCATTTGCAATAAAAAGTATGAAGAAAGGAAGATCCCCTGGCGATGATGGCATTACATTAGATATCTTAAAAGAAGCTGGAGAACATGTAGAAGACATACTCGCAAAATTCTTTACCAAATGCCTCAACAGTGGTAACATACCAAACCAATGGGATTCTGCAACAGTAATTCTTTTGCATAAAAAAGGTGATAAAGAGGATTTAAAAAATTACCGACCAATTAGCTTGTTACCTGCTATTTATAAAATCTTCACAAAAGTGCTAACACATCGCCTGCAGAAAAAATTAGATGCAGCTCAACCAAGAGAACAAGCTGGATTTCGAAGTGGATTCAGTACAGTGGACCATATTCAAGTATTAAGAGAATTAATTGAAAGAACACATGAATATGAACTTCCATTGTGTGTGGCATTTATTGACTATGAGAAGGCCTTTGACTCTATTAAAACATCAGCAGTCATCAACTCTTTAAGATCAGCAGACATCGAGGATGTGTACATTGACATGGTGAAATGTGTGTATAAAAATGCAAGTGCAAAATTTCGGTTACATAAAGATACCAAAACTATCAAAATTGGTAAAGGTGTGAGGCAGGGAGATACCATTTCTCCAAAACTTTTTACTTCAGCTTTACAGATGATTTTTCAGCAGATAAATTGGAATGACAAGGGAATAAAAATAAATGGTGAATATTTAAATCATTTGCGGTTCGCTGATGACACTGCTATTTTTCTAACGTGGACCCATTAGAACTCCAAGATATGGTACAGGAGCTCTCAACTAGAAGTAAAGAAGTTGGACTCAAGATGAACCTACAAAAAACTAAAATCATGTTCAATAATTTCGTAGAGGAAACAAAAATACAAGTTGACAACATTGAGCTAGAAATTGCTGATTCATATATTTACCTTGGCCAGCTGATTTCAATGGATGGCAACATTATGAAAGAACTCAACAGACGTATTAAACTTGGCTGGAGTGCATTTGGAAGAAACAGTAACTGATAACAGTAATGATCTGTAGGGTGATGTCGGGAGCAGAATGCCTTTGTGCCGTTTGACAGTGTTTTTCGGGGTTTTAGTCGAACGGTTTATTGGCGTTTCAGAAACACTGTCTTGAAGATCTTATATATTGTGTCCGGCATGCGTGTATAACTGTTCCCTTGAAAAAGATTGTACATGCATGCCTAGGTTCAATATATTGTCATATAATTTCAATTTTTCACTTTCGTCACTAGCCCGTTATTATTAATTGCAGTGTGCTATACAGAGTGACTACTTGTCATAAACTTGTCTATTCATTTATACTTTCACTACACATGAATGTATATTTTGTAATTGTGGTATGATGTACATACATTTACACCTATATTGTATATGCGCTTATGTATGGAGACGATGGGCCCTGAAATCCTGTATAAGCACATTTTAGTGCATAGGCCTTTATTATTTTATTTCATTTTATATAGTATGCAGATGTGGCTGTGTGAATATTGGTATTCCGCATATATTTGCACTTACTTATTAATAATTTTCATTTACTTGCTTGATTTTCTACACTTCCATTTATATTTACATTATCTACTATTTCTTATTTATATATATACACACACACACACCTCTATATCTTAACTAAAAAATCTACGTAACTAAATTTATATTTTTTTATGATTTTTAGTTTCCACCTAAAAATAATAATATTGAATATAAATTTATATTCAATATTAAAACTGTATTTCTTATGCATTTATATTTACTATATGAATGCAATTTTATATTAATACATAAATGAGCATTGGTCTGAGGTTGAGGCCTCCCCACCCAAGATATTCACAAGAATATTTGCTGGGGGTGGGGAGGGGGGAATGTCAGGTTTATCTTCAAGATTTTTTTTCTTATAAAATGTACTTGCCAGAAAAGAAACGAAATAAAATAAAATATTCAGTAACAATGAAATAATTCTTCCATATTTATATAAAAAAGTTCATTCTTTTATTCAGAGGAAAACAAAATTCAAGCATTTTTTCTCAGACATTTAGTCTATTCACAGACAGTTGATAATTTTTGAGGTGGCAGGATTTTACTTCACGTGGTACCTTATCTGTATTTTTGGCGTAAATACTTGATTCGTTACGGCCCCTAAACCTAGCGCAGTGTTTCCAAGAACTCAAAATCTGGCAATTGGCACACAGTGACTAGCTGCCATTGCTTCTTACGGCGGGAGAGTACTACTCCGTGCTTTACTGATGTTTTTTTAATGGCGGGGTGTCCGGCTTTCACATACAGGAAAAATACTAATTCGCAAAAAAAAAATCCCCTTGCGTCCAAGAAAAACATGGCGCTCGCTCACGGTTTGCTTGGGCTTCGTACACACCTATGTAACGTCACACTCTCACGTGCTACGGCAATCTAGCGGAATTTGTAGCGTTTTCAAGGGAATAGAGTGAGTTTTGGGTAACGAACTCAATATTATTATCGTACTTTTCTTTAAAAAATTGCTGCATATGAAAGATTATTGGGCGCTCTATTACAATTTACATATGCAGAAAAAGTATAGAAAAATAATTTGCGCAATATGTTTTATTTCTTTCTTGTAATTTGAATATTTAGCAGATATAGGAACTTCGAGGGTTTTTTTGGGGCGGAGGGGTGTCAAGAAATTTGGAAGAGTAGCGGACTTCCTGCCTCCACCTTAATAGTCCGCGAACAGCATTCATTTGTAATTTCGATTTTCTAGGGCGGGGTGAGGGCCCTCCAGCCTTTAACAGTAAAATGAACTATATATTTCAGTTGAAAAGTTTTACATGAATGCGGTAACTGCATACCTGGAATCTGATGATATAAGGAGCTGAAAGCAGTTAAATATATGACGGACATGGACCACAGAAAGAAATCGCGCGTAACTTTGATTTCCTTCATATTGAATTACTTGTGAAAAAAAGCTATATACACAAAACACATGCACTACAAATTCCTATATACTTCTGCTCTACCAAGCTGGAACCAAAGAGACGTCGTGGCGGACCTCTGTCATGAAACTTAATATTCAAGATAAACATCCAGTTTTGTTTTTTAATAAAATTTGTCTATTTCTTTTCCAAGAGAGGTTTTAGTATTTTATCAAAAATTAAATCATTATTTAACATAATTTAAGGAAGGGATTTGATGTTATCATTTAGGATATTTTAATGGATGTTTTTTTTCCTAAATAAAATTGAAATGATATATTTCTATTGCATATCAAAACTGAATTTTCCCAAAGAATAAGTTCATTAAGAGTCATTAGAATTTCGTAAGTCCATAAAACCTCAGAGCAACAGAAAATATGAACCGACACATGCGGACTTCGGTCTGTCCGCTGTTCGGAACGGTTAGGAAATAAAAAGAATTGAGATAGTCCGGAAAGTTTCTGCTAAATAAAAGTGTCCGTTATTGAATCTTTACTGTGTATATCAATTTAAAATGTAATTGATTAGTGTTTGGGCAGGTTTTTTTTACATAGATTTGGCAACACCGCTGTTTGGCCTTATGGTTTCGGTTCATTTTGAATGTGAAAAGTAAATTGTTTAATAAAAATGAAAGAAATTAAAATCACTCGAGACCTCTTCCTCTGGGGAATGTCGATCATATATCTATCAGCTTTCAGTTCCCTTTATCATCAAATGCCAGGTTTGTATTCAAATACAGTAAAACCTCTGAATAGCGTACATCTCGGGACTAACTTATCTAAAAAAATTTATATAAAAGGCTGCTCCATGGACGGGTAACCGCCCAGGGCTCTTTTGTCTATCTCTCACGTGACGGCCCTTTTATTATCGCGCAGTTGTAATGTAAAATGTTTGTCATTAAATTGTAGACTCCCATTCATTATAAAACGTAAACGTAATTTATTCGAATTTCAATAACGCTAAAATGATATTTATTGTTCTTACAATTCATTTGTTATACTTTTATCAAATTAAGATTATTGTTATTAACAACGGATCAGAAGAAGACAAAACTATTCTTGGTGACACTACAGATGAATCCCCTGTTTTGTCGCCAACTCGTCTCCAAAACTGATGCTATACTCTTAAAATGGAGGGAAAGTTTTGTGAAGCGTTAACAGTGCACGTGGTAGTTGTATTGTAGTGTCATAGAGGTCCGTTCGTGCCGGTGGTGGTTTGTGAGTTGTAGTGATAGGGATAGGATGAGCGACCGTTTAAATGTATTTATTTTTGTAACAGATTGGAATTGATAATCAGGATGGAGAGGGGGGGTATGGAGGGAAAAAGGGGGAGAGGAGGTAGGGAAAAATGAGTGGAATGTGGAGTATCGCAATGTCGGCGATGAAAAGCTGTTGGACTCGTACTTCGCAAATCCGCGTTGACTAGCTGTTGGACTTATACTTCCCGGAAAATATGGGGAGGGGGAAAAAGGGAGAGGAGGTATGGAGGGAACGTGGAACATTGCAGTGTCAGCGCTGAAAAGCTGTTTGACTTGTACTCTGCAGAGTATATGTGGAGGAAATGATTCCAAAAGCCATAAAAAATCAATGCTTAAAGACAGAAGTTTTTTTGGTTAAAAAAATCTGAAAAGAGTATAATAGGTAGTAAACTCAGTATAACAGGTAATTACTCCTTAAAAAAGTATGGCGGCCGGGAAGCGAGCGCACGATGACGTAATCCGGAAAGGAGGTTGCCGCGACAGGGTTGCCACGTCTTGACGACAAATCGCACAGTGAATATTCACAGTGATGAGGTTTAACTGCAGTAACTGTTAAAACTTTATATGGTTTCAGAAATTTTAAATGGAATGTAACCATTAGTACTAAATGGCATCTCTTTAGTTTAGGGTCTCCCTTAGCCAACAGCAGGCGATAGATTGGCAGTTCTGTTTCTTGTAGTTGGTTTCCTCAGTTTCATTTATGGTAACTTTTTTAGATTTTCTGGACTAAAACTAATAATTCAATACTATTTGGCCCGTGAGGGCCCAGGTAGGGGTATACAATACACATTTAAGATGTTACAAATTGTCGAATATTATGAACAAATGCATTGATATTAATTGAAGGAACACAATTCTGAGTTAAGCTTATTCCAATTGTCAATCGTTTGAGCAAAAAAAAAAAAAAATAAATTTATGAGTATTGCTGTGTGCGGTAAATAATTATAATTTGAAAGAGTGATCAATACGAGAAGAAATATAGTCGGCAGGTCTCACGTATTGTAAGAAATTACATTTATAGTGATTATAAAGAATTTTTATATAAAAGAGTAAGACGCAGGTGTTTATGGTGAAGGAAAAGCAGAATTAGGTTTAAAGAAGCTTTAAGAAATTTTACCGAGACATTAGGAGACCAGTTATTCAATATGAAACGTGCAGGCAGACTTTGAACAAATTCTAAGTGGTTAATATTGAGGTCTGTAAAGGGATCCCAGATTTCGAAAGCATAATTTAATATTGAGAAAATGTAAGTTTTGTAACAATAATCTGATGGATTTAGTGGAATGTTTTAATTGTCCCTGTAGATAAAAAATAATTTTGATTCAGCTTGATTAACAATTCCATCGGAGACCAGAAGTAAATGTTATCCCTAGGTATCTGAAATGTTTCACTTCTTGAATTGTAGTGGATTGGATTTTATAGGAGAAGGATAAAGGATTAGTTTTCCTGTGAATAGATAAAAAAACTGTCTTAGGTGAGTTTATTGGTAAGGACCCACTGGATGCACCATTGAGAAATGAGATCAAGGTTAGATTATAAATGCCAGTGATCATTTAATGAGGATATTTGATTATAAATTAGACAATCGTCTGCAAATAGCCAAATTGGAATAGGAATAGATGAAGCAAATGTCATAGATGAAGAAATGAATAGAATAGATGAAGCAAATGTTAATCAAAATCAGGAAAGAAGGGGAGATAAAACTGCACCCTGAGGAGTGCCTGAATATATATCTAAGAACTCAGAATTAGTATTGAGTATGTGCACATAATTCTTTCGACCTTTAGAAAAACTTCAATCCTTGACAAGAGTTGTATATCAAGGTCAATTAAATGAAGCTTATAGATTAATTTGGAATGATTGTTTGTTTGTTTTTAGGTGTTTTATGGCGCAAGAGCATCTGGGCTATACTGCGCCAAGATTTGGAATGAAGTACTTTGTCGAATGCTTTTAAGAAATCGAGAAAAATTATATCTGTTTGGGCATTATTGTCAATGGATTAGGGCAAATCTTGCATAAAGTTAAGAAGTAGGTTAATTGTTGAGTAACTCTCTCTAAATCCGTATTGAGATGGTAGAAAGAAGTTTTTAGACTCAAGTATAAGGCATATCTCTTTAGCTATCATATATGTTCAAAAAGTTTGCAGGAGAATGAAGTAATAGCTAGGTTTATAGTTTAACGGATTATTATGACTACCTGATTTGTAAATTAGGATGATTTTATTAATCTTCCAATCATCAGCAAGTTCAGAGGAATTGAGTGAAACATTGAATAAAACAATAAGGTACTCAGACATAGATTCTGGAAATTTTTTCAGCAAAAAATTTGGAATACCACCAGAATCGGTAGTATTTATTTGATGTGTTTAAGTAGTTTTATTAAGCCTGGTTTAGAAAAGCGAATAGGGACAGAAGTAGTTATGGAAGATATAAGTCGTAAATTAGTGGAGTGATCATCTGTTGAGAAGACTGATTAGAATGCCGAATTAAAACTTGTAGCAATTGTGAAGGGGTCAGAAATTAATTTGTTTTGGATTAGTAACATTGTTTGGAGGGTTTGGGTCTTAAGAAGTTCCAAGATTTATTTGGTTTATTCTTAAGATAATGAGATAAAGTGGACGTGAGATAATCTGAATTCGCATTCTTATATGAACGTTTAAATTCATAATAAGATCGATGAAACTTGGCTTTTAAATTTATGTTGGATGGGCTATTTTTAAATTTGGTGGGGAGTCTTCGAACTTTACGTTTAAGATGAATAACATGTCTGGTAATCCAAGGTTTACTAGAATAATTAGTTCTAATTTTTTTTGTAGGAATAGTGAGGAGGATTGAGTGGATAATAGTTTTAAAGGAGTTCCATAGTGGGTGTATATTATTTGAATTTGCTTGAACGAGAAAATCGGAGAGAAAGGTGTCGAGAATTTTTTGGACACAGGGAAAAATCAGTTTTAATGAAGTTGTATCTTTTTGACAGGTAATATGTAGTAGTGGAATGAGTAATTAAAAGGTCAAGAAAGGGAATATCATGGTTTGATAAACCTTGTGAACTGAATAAGTGAACTGGAAGAGATAATTAAATCAAGAATGTTGGAGGAAGAATTGTTAGTTCTAGTAGGCTTATTAGCATGTTGAGTTAAATTATACGTAAGAAATAAATTAATAAGATAATTATTAATTGTCAAGTTACCATGATTAGAGGAAGTGGGATCCCATGAAATCCCTGGAAGTGTTAAAGTCACCAACTATGATAATATGATAAGAAGAAGAATAAGAGTCTAGGATATTTGAGACTACAATAAAAGAGTTTAATTGAGAATTAGGAAGGAAATACGCAGAGAAAATCAGAAATGGTTTAAGATTGACAAGTCTCAATTCAATGGCAATAATTTCAATATTGACGTGGAGTTCTATTAAATATGTATTACAGTAAGCATTTTTGATTAATAACACCACACCCCCTCCTCAAGTGAGTCTGTCATGTCTATAAAAATCATAATTAGTAATAGAAATGTGAGAATCGTCAATTCTAGGATAGAGCCAAGTTTCACTAACTGCAATAATATCTGGGTCAGTTGATAAGATAAAGGTGTTTAAGTAATCTAATTTGTTCAAAATACCGTGAATGTTAATGGAGCAAATTGTTAAGTTATTTTTAAGCAAATAATGATTTTTATTATGGATGTGATTCTGACGTGATTTTTCTATGGGGCGTTTCCCGAAAAACTAATCAGTGTACTGGAAGAGGGGTTAAGGGAATATTTAGTACCGTTAATTAGAATAGTAAGGTAAGTTACTTTGAGTTGACCTTCGTCACGATGGACTTGGAGATTATTGCCAAAGTTTTTTCCTTATGTGTCTAGTTTCCAGAGAAAAGTCCTCTTGGATTGAAAATTTGGACCTTTTTAATTTGACGGCGTTATGCAAAATAGAATCTTTTAATTTGTAGGCAGAAAAGTTAACCATGATTCTATGAAATCTTAGGTTGGGTCCCCATCCCAGCCAATGACATCTCTCAATATCTGTTGGTGAGACTGAGACACCTAATTGATTTATGCACAGGTCTGAAATTAAGGTCTCAGGAGATTCTGAAAATGTGCTTGACTCAAAACCAGAAAATATTAGATTATTTCTGCATGACCTATCTTCTATGTTCACAATACGATTTAACAGATCCTGATTGGCAGAGAGTGAATCATTAATATATGAGAGAAATTTATTTTCAATCTCCACAACTCTTTCTGTGAAAGAGTGTAATTTATCCAATCTGGAGTCTAATCCATCCACCTTGGCAGAGAGGGTCTCCATTCAGTTAAGAACAAAATCTTGTCAGGAATTTAGGGCAGTAAGTTGTTTTAAAATATCAAGTTGTAAGGAATGAATGGCAGTAAGGGAAGGCTGTGGATCATTGGCGATAGAAAGATCAGTTACTGGAAGAACATCGTTAGCATGAGTACTGGATGACTGGGAACGTAAGCGTGTAGTAGGAGGAGATCGAGGAACATTGGGGCCAGGATTAGATTCAATGTCACCATATAAACGTAATAAAAATAAAGTATTAATTGGTTTTACACAATGATTAAACCTTAAAAAATAACACAAAATACTAAGGTAATAAATTAAAGAATAAACATGCATTGCAAAAATTCGAACGGGTCTGGACAAACGGCTAGTAAAAATGAATTTAAACAGAAAAATAAATATAAGAAATAAGTTACCTGTAATAAGTAAAGAAGAATCATGATTATCGCATTCACCGTAAAAACGCCTGTCTGTCCAAACCCGTTAGACTGCAAGTAGTAACTGGTTATATACACATTTAGGAGATTCCGGAACGTGCAGGAAGCATGTAGTGATACAACGATGATTCTCCATGCAACGAAGGAATCTCCTAGTATTTTCTTCTTGACCGTGTGACAATTTGAATAAAGAATATAAACTGGCATATATGATGTTGAGTTATTGCCTGATTAAGTTTACTTTTTACCCTTTTTTGATTTATTTTTATGAGATTATAATCATCCATTAGTGTCAACCAAATTTCATAAGCATCTGGAATAGAAAAGTCATCTTTCCGAATCTTATACAGGGCAATAGATTTTAAAAGCTGCAACAAGTCTTTTTACATCTTTATTAATCATCTGATTATTTATGACTTGAACAGCACCTTTATATATCATCCATATCATTTTCATGATCTGCGAGTAACATGGATGATTCTTTAGGAATAATTCCAAGAAATCTACCTGACTTTTCCACCTTATATTGCCAGGTATTTGTGGCTTCACAGTGTTTATGTATTCCTTTAGCCAAGCACCCTGTCTGTAATGATTTCTAAAATATTTCTAAACAGATACCCTATGTTTTAAAACAGACTTAAAAAAAAGTGTGGTTCCATTGGCTGTAAATACAGCTTATCCGATTCGTCATAAACCACTAAGGCTTTTTTTTTACATCCCATCTGTCAATGTTGCTTTTTACTTCATAAACAAAGGATTAATAAGGTACAGAAGGTAAATAAGATGAAATCATCATCATCATATTCAACCATTATCTATCCACTGCTGGATGAAGGTCTCTCCAAATGCTTTCCACACAAGTCTATCCTGAGCAATTCGCTTCCACGTCACCCCAACCTGTTTTCTTATTTCATCCACCCATCTAGTTTGAGGACGTTTTCTAGGTCTTCGGTGGTCTCTTGGAATCCAGTTCAGAATTTCTGTTGTCCATCGTTGATCAGTTCTTCTTGCAATATGCCCAGCCCATCGCCATTTCAGCCCTTTTACTTTAACAATGATGTCCTCTACTCTAGTTTGCTCTCTCACCCAAGTGTTTCTTTTTCGATCTCTCCTAGTTATTCCAAGCATGCACCTCTCCATGCTCCTTTGCGTTGTCTGTAACTTTCGTATTGCTCCAACTGTTAGACTCCATGTCTCTGATCCATAAGAGAGGACTGGCAATACACACTGGTTGAAGACCTTTCTTTTTAGACACAAAGGCAATTTCCCCTTCAGGATAAAACTGTTTCTTCCAAATGCACTCCAGCCAAGTTTAATACGTCTGTTGAGTTCTTTCATAATGTTGCCATCCATTGAAATCAGCTGGCCAAGGTAAATATATGAATCAGCAATTTCTAGCTCAATGTTGTCAACTTGTATTTTTGTTTCCTCTACAAAATTATTGAACATGATCTTAGTTTTTTGTAGGTTCATCTTGAGTCCAACTTCTTTACTTCTAGTTGAGAGCTCCTGTACCATGTCTTGGAGTTCTAATGGGTCCGTTGAAAAAATAACAATGTCATCAGCAAACCGCAGATGATTTAAATATTCACCATTTATTTTTATTCCCTTGTTATTCCAATTTATCAGCTGAAAAATCATCTGTAAAGCTGAAGTAAAAAGTTTTGGAGAAATGGTATCTCCCTGCCTCACCCCTTTGCCAAGTTTGATAGTTTTGGTATCTTTATGTAACCGAAATTTTGCACTTGCATTTTTATACACACGTTTCACCATGTCAATGTACACATCCTCAATGTCTGTTGATCTTAAAGAGTTGATGACTGCTGATGTTTTAATAGAGTCAAAGGCCTTCTCATAGTCAATAAATGCAACACACAATGGAAGTTCATATTCATGTGTTCTTTCAATTAATTCTCTTAATACTTGAATATGGTCCACTGTACTGAATCCACTTCGAAATCCAGCTTGTTCTCTTGGTTGAGCTGCATCTAATTTTTTCTGCAGGCGATGTGTTAGCACTTTTGTGAAGATTTTATAAATAGCAGGTAACAAGCTAATTGGTCGGTAATTTTTCAAATCCTCTTTATCACCTTTTTTATGCAAAAGAATTACTGTTGCAGAATCCCATTGGTTTGGTATGTTACCGCTGTTAAGACATTTGGTAAAGAATTTTGCAAGTATGTCTTCTACATATTCTCCAGCTTCTTTTAGGATATCTAATGTAATACCATCATCACCAGGGGCTCTTCCTTTCTTCATATTTTTTATTGCAAATGAAACTTCTTCTTTTAAGATTTTAGGAGCTGTTCCTTCGACTATTTCAGTGTCTTCGTTTAATCCACTGTTACTTTCATATAGTTTTTTGTAGAATTCTTCAACTCTTCTAAGTATTTCTTCCCTATTTCTTGTTACGGTGCCATCCTCTCCTTTTAATGCAATGATGTGTTTCTTCCCAACAGATAAACTTCCTTTAACAACCCTAAGGCTCTTGTTATTTTCAATGGCTTTCCTTACTAGCTCACAGTTGAATTTTCTTATGTCTTCTTTCATGCTTTTGCGCAGAGTTTTACAAAGTTCTATGTACTCAATCCTGGAACTGGTATTTCGATTGTCCACCTTCATATCTCTTCGCCTTTTCATGAGCTGTTTCGTCTTCTCAGATAATTTGCTATTGTGCTTTTTACAGGTTACACCACCAATTTCCCCAGCAGTTTCAACTATTGTCTTAACAATGTTTTCATTTGCTTCTGAGATATCACTTTCATCAATAAGTCCTTCCAGTGCAGAAAAGCGATTTTTTAATTCCAACTTGAATGCCTCGGTATTTACTTTCAGTTTCATTAGATCCACCCTCTTACTTACTTGTTTCCTAATGAGCTTCTGTCGTTCTAATTTAGTATTTAAGTGCACTTTACATCTCACCATTCGATGATCACTTCCAGTATTAAATCTGTTCAGTACACTGCAATCTTCAATAATTGATTTCTTGTTTGCCAGGATATAGTCAATTTCACTAGTTCCCCCATTTGGGTGTTTCCATGTCCATTTTCTTTGCGGTTTCTTCTTAAAAAATGAATTCATGATGCTAAGGTTTTCAGCTTCTGCAAATTCGATGAGTTGATCGCCACGTTCATTCCTTTCCCCATATCCGTATTTACCAACCGATGTCTCTCCTTGTTCCTGTTGTCCAATTCTTGCATTGAAATCCCCCATGATGAGCTTGATATGTTGTTTCCCTTTGGTGTGTAACTCTTTGATTTCTTCATAAAATTCTTCAACCTCTTCGTCGGTATGGCTTGATGTTGGTGCATATACCTGTACTATTTGAAGTTGGTATCGCTGGGTTAGTTGAACAACAAGCCTCGCTGCTCGATCTGATGTACTTTCAACTTCCAGAAGACAGTCTTTAATTCTTTTGTTGATTAAGAAGCCAACACCACTTGTTCTTCCAGTTTCCGTTCCTCTATAATAAAACAAATGTCCGCTTTTAAGTTCCACCAATTCTTCACCTTTTCTTCTGACTTCACTGAGTCCTATAATGTCCCATTTGATCTTGTCAAGTTCTTCTTCCAATTCCTGAAGTTTTGCTTCAGAAGCAAGGGATCGTCCATTATACGTTGCCAAGGTCAATAACAAACGGCAGCCTGGGCCATTCCAGTGATTCTTAGCACCCCCTGCTTTCATGCCACGCTGACCGCTGCCTTGATCAGGAGCACTCCAGCACCTGGAGACTAGGGGCCATGGTTTTTGGTGTATTAGCATATTGGAGGAATTAGCCATCATTTCACCACGCTGGCTAGACGGGTTGGTGAATTAGCCCTCCCCTTCCGCCTTTCCATCCGTGCAGCAAATATTAATTTGCCACATAAATAGAAAGCTCAGCCTGCACCACTTGAAGGCGGGGTAGGACACTAGGTTACTGGCCTGGCCGGTTCCACACATCGTCACATACGTTCAGCGTGTGGGTCTCCTTCCAGTTAGATGAAATAGGCCTAATAATTTGAATAATATGATAGAAATAAAATACAGGGTACCAGGGAGGAAATTTACATACAAAAGGTTAAACACTGGTAAAATAGCAATGAAAAAGATTAGTGATATTTTTTGTTGCTATTTTTATATGGCTTTCGAAAGATGGTTTTTGTAACAAATCGTTGATGCACTGGAGAAGTTTTTAATTATTAAAATTATTAATATAAAGCTTTATAATATACTAAATTATTGTAATAAAATATATATTTGTAATCTTTCATTTACTAAATGATACAATACTGTTTTCAGTACTTTTATTAGTTTCTGCCAGTTTCTCCCACTTTCTGCCGGTTAAAACCAGTTTCTGCCGGCAGAAAGCCAACCCTGTTAAGGACTGGTCATGCTGTATTGGGACCTACAGTTTTCCAAGGAATCTGAACCTCTTAAGGCCTAGGGAACCAAACCCCGGACTACAATGAGCAGTGCAATCTTTACGAGATCTCTGAATAAGTGTTCTTTGCACAGTTGGGAGTCAAACCTGGATTAACGGCGCACTAGGTGAACACGTTACCACACTGTGCCACCGCAGGGTGATCAAGGAAGTAATTCATGTTAACCTTGTCCAGGGTAATGAGATTCAACTGTGTAATTTTTATACTTTAAGTTATTAACTTAGGGAGTGAATAGTAATGAATACTTTTAATAACACATGGGTATATTTTGTGTATTAAGCACTATGATTATTGTATTTTTAAACCATCAATTAAAAATATTTCAACAGAGAAACGAAAGTCACATGGTACAAGAAGTTGCACTCACATATACAGATAACAACTACTATTAGTTCATTAAGAATTACATTGCCAGTACAGAATATTAGGAATATGTGCAAAAAGTGTCAGAAAACTTACCAAGTGCTAATATAGCCAATTCTAAATTCTTTTTTCTCTCATAACGGTTTATGGACAGAAAAATTGTTCTGGCATTTATTTTTAATGGCAAGTTGACATCATTCAATGATCTCATAAAAGAACTAAACTTCACAACAGGGTAAAAAACTTCAATGTCAATGTGACTCAAACTTCTAAATGTTTCACGAAATACACCAGCTAAAAATAAACATTGGACTATACATACAAGACACAACAGAGGAAACACTTATCAATTTTAGATTAAAAGATCACAAACCTTGAACTATTAAATTAGTTTAAAGTAAAAGCACACCTAATGTTTTTTTAATACAACTAAACTTCACAACAATCGTAAGTTTGCAACAAATATGTGAAACGTTGCAACAAAAATATAAGAGAAACTTCACAATTATTGTAAGAGGGATTTTACAACTGAGGGGTTCAGAAGCAAAGGAGTGTAAGTAAGAAGGTTGTTTTTGAGTAACTGTTCAAATTTCATATAGTTTAAGAAAATTATAGATAATATAATAATTATATAAAATATGATTAGTATAATAATTATATTGAATATGAATTGAATTATATTAAGGTGAAACTAGCAATGCATTTACTATCTATTTTATTGTCTGCACCATCTGTTTCATCTGAGTTACGTGATAGAAAGAAAGCATGTGGAGTCATTTTTTCATCAGTTTTGGACATTTCTTCAAAAACAACCTTTTGACAACTTTTTATCACTTACATTCATTTGCTTCTACTCCTCTCGATTATAAAAGAACTTTACAGCATTTATAGAGAAAGGGGATTCAGAAAAATCTATATTATAGAGTTGCTAGAATTATAAAATGAAATTCCATTAATTTTAGGAATTATTCATGTTCGTTTGTTTGTGGTTTGGACTTTTTTAATGTGAACACTCAAGCTGAAAAAAAAAAGGTTAAAAGTAATGCACGTTATCCAGAAAGAACCATATTACTACACAATTTGAAAGGGATTCAGGAAACAGTTCATATTAAAAGTGATTTGGTTAAACATGTTCACATTAAACAGGTTCAACTATACTAGGTAACACTCTCCAAATATTGTGACAGGTAAAAAAAAATACCTTAGAAGGAATTTTAA
>QLNU02014176.1:60559558-60591381 GCA_006491805.2 Dysdera silvatica
TAAACATCATATTATTGAGCTATGAATTATTCATGTTATTTACCTGAATGTTTTGAATTTAAATTCACAGCATTTAGCCCAACTGAGTTTCGTAAAGCTCTTGCCACAGTCATGCCAATAACTATAGCAATCGGGGTCATTTCTCTTATTGCCAACATCTTGTTGGCGTTTTACAGGTTATGTATTATTTCATGGACTCCTTTTTAATTTGTCTACATTTCGAACCGTGATCTGATAGTAAGGGTAAAATTAAAAATACCTTTTCTACTCTGTAGGTCGTTAATAGAAGAAGTTGGATTTGCAAAACTCTACAATTTATTGGGGACGTTATGTGTTAGCTTTGTTGCCATCTGGTTATTTTTAGTCAGTTTGGTAAGCATTTCGATATAGCAAGTTTAATTATTTTAATTACAGTAATGGAATTAATTTTGACAAAATAAAATTTATAATTGTATCATAAAACATATATATACATATATAGAAAATGAACCAAATTGCCTAATACAGCAAAAAGTAATCAAAATGAATAAAACCGAAATTGTAATCAGAATGAACAATAGAGTAAAAAGTAGCTACAATGAAAAATCGAAAGTAAAGTAGAACATAGTAAAAAAGTCGCATTCAAAGACGAATTGTTTTTGTTGGATTGTTTCCAATCTGTGTAGTGGCTTTTTTTCCCTATGCCTACTATTGGTTGGTTACCATATATATATATATATCAGCAGCGGCTCGTGGCAAGATTTTAGGGTGTGTGCATGAAGGCTAATTCACCAAAACACATAAATCTATGGCTTATACTCCTCAAGAAACTGGTTTTTACCTCATTCAGTAAATAAGAAAGAAATTTACGGTAACTTTAGGTTTTGGTGAATTGGCTTCATGCACATACCCTAAAATCTCGCCATGAGCCCATATGTTATATGCATATCCCACTGTTTTTTTGTTTGTTTTTTTGAAGTTTCCCTATACTATTGACTACAAAATTATGAAAGAAAGTTATTCATATCTTTCGCGCATGCGTAGTAAAAAATTATTTTCTTCAAATGCTCATATCTCATCGTGTATTCAATATATTAATTTCTAATTTAAGTATAATATTTTTCTTGTACGTTGACAAATGTTCTGTAAGTTTCGTGAAATTTGACTGAAAATTGTGGATATTATAAGCAAAAAATATGTGACAAAATTTGGGTTTTCTTAAAGAAACGTTTCTATCTTCATGAATATACATGTTTGTTTTACAAAAATGCACACAGGCATTAAGCATAGCTGGTTAAATATTTTCTGAAAGTTACAAATAATTTCCAGCTTTTTATGATACAGGGTGATCAAATATATTTTTTCACTTTGTCAATATGTGGGTGGTTTCTTAAATGCACAAGTCACCGAAATTTCCTTGAAAAGTGGGCATTCAAGCATGTTCTATATATCTCCAAAGTCAGAGAATAATTGGCAGAGTAGTTTTTTAGAAATTCGAAAAAAAAAACAAAAAATCCAAAGTGTCTGGATACTTTTGGGCATATAGTGTATGTACATATGAGCAGGCTTACTTGGTTTCCTGGGAGTTGAAGCCAAACCCAGTGGGCCCGAAGGACTGATACTACCCACTAGTGCACAATCATTGAATCGAGTCTCGTTATATTTAGTACATGGTGTTTTCTAAACGATAATGCAACAATCCTTTAGAGCTTTTGACTTAGCAGACATGCCACAACCTTGAAATTTTACTTTCTGATTAGCAGATATGTGCGACTAAGCTGTGATTAGTGGCTCTTGCTCTTGATCGTGTTTTTACTTCTAGTGAAAGAAATGGAAGGTCGAACAAATTCAGAGCGCAGTGATACAGTATTGTCGAGATATAACTCCTCTCCAATATTACTCAAAGGCGAATTAAGTGTATTGTTTGGCGCAACATAATGTTGGTTGTCCTATCGCAAAAAACACAAACCGCGAAAAGATAAATTTATCTAGATCCAAGTTGAAATTGGAGTTAACGTATGTTGTAGCTTGAACAGTATCATTAGAAATGACCTGGACAATTTCGGAATACACAACTTTAAATAAACTGAATGTTAGAGTAAGAGCATTTGTGATATTTAAATTCAACTTTAAGATATTCAAAACTGAACAATATGTTTCAAGAAACTGATTCAGAGATTTAACTTGTTCAGACAAATGATAAATCTTTCTGTGTCCTTGCAGGTACCACATGCTTCTTTGGATGTTAAAACCCAGCGCAGTTTGTGGCCAATCATCAACGAATGGTATTTTCGTGTAGATGAATTTCAAATTACGAATGCTTATGGGCTTTTCCGCAGGTACATTCTTATTTATTTTAAGGGTTTATATTTGTTTGTGAACATTTGTATCTCAAAAATTATCTATTTTGAAATTTAATGCCTCTTAAATGTTAAATTTTGCTGAAAATTTAAATTTTCAGCTTTTTTAACTTAAATCCTAAATATGAATGGAATAAGATAGAGATGTTTTGTTCTGCTTTACAGGATACCTCATATCTGGGGTTGTGGGGGAGGGTCATGGATTAATTCCTTCTGTGTAGGTATTTAGATGGGGAAAAATTGTCATTTCAAAGTAACCTTTATCTAAAATTCAGTATTTTCTTTAATCAGGAATGTAAGTAGCAAACGATAGTAGTAGTAGTAGTATTAAATAGTACTCGTGAACGAAGAAAAGGGTACATGATACAACGAAATTATACAAATTTTTGTGAATGGATTGGGCACAGAAGTTATTCATTCAGTCTTCTAACTATAGAAGAGTTCCCATTGGTCATCTTTTATGATGGGAACACAAGTTTTTGCCGATTGGCTATGCAAAAGTATAAATTTTGCTGTTCAAATTCTATCTAATTCAGATAGGCTAAGAATGAACTGGATTCTCAGGAAGCAGCTGTTGCTTGTTACCAAACGATTGAAAATGGCTCACATTTTTTGTAGTAAAAGAAAGATGTACTATTTCATAATAGTTCTTCTGTCCACAATGATCCAGAGTTTGGTTCTTTAGGTACCACAGTCAGATTTCTCGAAGAACTGCAGATTCCAACGCAGTATAATCTTAACTATTTTTATGCCATAAAATAAAACCTTTTTGTCCCTCTCTATTTTTTGGGGGATTTCTCCTCAAAGGAGAAATTTCTTTATTAAAGTTCTTGGAGGGCCATACAGTGGCAACACATTCAACTAGCATACCTTTATTGCAGGTTCACCGGTGCCGAAAAAAAGAATGCATACTTTACTAACTTACCATTGTAGTCTGAGAGTGAGTTCTCCAGGCTTTCGGAGGTTTGATTTGCTTGGAAAACTGTAGGTCCTGGGCAACATGACCCTTGTTGTCCTTGCACTGTAAAGCTCTCAAGCAAAATTTCATGGAAATTGTTTGGTTCATCTTCATTTTGCATTACTTGAAATGAAACTTTCTGCTGGAGGTGGGAGAGGGGTAGTATTTAAAAATCTGCATGGTAATGGACCACATGCTCATTTGACTCGTGTTCAAATTTGTGGAAGTGAATGTAGTTTAGAGATCCCTTTAAGCCCCCCCCCCCATCCCATCTCAGAACACTTGTGTAACTGCCGTGGATTGTGACATTTAAAACAAATCCGTTGGTTTCTATCCGTGCAATACTAAACAAAACACTGTCTTCGTATTCTGTTTGATTCTTGATTGGGGATGACAGAAAGCTGATTATGATGTGACTGCCATGTTCAGCTATCCATCTCATCTTAAACAAACCAAGCAATCTGAACATAAATTGATTTTAAAGCCTGACCAGTCAGTTTGTTGTAAAATATACTTTTTTTTCCAGGAGCTCTATTTGTTATTCCATTTTTGTATCACACATGCAGACAGTTACTCTCGGTCTTTCGTTTTCAGAATGACTGGAACCAATGGAAGGCCAGAACTGATTATCGAAGGCAGCAATTCATTAGCTTCTGGGTGGAAAGAATATCATTTCCTGTATAAACCTGGCGATATTGCTCAACGGCCATCTTTTATAAGTACAGTCCATTACAATCTCAATTAACCACAAAGCTTTTCATACATTGTCAGTAGTATATTCCCATAGCTAAGGAAGAGGTTGTGGAGCAGAGTTGTCCAACATACGGCCCGCAGGCCACAATCCAGCCCGCCAATAACTGTTTGGAATAAGAAAAATTCCATGGTTTTAAACAAAAATTTTAGTCTTTTTTTTTTTTTCCAGAAATGAAGAAAACTGCCAGAACAGCATGGGCGACCATAATAAATTACTATAAGATTTCTTTATATCTAATTATATAGGCCATTACTTTCTTTCTGCTTCTTTTTTTTTATGAAACTGCTGGCCCGTGAGATCCGTGAAAACTTTTCCTGTGGCCCGCTGTCCAAAAAGGTTAGACAACCTTGTTGTAGAGGTATGAAATCTCTCAAACCGATTTGTTACGATTTCAATTAAAATTATAATCTTTTTTTCTTTGCATTTCAAGGGTCAGAAAGTGAGAATGTCTCGTACTAGACTGAAACCAGTGACTTTTGGGTTTTTCTTCTGATACTATGACCTCTGTAATCTATAGGGACCCATAATCCAATGACTTATTCTTGTGGTTATGTTCGTCGAAGGAGCCATTTTCTATAGTAAAAAGAGAAGTTGTCAAGATAGTGTCAAGGGAGATAGTAAATGTATAAGTTCAAAGGAAAGAACATTCATGTATGGTCTCAGTAGCTTAGTGTGGTTGTGTCATCACTGGGAGAAGGATACAGAGTCATTCCATGTCAAATTAACACACTGATTTTGACTGACGTTCTTAGATTTTGATGAAACTTACCATATCAAGTATCTTTACATATTTATTTTATATAAATCGAACACTACGCAGATTAAATCAAACAATAATATAAATCAACGTTTATTGGCGTAGTGATACCAGCGCCGATGTTATGGCGTGATTAGATGGTGAAACGTTCGAAAGAAAATAAATATTTCTCCGTTCGGTGGGACCTGAACCCACGACCTTCCTCTGCTCGGCAAGTGGAAGGTCGTGGGTTCAGGTCAAAGCAGAAATATTTATTTTCTTTCGAACGTTTCACCATCTAATCAAACCACAACATCGGTGTTGGTATCACTACGCCAATAAACGTTGATTGATTGACATTGTTGTTTGATATCTTTACATAGTTAAGGATGGAAATCATATTTTTTTGTGATCCGTTCAAAAGTTATTGAATATTAATTATTTAAATTTTTATTAAAAATTGCGGCATCCTGAAATAGTTAACTACCGTTTTCTCCGGAACCAAAGGAGGTACAAACCTGGGTAATATCTCATTTTAAGGCTCTTGTAACAGGCTTTAATTTTACATATAACGTGATAAAAGTTTCAATAAATTTTTTAAAAAAATGAATTAAATTTTAAAATTAAATTTTTTCAAAAATAACAATTTGAAAATTTTGAAAAATTCACAAAATTACTTCATTCTACCCCCTTACACCTCCCAAAGTGAAATTTTGGGATCATAATGGGATCGGGTAATACAGAAAATTCAAATTTTATATGTATGATGAAAATGTCAGTTTAATTTTTAAAATATATAGTAAAAAGATAAAAATATATATGTATATAGATTATAATTTAAAGTAATAGTAGTTTATATATATATATATAATTAATTTAATATAATAGTTTATAATTATGATTTAAAGTAATAATAGTTTAGATTGCGGGAGATAGAAATCAGAAAAACCTTAATAACTGCACCTTCCCTCCCACTTACTCCTCTAAACTTGTGAATCATAGAACATATTTGAGCAGGCTGCTTGGGGACCATCCATTAATTACATGTACAACAGAAGGGAGGGGAGGGTTATTGGAATGTGTACCCATTTGTATGTGAGAGGGAGGGAGGGGGGTGTTATTAATTTGTATATGCATAAACTTCGAATTTTAACAAGCGCAAATAAAAACTTTTTTTATTAGTACACTTACATAGTTTTGTTTTCAAGCACAGAAGGTAAATGAAATTTAAAATCTGCAATTTTCTGCAACTACATCACCGTTGGGGGGAAATAAGTATGAAAGTATATGTAATTAATAGGGGGAAGGTTGAAGTTTGTCCACAGTTGTATAGAGGGGAAGGGGTTAAAAAGTACCTGAATCCTGTACATGTAATTAATGGATAGTCCCTTGTATGTGTTGAAACATATAGAAGATCAGGCATGTTTTTCAGTCAGTCTACCATTAGAACTGGTCCTAGTAGGATCATTTTAGTTTCGTTGCTGCCAAATTCTGATATGTCAGTGGCTTGGTTTTAAGTGTGATTTGTGAGAGTTTATCACACTATTTGGTTATTATTATTATAATTTTATTATATTTATTATTATTCTAGTAGTGATCTCCTCTATAATGAATACCAAGGGAAAGATAGTGGATGCTTTAGATTGCATTAGTACTTAAAAAAGCCTGATCACTCCCATATAAGAAAAGGATTAAGACCTGTTATGCCATGGATGTGTTCATTATTGCCAGGAATTCCGGAAAATTCCAAAATTTATAATAGCTGTAGAAAGGAGCTTTCAAAGCTGAAGAATAAGAATATGCGGAAAAAAAAAGGATCTTCCCAGAACCAGCCAGTCTGTCACTCAACTTGGAAATAATGAACTATCTTATGACGACGCTGTTACTGATACAATCAGTCGTAAGCATTAGAAGTACTTAATACCTCTCTTAACAGGATAGGTGAATCTCCAGTATGCAAGAAAAAGGTAGAATATAAAAAAATATTGTAATCAAAAAGTTAAAAAAAAATCAGTTCTGCAATAAAATGGAAGCTCTTCCAAATGCTGATTTCTTTGATGATGATCAGGAAAGTGTTTCAAAACATGAAATTGTGAACCATTTAACAAATGCCCACCAAAAATGGGTATGTCATTTGTATATTTAACGACAGATGATGTTTGAGCTATATTTTGGGGAAAAATGAAAACGAAGTGAAACTTACATTTCTCCATCCATCAGGACCTTCTCCTTTTTCTTACTTTTCACCACCTGATGTGTTCTGGATTCCTTCGACAGGTGTAATTTGTAAAGTAAATCCCTTCAGACTAACTGTCTAGACTTACTCTCTACCAAAAGATGAGCAGAAAAAGATTGCATAAGTCATTAAATATTTCCTGGACTAAAAAAACGACTAAGAACCACGAGTTTCCAGCCGCCACATCCAGCACATTGACAAAAAAAAAATCTGTTTTAGGGTAAGCTGATGAAACAAATGTCATCTTATAAATTGAATTCATTTTCTTAGTTGTGATAAACTTAGAATATACTTAGTTTTTATTAAGTATTAGTATAATTTCTAAAACTATTGATAAGTCAGCTAGATTTTGTCTAAAACTAGACTTTTATGAAAAACTAAATCCTATATGATAGATAGATATTTCCCATACCTGTAAAACTTGTATTCTCGATGTCACTTGCTTGATCCCACTGCTATCCCAAAATGAAACTTTGGGAGGTGTAAGAGGGTAGCACAAAGTAATTTTTAATTGTAAACTTTATCATGTTATATGTCAAATTAAAGCCTGTCAAAAGAGCTTTAAAGTGAGATATTGCCCAGCTTTGTGCCTACTCTGGTTCTGGAGAAAATGGTAGTTAACTATTTCAGGATGCCACAATTTTTAACAAAAATTTAAATAATTAATACTTAATAACTTTCGAATGGAACTTAAAAAAATTTATGATTTTCATTCATAACTGTGTAAAGACACTTGATACACCAAGTTTCATCAAAATCCAAAAGGTATGGGGAGATTTCAATTCCAAACTGTTGATTGGACATGGAATAAGTTGACAACCAAAGATAAGTGGTTTGAATCGAGTCTGAGGCATTGCAATTTATAATAATGATATTTTTATTTGCTTCTAATGTACAGAAGATAGTGTTACAATCTGTATATGTGGAAAAGTAGTATTTTAGCGAGGCTAGAATGAAGTTCCCTTTCGAAGAGGTTACCTTGCGATGCCATTGTGAGACCATGTTTGGCTACTTTGCTAATAATCCAACTTTGATACCAGTAGGTACTCGATGCTTGCTGTTTTTGTCTGTAGATTCGTAGTCCAGAGTTCGATTTCCTAGGTAAGGTAAGTTCATATTCTTGGGAGAACAATCGATTGTAGCATGGTCGTAGTTATTCTTGAGCCGGAAAACGCAAACAAATCTTCCGAGAGGAGCGAGTTCCTTTGACTAATCTTCTTTGGTTTTCTAAACTAGTCGAAGAAGACTAGTCTTCTTCGACTAGTTTAGAAAGTAAAATTCTACGGTTATCAAAGCCCAATTCTTGTTGCAATTCTTTAAATTGTTCGAGTCATAGAAAAGGGTGGAAGGACCATCAATTAAAGTATAGATAAAATGCCCAAGTCATCCATTCTTGTTGTTGAAATTGGTCAACGCTCCTACGAGGCTGGTAAAATGGATAGAAACTTTGTACTGTGTATTCAGATTGCCGCAGGGCAAAGTTTGTATACTGATTTTTTGTGAATCAAGGAATACAAGATTCTAATTTGAACCTGAAATCTTTAATGTAGAGCAAAGAAATCTATTTGATTGAATAAATTATATTTAAATGTTACGATTATTTCTCTGAATATCCTTGTTGTCGAAGGTAATCCGTCAGAGAAATGTGCATTCTTGTTTAGAAGTGGGTTTATTTTAGTAGATTGTTAACAGTTTCCTCTTTTATTTACTGGTAACGAGCTAGGTTATGTTTAAGATTTCAAAGTTTTGTTTTTTTTTAAACTTCTAGTTCCCCATCAACCGCGACTGGATTGGCAAATGTGGTTTGCTGCTTTGAGTTCCTTTGAACACAATCCCTGGTTCATCAGTTTTGTTTATCGACTCCTAGAAGGAAAACAGGAAGGTGAGTCCATAACACTTGTGTTATATTGTAATGAGGGCCTCCAAAAGAGAAAAAAAGAGAGACAGCCTAATCTGGAATCAAACCACGGTCCCAAAGTATGACCCATTGTGCCCCTACCTGCTCAGCCATGAGGGCAGGAACAATGTCTTTTCTTCATATATACGGTTTTTATGTAAAGTGTTGTTATTCTCCACAGGGCTAGCGCAATTGCCAAATGGTCAACACTCAAAGCCACAGGGTATATATTTTTGTAAGTTTTCGTGGGCGAATTTCATAGATGACAATTTCTGCCACTCACACTTAAGTTCAAATTAGAGCTTTATTTATGGGAGAAAAAGAGACACTGCTCTAACCTGCAGTCGAACCTGTGACCCAACTTATGAATTTTGAATGGTTTATAAATCGTTCCTCTTATTCGTACGCTGAAGTCACATGCTTATAACTTTGAGGATAACAGCAAATATGAAAGCTTTGATTATTACCTATTAAAGCCATATGGTGCGGCATAGATGTCACATGTTTGTCTACCATACAGGGAATCCAAATTAACCTAGATTCTATTCTCAATAGTATTATTGAACATGTGCCAGTTTTCTGCCCACCATAGTCTAAGGTTTAATTCTCCTGGCAGAAAAAGTGGGGATTCCTTGAAAAACTGCAGGTCTTTGCGCAACATGACCTTTGCTGTCCTTGCACCATAAAGACATAAACAATTAAAAAAATCCGGGTTTGAATCTCATCTGTACGATTTAGAAATGTACAAAATCACCCCCAAAGTCATTCAGTGATTCAATCCATCCTTTTTAGAGATGAATAGAACCATTCACTTACTTGATCAGTGATTGATTTTTCATATCTCTAGTGCAATACGTTTGCATTTTTTTTTTTTCTATTAGGTCATACTCCAAAGTTTCATTTCTTGTCAGACAACCGCATAAGTCCTGGTACAGCAGGAACATGCTCTTAGCTGTCCATGTGCCATAAAATATAATCGTTTTGTTGACGGTAGTTTAAAGCTAAACTTTCTTGACCTTTTATCGACCCCTTTATTTTACTATTACATAATTATAATAGAAAAGCAAAAAAGACTTATACAAGTTTTTAGATTTTTTTTATAGTTGCAGTGTTTATTGTATGTGTAATATATTATATATTATTATAATGTCTTAACTGTTAAGCCAGTGTAATCCTATATGTATTGAATTTAACAATATTCATTTATATGCGTATAGTAATAAACTTATATTTATTATTGTCATATTTATGAATTTATATTGTAATCACGCACAATAATTATGTTTTTTTATAAATAGTTTATATATAGGTAATAAGCAAAAATATATTCATATGTAACCCATATAATGTCTTATATTTTCTATCTAGCCCAAATCAACCCCTAACGATGTTATATCGACCACTTTAGCGACCCCTGGTTTAAAGTGTTGGCATACTGACACATTGCACTTCTTTGATAATTTCACTTTTTCATTATTCTGTTCTTTACCACTTCTTTTAAAATTTTCATTCTCTTTAACGGTGGCATGTTTTGCTTGCACAACAACCTTATGTGGGGGAACTGTTAACTATCATTGAAGTTAAATATGAATTGAAACAAGTAGAGAGAATGACAAAACAGAAGTACTCATAGGAATGAGTGTCCTATCTGCTTAATTCATTTTTCAGTCAGCGTTCAGCAAACCTGCGATCACCCGCAAGAGGTGCATCAGTTACCTACTCCTTCTCCCATCCTCTAGCCCCCCACCCCCTCTCTTTTAAAGTACAGGAAAAGGCTAGTTCACCCCACCTGTTGTGTCACCTTATCAGTCAAATAAAACAACAAAGAATAACTCATGGAAATAGCGAACTAAAAGTTTTGATTTTTGTACTTGATGTTGCTTACTATAGATTTTCAGTGCTTCCAGTATATGTTACTGTTTTTTAATAATTTAAATACAGTAGAGCATCGGTTATCCGAAACAATTGGGGACTGGGGGTGTTCGGATAACTGATTTTTCGGATAACCGATCATTTACGAAAAAAAATATGTTCCACTGCCATAGGAGCAATATGAAATAAAGAGACAGTGATATTAAACACAAAACTTTTATATATTTTACATCACATGTTTTACAAATACATACCTTACATAAAGTAGTGCATTAAAGTAGGCCTACAGTTTAGGAAAAGAAGCCTAAAATTTTCTTTTGCTGCAGAGCTGAGACACTTTATTTATTTTTTTTTTTTTTTCCTCCCCACTAAATCTCGCATACCTTTTAAAGACAGCAATTGGACAGCATCACATTCTTCTTCTTCTTCTAACCACTTCATAGCCGTCTCAAGGCAGTGAAAAGCTTCCTCACTAGATGGTACTTTCAGCATGGTCGCTAGGCTCTTCCTTGCCGTCGCAAGGGTCTTGGTCATCGATGACACTGACAGTTATTTCATCATCCGTCAATACTTGATAGCCAGGGTAATCGACATCACATTTGAGCTAGCCTTAAATATTTTCCTGATCACATTCTTCAAATTCTGAAGATTCTTTAATCAGCCCAGCCAGTTCTGGCTGTTCGGTGGCTTGTCAGATGCAGCGATAGACTCATCTAATGGAAGGAGCTAATTCCAAGCCTTTTGCTAGTGTAGTTTCCTTGACAATAGCCCAAACTTCTGCTGCCATGTACACAACATCCTTCAAGTTAATTTCGGTATACACTTGCTGAATAGCTTTTTCATGTTCCCACCGTTAGTGGAACTACATGGCGCGAAAATCTGAATTTGACGACTGGAATGCTTTCAGTTAACCAATGTTTTGGTTGATCGGTATTCGGATAATTGATGCTCTACTGTAGTGTATTTTAATTTTTTTGAAATTATCCCAAATTTTATTTTTCATTTAGTGTAACTAGAAAAAAATATAGTACACCATTCAATTCTGAACAGGTTTCACTGCATGTATACATTTCATATACCGATTCATGAGTCCTTAAAAATTGTAAAATTTTCAAACTTGGCATGTTGACAGACTCTTATCTGTTGAATTGGAAAGTTGTAGGTTAAGGAAGGATTTTGCATTTACGTTTTTGAGTGAAATTGTTTTAACCTCTTTTGAAATGTGTATTTGTTTTATTTAGTTCTTCGGTTGTTGGACGAAGAGCGCTTGCCATTTTCTGCCAGTCGCCCTCCCAAATACATTCGAGCTGTTCTCTACAAATATCGCTACACACCTTTACGACGCATCAAGTGAGTTGTTGATTGTTTATATTCTACCACTCGATGGCGTTTCTGCATTAAGCTAATGCCTTACAAGGCCATGGTAATAACTCCAGGATTCTCCCCACACAACTTGGAGAACCTGAAATTGTCATGGAAATAATCCCTAAATGTCAGGGGAAAAATGAAATTTTTTGGTCAAATCCTTAAAAGTCGGGGGGAATGTCCGTAACTTCTCCTGAATAGCTAAATTTCACACGATCGCGAGGTTATTTTTCCTGAAATTAAAGTTCAATTCCAAGTTTTATTTGTTCTCAGTCACGAAATTTTGGGCCCTGCGGTGGTACAGTGTGGTAGCACATTCGCCTAGTGCGTCGTTAACTGGGGTTTGACTCCCAGCGGTGCAAAGAATGCTTACTTATAGGTCCCATAATGATCGCACTGCTCACTGTAGTCTGGGGTTTGGTTCCCTGGGCCTTAAGAGGTTTGGATTCCTCGGAAAATTGTAGGTCCAGAGGTTCGGATTCCTCGGAAAACAGTAGGTCCCGGCGCAGCATGACCATTGTGGTCCTTGAGCCGTAAAACCACAAAAAACAAACAAACATCACAGAATTTTGGTTGAAAGGTCAGTGATTTTTTTTTCTCCATGGTGAGTTGCAACCCTGTAACTCATTCATCTGTTGCAGTAGTTCCCAACCTGGGGGGCTTGCCACAATTATTTTTAGTTGCAATTATTTTTATAAGGAATTTTATACCAAATGTTTATAATGCTTCTATATTTCAACGTGGCTACATTGCAGTATTCTACTAATAGTTGTTGTCTATAATGACATTAATATATATATGTAAAATGTGTTTTCTTTACTCTGTTAAAAATGCTTTTGTTGTGCAAATGTGGTAGCAGGGACACTGCAAATGTGGAGGGTGGACACAAATCTTTCAGTTACTATAAAAGACCTCGTAGATTACTTGACTACTATAAAAGTGGGTCACAGCTTGAAGAAGATTAGTAGTTACTAATCTATACCGTAGCAAACCTGGCGTGAAGCTCTGCTATATCGCAGTAGTATCATGTTTACCTACTGTGCCCTTAATCCAGATTCAGCTCAGAACGGTGTTAAAAATTTATTTTCATCTCATAATCATGCTTTTGAAAGTAGATTCATTCAATTGGCAAATTAACTTTTAATCCCCATAGTGATGCAAAAGTTAGGATGAGCTTACAGTGTTCAGACCACCTACCAAATATGCTGGATTCGATATTTATTCAGCACGTTTGATTATGTATGGATGTATTACGATTTGGAGGCCTCCTCATACAACCTTGTGATACTAAAATATAAGCCTTTTAGAAAAAAAATTTACATAACTTTCAATTGAATTGAAAATAATCATCGTTGAAAATGTGAACGTTACTTTATTGAAATAAGTTACCAAATATACGGTTAACACTGAAAAGGCTACTGGGTGGTATTTTTAATTCATGGGAAATATTTGTTTTAGAATGATGTCTGAACACCCACGTATATAGTTCAAACTAGAGTTTATTGTGAAAAATAAAAAGAGTATCGCTCTGAGTTGGAGTCACACTGGTGGCAATTCTGTTTGAACTATTGAACTAGAACATCATAACCATCAAATAAATCACTGGAGCTCAGTAAACAGTGCCTTTTTCATCATATTTAATTTTTTTGAAACAGCATGATTACCAAATATATGATTAATGCTTAAAAACCTTCGGGATGGTATTTTCAATTCATGAGTAATATTTATTTTTGCAAGATTTTTGGATATCCTGTATGTAGCACAAGCTTTTTGTAAAGAATAAAGCGACTTAACAAGATGCTTAAATACAAAGAAAGAGGCACAGAAGAAGAAAAGGATATATGTAACCTCATTAGCTCACTGTTTACAGTCGTTTGATTCACTGTGTACATTTTAGATCCAATTAGCTTAGTCATCATAAATGCATTGTGATTTAGAATTCTCACAATATCATTAGTGCCCTGCGGTGGTGCAGTGTGGTAACGCATTCGCCCAGTGCACCATTAATCCAGATTCAGTTCCCATCAGTGCAAAGAGCATTTACTCAGACATCTTATAAAGATTGCACTGCCCACTATAGCCCGGGGTTTGGTTCCCTAAGCCTTAAGAGGTTCTGATTCCTTGGAAAGCAGTAAGCCCCGGCACAGCATAAGCATTGTAGTCCTTGAGTCGTAAAACTACAAACAAGCAAACATATATCATTAGTCCCATTCTATGTCACCCGAAGTACACCCTTGGGACATTAGATGATAAACAAAGTATGTATTGTTTTCCACAATATTTAAGTGTAAAAAAAAGTTAAGCACATAAATGTCCCCCTTTCCCTTATAGAAACATGTGTTACATGTGTTTACAATACGCATGTTTTAATGTGTTGTGGTTTATAATATTCAGCATATAACGTATACAAGGTTTTCATTCACATGGAGAACCTGGAATTATCAGAGAATGTAATACTGTCCCTGAAAGTCAGGGGAAAAATGAGATTTTTTGGTTAAACGTGGAAAAGTCATGGAATATCTTCTTAACTTCTGTTTTGAGTGGCTAAATCTCCCTTGAATTGGAAACCATTTTCCCCATAATCAAAGTTCAGTCAGAATTTGCTTGTGATTGGTCGGAGAATTTTTTTTCCCCTCCAATGTGAGTGGGAATCTGTGGGATTACAGCACCGCCTTCGGCAGCCACCCTTCCCAATACCCCCCCCCACACACACACACATACGCGTGAGCTGGAATCCTGTGGATAGCACACTTCAGTTCAGCTGGTAAACTTTTTTGCAGATTTAAAATTTCGATTCTCAAATCTCTCACTAAAGTTTCTAATTTTTTTTTTTTTATACGTTAAATACACATTCTACACAAATGCTCAATCAGATAAAACTGAACTTGGAAAATATGCAGAATCAGATTGTCATAATATGCAAGATCCTTATTTGTGCTATTATTTATTGCAGCTCCACGGCAAATTGGTGGATACGAAGGAGGGAAGCTGAATATTGTAGCACCGCTAATTTCGATAAAAGACAAGTGGTAGATTATCTCAAAGACACTGGCATACGTTTGGTAATTCTTTTTATTTCTATAGTTTCGTACATCTGTGCATCATTTTCGTTATCATCAATGATTTTGAATCAATTACTGAGTGATGATGATGTGTCAAGCATTTTTTCACATGTTATATAATTACAAAAATCTAGAAACGAGAAATACAGACTGCAACAAATAAAATGGAAAATAGATATACTTATCATTGGGAATTTACGCTGAAGTTAATATTGCTCTATGAAAGACGCAAATATTAATTATCAAGCAAAAGTGAATAAGGGGAAAGGTTTACGATGAGCTTTACCAAATAATGAAATAATGCAATCAAATCGACAAAATAAAAGTTTTACTTATGTGGTGTAGATAAAACTTTGAAGCACTGGCGAAAAACATTGGAAGCTAACGACATAAAACTGAAATATTAGTGACACCCTCGAAGCTAGTTTTCAAAGGGAATTACCCTGTGTATGTGTGTATATGGGCTGTCCTAAAAATCTTGACCGCAGCTCTAATTCCTTAAACATTGATCTTAGACATATGTACTAAATTGGAAAGCGGCGTAAAAAAAAGGTGCAGAATTTTATGAAATTGATTAAAATTGCAGAGGATTATTTTTTGAAGAAATACGAAATTTAAATTTTTATACAGTCCCTGTACACAAAAATTCCCAATGAGTAAAATGTGCCTCATACTCCAATAGGTCAATACAAAGTTTCAGCATTCTAGTGGGAAAAGAACCAGAGATATGAAGACCCAAAATAACGTGGCTTAGCAGAATGAATTTTACCCCTCCTCCCAGCATGTATCTGTTGCTCCCTTCAAAAAAGAGTTGCTAGTCAGTTATTTTGGACTTTCATATCTCTGGTTCTTTTATCCACTAGAATGCTGAAATTTTGTATATTGACCTATTGGAGTATGGGGCACATTTCACTTATTGGAAATTTTTGTGTACAGGGACTGTATAAAAATTTAAATTTTGTATTTTTTCAAAAAATAATTCTCTGCAATTTTAATCGATTTCATAAAATTCAACCCCTTTTCTTATGCCACTTTGCAATTTAACACATATGTCTAGGATCAATATTTAAGAAATTAGAGGGGCGGTCAAGGTTTTTTGGGACACCCTGTAATATATATCATATGTGATCAAGTGATAAAACAGCTCCCAATATTGGAAGGCACGATTTTTAAGAGGAGAATATTTTCTGACTTTACAGATCAAATTAAAACCAGTTTAAGCAGAGAGCTGATTAAACAGAGGTTGGATTCTACTGTATTTCTAAAATATTCAGGAAATTATATAACGAACTTATTGATTCCCTAGAAAAAAACAAAATGTTAAATCCAAACCAATTTGGTTTCAGAAAGGGAAGAACAATAAAAGATATGTTAATTAAAACAACCAATAAAATTCAACAGAAAATCGAAAATAAGGAAATAGTAATGGGTCTGTACTTTGACCTAACTAAAGCTTTTGATATAATTGATAAAATAATTCTAATAAAAAAAATGAAATTATATGGTATATGAGGTAATTAGAACTACTTAAAAGTTACTTAATGGATAGAACACAAATTGTGTCAATAAACGAAACTTAATCTGTAGTAAGAACAACAGTGGGGTCCCACAGGGCTCAATACTGAGACCGCTGTTGTTTTTTCTATACATAAACAATCTAACAGACGTTGATCAGGATATTAATTTATTTGCTGATGATATAGGGATAATTTTTGGAGATACTAACGTCAATAAATTATTTGAAAGAGCAAAAAGGAAACATATTATCTGCTTGGTTTCAAAAAAAAAATAAAATTATTGCTAATACCAAAAAAAAAGAAAATATATGATATTTCGTAATGTTAACAAAAAATTAGATTAGATACAAATGTTAGGTATAAATAATGAAGAAATTAAGATGACTAGGGATATTAGGTTTTTATGCATAATCTTAAATGAACAACAAAACTGGAATGAACAAATAAATGAAATCTTCAAAAAAATATGAATAAAAGCAGGGACCATAATAAGACTTAACAACTTAATAACATTACACAGCGAAACACGACTATACTATTCACTAATATACAGTTACCTTAATTGTCTGAACAGCTTGTGGAGGATACACTGGTAAAAATAACTTGGAATGTATACAAAAAATCTAACGAATTTGTAATTACACTGGAACGTGATAATGGTATGCTAATTATAAAAGAAATACATACATTTAAAATATTAAATGTCGTATTTCTCAGGATAATTGAGGGGAAATAGGATGATATCAACATCATGGTAAAATCCAATTCCAAGAATACAAGATTGGGTGATTTATATAAATTAACGAATATAGAAACTGAAATGCAAGCTAAAAATATAAATTACTACGGCGTTAAATGTGGAACAAACTATCTACTGATAGAAAGAATCTACAAAAAAAACGGGAATTTAAAAAAGGACTTAAAGCACTGCTAATAAATAGGCAATCGACAGATTATGAATCGGGGAGTGGGGACATCTAATCCACTGATTTTACTCTGCTTGCCCCGTGCAGGGACATCAGTAGCTATTGCGGGGCCTGGGGTAAAACGTATTTCAGGGGCCTATGCATATACAAGTAGGAAAAAAAAATGGAATGATGTATGAACACAGATGGCACGGAATGCAAGAGTTGAGGCAAAAATATTTTTCGGTAAATTTTTAATATTATAAAACTTTAAAATTTGAGAATTAAGCTTCATGGGGCCCCAAGAAGCCCGGGGCATGGGCCTCACTTGCCCCTGCTTAAGGGCGGCTCTACCCCTGTGCTCTGTGTGGCATAGAAAATAAAGATTTTGATTCATTGATATGTTTTGTGGAGAGCATATGTGGTTGTCTATATGTAGATGAATAGAAGTGCACAGTATATGATGGAATGATACATCTTTCTGAATTAACTAAGCACAGTATTGCCTAAGAATGCTTGTAGCCACAAAGAAGCTGATGAGGATTGTGAGATGACAGTAGTTGCTTTCAGAAGTGCATAATGTAAGAGGAATGGATTAGTATATGATAATGACAGTTATAACAAATACAGAAAGGCAACGAGCCATACCCAATAAGTAGAGGGGGGGGGAAGATCCTTGTGTATTTATGTGTAACTTAGAACTAACCACTATTTAACCACTAACTCGTAACTGAGTGGTATTTTCAACCTTACAGTAAATTTTCATTACGAAACGTTGAAACGAAAATTACCAAGTTTTTCATAAGCAGTGTTGGATTTACGTACAGGCAAAGAATTATATTTCATTTTATTTATTTCCAGTCCCTCAGCATGCATATCTTGTATACAAATTAAATACAATGTGAAACCATACAATAATATTGCCATGGTCCGGGGCCCTTTGGAAAAAGACGATATAAATGCATCATTTGGCATGTCCAAAGAGCCCAAAGGTTCTCCTACTGCACTGAACGATGTCTCCATATGCCAATAACAAATAGATACAGATTAATAACAATAACACAAAGAAAAATAATAATGTAACTATGGGCTTGTGGGGCCCCCCCCCCATAATTTGAAATAAATTGAAATTTTATATGCATTGCAATTTGTAAATGATGTGTACACTGTGTGCTTGCCCCCTCCCCTCCCAATAATTTTGAATACTCTAGGTTGCTGTGTATAAGCCAAGTAGGTCTAGACCTAAGACCCCACCACTTCGGAACCCCACAGGGACCTTGAAGGAGCCTTGTGTTATTAAAATTTAAGCTTTATTTTAATTTTGTTTATTTACAAATGTCTGAGAAATTTTTATTACTGCTAAACCTGAATATTGAAGATAATGATTTTAAAAAAAAAAAAAAAATGCGCTTTCTTGATGGAATATCGCAAGGGCCACATTCTTTAGAGTGTCCCTTCCCTTCTTTCAGCCTAGGGCCTGTGAAGATATTAAACCGACACTTGAACCACACTGGTCAGAAGTCATTGGTGTAATAGATATCATTTATTTTATATATCATATACTTCAGTATTTTCTGCAATTTTTTCAATTTAAAAACTAAAAAATGTATTTAGTGTTGTCAAATATAATTTAATACAGTAATTAAATTCATTATAATTAAGCATATTTTTATTTAATTCTGGAACATGTTTAATACTTTTTACTATCAAAATAATTTATAAAACTCTAAACTGTATTACTGTACTATGATTTGAAAAGATATTATTTATAACGACTGAATTTGCACGGTCTCTTGAAGGTCGTTATAACCGATTTTCACTGTATATATATATATATATATATATATATATATGGCCTGCAAAAGGGTTGCTGGTATCTAACTGGAAGGAGACCCACACGCTGAACGTATGTGACGATGTGTGGAACCGGCCAGGCCAGTAACCTAGTGTCCTACCCCGCCTTCAAGTGGTGCAGGCTGGGCTTTCTATTTATGAGGCAAATTAATATTTGCTGCACGGATAGAAAGGCGGAAGGGGAGGGCTAATTCACCAACCCGTCTAGCCAGCGTGGTGAAATTATGGCTAATTCCTCCATTATGTTGACACACCAGAAACCATGGCCCCTAGTCTCCAGGTGCTGGAGTGCTCCTGATCAAGGCAGCGGTCAGCGTGGCATGAAAGCAGGGGGTGCTAAGAATCACTGGAATGGCCCAGGCTGCCGTTTGTTATTGACCTTGGCAACGTATAATGGACGATCCCTTGCTTCTGAAGCAAAACTTCAAGAATTGGAAGAAGAACTTGACAAGATCAAATGGGACATTGTAGGACTCAGTGAAGTTAGAAGAAAAGGTGAAGAGTTGGTGGAACTTAAAAGTGGACATTTGTTTTATTATAGAGGAACGGAAACTGGAAGAACAAGTGGTGTTGGCTTCTTAATCAACAAAAGAATTAAAGACTGTCTTCTGGAAGTTGAAAGTACATCAGATCGAGCAGCGAGGCTCGTTGTTCAACTAACCCAGCGATACCAACTTCAGATAGTACAGGTATATGCACCAACATCAAGCCATACCGACGAAGAGGTTGAAGAATTTTATGAAGAAATCAAACAGTTGCACACCAAAGGAAAACAACATATCAAGCTCATCATGGGGGATTTCAATGCAAGAATTGGACAACAGGAACAAGGAGAGACATCGGTTGGTAAATACGGATACGGGGAAAGGAATGAACGTGGCGATCAACTCATCGAATTTGCAGAAGCTGAAAATCTTAGCATCATGAATTCATTTTTTAAGAAGAAACCGCAAAGAAAATGGACATGGAAACACCCAAATGGGGGAACTAGCGAAATTGACTATATCCTGGCAAACAAGAAATCAATTATTGAAGATTGCAGCGTACTGAACAGATTTAATACTGGAAGTGATCATCGAATGGTGAGATGTAAAGTGCACTTAAATACTAAATTAGAAAGACAGAAGCTCATTAGGAAACAAGTAAGTAAGAGGGTGGATTTAATGAAACTGAAAGCAAATACCGAGGCATTCAAGTTGGAATTAAAAAATCGCTTTTCTGCACTGGAAGGACTTATTGAAGAAATTGATATCTCAGAAGCAAATGAAAACATTGTTAAGACAATAGTTGAAACTGCTGGGGAAATTGGTGGTGTAACCTGTAAAAAGCACAATAGCAAATTATCTGAGAAGACGAAACAACTCATGAAAAGGCGAAGAGATATGAAGGTGGACAATCAAAATACCAGTTCCAGGATTGAGTACATAGAACTTTGTAAAACTCTGCGCAAAAGCATGAAAGAAGACATAAGAAAATTCAACTGTGAGCTAGTAAGGAAAGCCATTGAAAATAACAAGAGCCTTAGGGTTGTTAAAGGAAGTTTATCTGTTGGGAAGAAACACATCATTGCATTAAAAGGAGAGGATGGCACCGTAACAAGAAATAGGGAAGAAATACTTAGAAGAGTTGAAGAATTCTACAAAAATCTATACGAAAGTAACAGTGAATTAAACGAAGACATTGAAATAGTCGAAGGAATAGCTCCTAAAATCTTAAAAGAAGTTTCATTTGCAATAAAAAATATGAAGAAAGGAAGAGCCCCTGGTGATGATGGTATTACATTGGATATCCTAAAAGAAGCTGGAGAATATGTAGAAGACATACTTGCAAAATTCTTTACCAAATGTCTTAACAGCGGTAACATACCAAACCAATGGGATTCTGCAACAGTAATTCTTTTGCATAAAAAAGGTGATAAAGAGGATTTGAAAAATTACCGACCAATTAGCTTGTTACCTGCTATTTATAAAATCTTCACAAAAGTTCTAACACATCGCCTGCAGAAAAAATTAGATGCAGCTCAACCAAGAGAACAAGCTGGATTTCGAAGTGGATTCAGTACAGTGGACCATATTCAAGTATTAAGAGAATTAATTGAAAGAACACATGAATATGAACTTCCATTGTGTGTTGCATTTATTGACTATGAGAAGGCCTTTGACTCTATAAAAACATCAGCAGTCATCAACTCTTTAAGATCAACAGACATTGACATGGTGAAACCGGTGTATAAAAATGCAAGTGCAAAATTTCGGTTACATAAAGATACCAAAACTATTAAAATTGGTAAAGGTGTGAGGCAGGGAGATACCATTTCTCCAAAACTTTTTACTTCAGCTTTACAGATGATTTTTCATCAAATAAATTGGAATAACAGGGGAATAAAAATAAATGGTGAATATTTAAATCATTTGCGGTTTGCTGATGACATTGTTATTTTTTCAACGAACCCATCAGAACTCCAAGACATGGTACAGGAGCTCTCAACTAGAAGTAAAGAAGTTGGACTCAAGATGAACCTACAAAAAACTGAAATCCTGTTCAATAATTTCGTAGAGAAAACAAAAATACAAGTTTAGTACATTGAGCTAGAAGTTGTTGATTCATATATTTACCTTGATCGACTGATTTAAATGGAAAGCAACTTTATGAAAGAGCTCGACAGACATGTTAAACTTGGTTGGAGTGTATTCGGACCAAACAGTTTTATCCTGAAGAGAAAATTACCTTTGTGTCTAAAAAGAAAGGTTTTTCCAAAAGTTGTGTATTGCCAGTCCTCTCTTACGGATCAGAGACATGGAGTATAACAATTACAGCAATACGGAAGTTACAGACAACACAAAGGAACATGGAGAGGTGCACGCTTGGAATAACTAGGGGAGATCGAAAAAGAAACACTTGGGTGAGAGAGCAAACTAGAGTAGAGGATATTATTGTTAAAGTGCTTTCAACTTCGAGAAGGTAGTCTTTAATTCTTTTGTTGATTAAGAAGTCAACACCACATGTTCTTCCAGTTTGCGCTCCTCTATAATAAAACAAATGTCCACTTTTAAGTTCCACCAACTCTTCACCTTTTCTTCTAACTTCACTGAGTCCTACAATGTCCCATTTGATCTTGTCAAGTTCTTCTTCCAATTCTTGAAGTTTTGCTTCAGAAGCAAGGGATCGTCCATTATACGTAGCCAAGGTCAATAGCAAGTGGCAGCCTTTATGCAACAAATATTAATTTGTCTCATTTATAGAAAGCCGGCCCACACTACTTGAAGGTGGAGTAGGACATTATGTATATGTATATTAGGGTGGTCCTTAAAAACAAAGATTAAAAATGTTAATGTCTTACCTGCTAATATTGTTAAGTACCGTATGTTGAAAAAGTAAATTAACTTTAATTTTAGCCAGATTCGGCAATTTTAAGAGGTGTCGCACAGAGCTAGAATTTTAGCTACTTCTGTTACTTTACCGTAGCACTGAAACACGAGACATTCAATAAGAATCTGCCTGTTAAATTTGTATATTACACATCATAAAAGCAAAATAGAATATCTATTGTCCATAAAGGAATATTAAACCCTGTTCAATTATTCAGGTTTCTATTTTCTGATACATGTTTTTTTTTTAGTACATGTAGGAATTTCTTCCCATGTTCTTCCACAATTTGTGTAAGGTACTGCTTCTGGTCTTCGTTCTTTGTGAGAGTACTGTTGTAGTTCTGCATTAGTGCCACACCGCGTTTGTCTATCAAGTCATTTACTATCGTAAGGGCATTAACAATAATCATCACTAATTAATAATCAGGTGATTTATCACACTTGTTGGGATCGACAGACAAAAACTCTGTGTCTATATCTAGCATTTGAATAAAATGATGAGACGAGCTGGTCACAAAGTTTGCCACCGTCTTTTCATAAATACATTGGGCTACATCCCAATCGATCCTCTTCGCAGAGTTATCTGTTCCATCCTTATTTTAGGCATTAATCATGTCCGTCTTCACTGACATAGGTATGTCAAAGAAAGAGGGTGACACCAAAAACTCATTTATATACCACAGATGTCTGAAAAAGCTAATTGCTGCACTTGAGACCACTTTGGCGTTATAAGATACCAGATGTTTCAAGAAAGCAAGGTCTTTAGCCAGGGAAACAGCCGTAAGTAGGGCTATAAATCATGATCTGCCATACGCACTGATGGCAGAAGCTGCGGATCTTTTCATACCGGCATGATCACGTTTTTTCATTTTAAACTGAGAATGAAAAAGGCATATTTTTATTGCATAGATGATGCAAGCCATCCATCTAGCCCGTTGTAGAGCTCCAGACTGCATGAAACGGATTCCTCAGGAAGGATTAGCACTAAGGTAAATTATAGTCAGTTCCTGGTAGTCGTTGGATGTCAGTTAACTACTGCTTACAGAAGTTGATGATATTTTCCCTGTTTGGTGACCTCATCTTCAATAACTTCAAAAGTGTTTTGGTTGATGAATTGCCACTGCTGTTGAAAACACTTAAAAAGCAAGATGTCAGGACCAGAAGAGTGGATTTCACATGTGGCAAAGACATTTCCTGCAGCAGCAATCTCCATGATGTGGTGGCGACATCTGAGATTCAGCAGATCTCTTCCAACATCCAATTCAATAAGTGTGCAAGCCCCTGCTCATTGGCCCATGTTAACACTCTTTAGTATATAACCTGTATTAACACCCATTGGTTGTGTTAAGTCATTGGTGTGTGATCTGTGTTAGCACTCATTAATTAGTTGTCCTACAAGCCAAGCTTTAGTGTCCTTACGAGTTACAGGCAAATCTGAAACTATATTGTTTTGTTATGATACCACAATATAAGCTACATTTCTTAACTTGGAAGCGAAAAACTGCCCTATTTTTATGATTACATAGTGCTTACTGTGCCTGTGTGAATTGAATGAAAAGAATTCTTGCACATATAGGGGAAATCTCCGCTAACCAGCTAATCTATAAATAGTGCATTTCTGGCCATGCTCACCCTGGCAAGCAGTATATTCAAATTATGTATGTTCCAACGGCTTCGTAGTTCTTTCACTCTCTTAGGTGTCAGCCTACATTCGTAACAGTTTTTTGTTTTAAAATTATAGAAAAATCATAAAAATGTACATATTGTTAGTTTCCTTTTATTATTGTTAATGTATAGAAGAGAAAACAACGAATTATTTGTATGCATGTTACTATGTGACCTAATGGCACACAATGTATCCCCATGTTAACTGCCAATACAACCCAATTTCACAGTTTGGATTCTGTGTGACACGTCACAAAATTGTCCAATCTTCCCCAAATTTTGTATGCAGTAGTGCAGCCACGTAGGAGGCCGGGGCCCCCCTCTTGGACAAACAAAGCTGAAAATTATTTCGCAAATAGACACTGGTCATTTTTTTTTTTTAAAGTAAGATTGAAAATAGTGATAATCCCAATAACATTTCCCTGCACTCTGGTGACATTGATGAGACTGCTGTTGAGGAAAGCAACAGCAGTGGTCCACGGCTGTCTGCAAACAGGTTCACCTAACATAAAACTGACTATCATAAGGATTTGGTTCTCAAGGGCAATAATTTTTTAAAGGTCGTGAAAGGGGAAAAAGGCTTCTGTGGATGAAGTAATGGACAGAGGGCAAGCAAAAGCAAGTTTTGCAGAATAGGGTTATTCTTAAACCTATTATCAAAACGGTAATTTTTTATGGAGGACAAGGGCTGGCCATTGTAAAATTTTACGAACATAATCTAGTACTACTTCTAATAATTCAAGTATCTTGCACTGTAGAATTATTAGTAATTTAATAATGGTAAATGTACACAAAATGACAACAAGGACAGATTCCAAAATCTTTCAAAGGGTGCTGCGATTTGTTTCTGATTCCTATTTTTAGCCAAGTATCTCGTAATTTTCGTCTCATTTTCCATGATATAATCCCAGCGAGGGAGGGGCATGCCTTCTTGAATCCCTGCAAAGGACAAATGTAATTGATATGACCTCTGACCATTTTTTCCATCTGCCCCCAATATTCTGGTTGCGCTACTGTTTGTATATAATGTTTTTTCATCAAACACAACAATATTAGGGAGTAAGACTATGAAAAAATCAAATAAAAAAAATTGCCATGTTAATAAGAACCACCCTAATATATATATATATATAACTGTGTGTAGCTCTAAAACCCTCTTCCCTATAAACCTATGGTATTGGTCCTGTATGAAATATAAATGCCAGTGGATTTTTTGGAATCCTTTCCCATGATGTATTGCTGTAATTTTTATTATTGATTTTATTTACTTAAATTATGTATTCATTTATTTTCAGGAAAAGGGAAAGCACATGATTGTTTCAAATATTTTCATGAAAATGATTTTGCTAAAAATACGACATTATGTAGAATCAGTGTCAGCAACTACCTTTATTTGGTCCTTATTGGGTACAGGACTGAGTCTTAATTTTCTTGGTCCATTCCTGAGGTTTCTTTAAGTGAAAACATTTACTTGCATTATGAGTTGACACCTTTCTGAACTTTAATTACTTTCATTTAAAAAAATTACGAAATTACAGAAATCTGAAATCAATGTGTTTCACAATTTTTACAATTTGAAAAAAGGTTTCAATTATGCAATCTTTATTTTAATGCATTCGTAACAAGATTTATGCAAAACTATCCAAGAACTCTCCTGGAAATGAAAAAACTACTCGTTCCTTCTCTCTGTATGCACACTGAATTATTAATTGCTAAAAATTAAGGGCTAATCTACGAAAGTGAATATAATGCATGATGATGTTAAGAAAATACAACATCGAAAATTAAAGCAGTTTGTTATTTGACAGTTTCAGAAATTTCACGTTGAATGCAACCAATAATGCGAAGCTTGCATGAAGCTTGCTAAATGTTTCATTAAGTCCTTGTTTGTCATTTTTTTTACACTTTTTGTATAAATAGTGTTTTCTGTGTTGTTGTTTTTTTATACATATAAAATACAGTGGAATTCCGATTATCCAAACTAATTAGGGCCATGTCATGTTTGAATGGTGGAAAGACTCGATAATTAGATGTTATAATGTTACATGAGGCATGTAGACTTCCTTCACTTGACTAAAAGGGCAGTAGATTACCTGGAACGTAATGTTTTTAAACTTTATACCAGTGTCTACATACAGTGTTACCTCCCAATAAGGGACACCCATAGAGCCAGACATTTTGTCCCTTATATAGACGTATCCCTTCTTTGGAAGTACATGTGATGATACATAGACCAGAGGGGGACCAGGGATATCATTCCTTAAATAGAGGTGTCCCTTTTGAGAAGTAACACTGTCATAGTCATTATGGAATCTCCTGGTGATACTTTAAACTATCTTGTGATTTTCTAAATGGGAAATCGAGATTTAATCAAGTAGATGGTCCGAATAAATTCCACTATACCACTATTAAAACGTCGTATTTTACTTATAGGTGCTAAAGGTGTAAACATATGTTGCATGTATATGACCGAAAATGCTTCTTGCATTCACCTAATTTTGTAAAATCATTGCTTATAAAAATAAATCACAATACATGCTGTGTAATTTGGTGCTTTTTAGTCCCATACAAGATTGCCGATTTGTCACCAAATTTGGCAGTAAATAAGAATAACACGCTCATAATGCAAAGCACCTAATATTATCATCCTTGTAAGCAAAAACTTTTTGTTGTTTACTATTTTCTTCTTAGGTGTAGAGTGATCTTTACTAAACTTGCACCCTATATGTATGGTCTCACCTTGTTTAGCACGAATGACCCTTGCGCCATAAAAAATCAATCGTCATCTTTAAAAATAAGTGAAGCTTTCCTTTAGTACAATATAACTTTATTGAAAAATAGCATCATTTCTTTAATCCTTAATTGTAATTTCTGAGATAAAATGAAAAGTAAAAAGTAGTTTTTCATGTATCAGTGGGTGATCGGAAAGAGAAATTGCACCTTGTCTTTTTACTTTGTTTATATTTCACTTTTTGTATCCTTCCCAATAGCCCTAGCCAAAGATGTTGAACATTGTTGTGGGTTGGATTTTATTCTCTGTAGTATTAGTTGCACATAAATGTATCAATCATTAGAAGGTTGCATTAAGACTCTGATCACAATTCAGCTAAACCAATATCTGATTGTGTTATGTGAAAATATAAGCAAATTCCTTCACTCACTCACTAATGAACTTGTGTCATGTGGTCAATAACAACAGCACTTGCATCATCAATGACAACAACACTCTTGTCATTAAGAACAATAACACATCATCACAAATCACAATACCCATGTCACCAATTACAAAAAAATTATGTTGTCACAATGTAAACAAAATGATCATGTATCGCATGATCAATAAAGGCAATCTTATACATATCTCATTAATATTCATTTAATTTTTTTATAGAAACAATCAACTAAATCACATTTTACATGATTCTTTTAATCATAATGTCATTTTTAAAACTCTGTCGGTAAAGTGTGTATCTTTAAGGAAAAGGAAAAGTAAACCTTGTAATCTAAATCAATTGCTTGAAAAATAAGAAACGTGAAAGTAAAATTCAGGGGAATTTTACATTGTTCCTGAATGTTTAAATCTTAGATTGAAACATAGATTCATATTAGAAATAGTTTCTGTGTAAATTTTAAAGCTAAAACTGAAAACTTGGGCATTTTGTGTGCAGTTAATTCTTAGCAGATATATCCTGCTCTTTGTTCCATACTTTGTTGTTCTGCTTTCCGTTTTCTTCCCCAATGATGGTCAATTGTTCACTGCTTGGTTTTTAGATATTGTATTCATTGTAGTTGTGGATATGCATATACAGTGTTGCCTCCCAATAAGGGACACCCATAGGACTGAAGATTTTGTCCCTTCTTCAGAGGTACATGTGTTGATACATATACAGTATAAGAAATTTAATTTAATAAGGAATGTGTGTAATTAACGTTAATTTTAAATACTGTAAATGCTTTCTATATAAATCGAACACTACGCAGATTAAATCAAACAACAATGTCAATCAATCAACGTTTATTGGCGTAGTGATACCAACGCCGATGGTATGGCGTGATTAGATGGTGAAACCTTCGAAAGATTTCTGCTTCGGGACCTGAACCCACGACTCAGTGGGTAGAGCCTCCGCCCGGCAAGTGGAAGGTCGTGGGTTCAGGTCCCACCGAAGGCAGAAATATTTATTTTCTTTCGAACGTTTCACCATCTAATCACGCCATACCATCGGCGTTGGTATCACTACGCCAATAAACGTTGATTGATTGACATTGTTGTTTGATTTAATCTGCGTAGTGTTCGATTTATATAAAATAAATACATATGCTGCAACGTGCATTTCGATCAATTTAATACCAGTCTCTTTGCAATTTGGTTTAAATAGTAGTCTATGTACTACACCATTCTGCGAAATAACTGGCAACAATATATATACGTTCGTAAAGAGATTATATATTGTCCTTCGTAGCTCAGTGGGTAGAGCCTCCGCCCGGCAAGTGGAAGGTCGTGGGTTCAGGTCCCACCGAAGGCAGAAATATTTATTTTCTTTCGAACGTTTCACCATCTAATCACGCCATACCATCGGCGTTGGTATCACTACGCCAATAAACGTTGATTGTTTGACATTGTTGTTTGTTTGACTGTAAATGCTATATAAATGAGTTAACATAATATTGTTTTAAATATAGTGTGCTTAAATTTAAAAATAATGAAAAAAAATAAAAATTTTGCAAAGTGTATAAAATGGACATTAAAGTTTGGTATTTATTGAAATATGTTTGAAATAATCTACTACACAGCTTTGTTTGGAAGCATTTACTTTTCAAGCATTTTTCTCCGCATGGATATTAAATTTACTGATCATCTCAAGTCCGTCACTATCACCAACATTTAACATGAAATTTTGCAATTGTGTGGTTTATTTTAAGGCATCGTTGTAGTTTTTGTTGTCTGACTTTTCTTCTGCCACCTCTTCGTCTTGATTGCGCCCGCCATTCCTTCTTATACATGTTTTCCCTTCCCTCTGTTGAACACAAGCCACTGTTCTCTTACCATAATCCTTTCCTTACCACCTTTATTCACTTATCAAAACGTTTCTAACAAAAGAATTTTTTTTTCTCCTTTTTTTTCCCCCTTTATTGTTTAATTTCTCCAGTGTTCTTTGATCAGAGGTAAATACATTAAGGTCCCTACTTAAAGGGACTGGGATTAGGGGAATCGTCTCTTAAATAGAGGTGTCCCTTACGGGAGCTTTCACTGTAGTCTAGTTGTATTGCTGCAGTAAAAAGTTGTGCAAAACGTAATTCTGTAACTCATTGTCCTAACGTCCCGATGAATTGGTGATACTGCCCTTCTTCTACTTTCTGTCCCTTAGAATATATCATTTAGCATGATAGTAATGTATATGACCACAATGCGAATAATTTGGCTTTAAGTCCTGCAGGCACACATCACTTCCTGCGTTCTTTCTGCAGATTGCCAGTTTTAAGCTCTGATTAGTGGTTTTCAAACTTTTTATTTTTTGCAAACCATATGTCTTTCAAAGGAACCCCTCTATGAACATTATTCAAGGGAAATCTAAAGAACTATTATTTAATATTGCACGGACATAGGGGAATTAGAAAATAGTCACTGTTCTCATTCAGATTGGAGAAAAAAAAATTCCTAACTTTTTCAGATTTTTCCTGATTTTCTGGTAAAATTCTCTAACCAATCTGACTTTCAACTGAACTCCTTTGTTATGGGGAAGATGGCCTTACATTCGCGGGAAATCTAGCTGTTCAAAACATGTTAAGGTTTTTTATGACTTTACCAGATTTAACAACCAGGCCTGGTGACTTCACCAGGTTTTACTTGTTTTTTCCTGACCTTTAGGGATGATTTCATATTCCATGACCATTCCAGGTTGTGTGGGAACAATGTAAGCAATAAATCCACATAAAAAGATAGGTAATGCTTTTCTATTGTTGTAAGAGATTACATTTATTTAACAAAAGGGCTGTCGTGGAGGAAATTTATAGCATTTACAACTTTTCTTTACAATTTGGGCAATGTTTTACAAATTACTCAAAGAACCCCTTTAGGATCATTGTGGAATCCCAGCATCCTGCAGTGTGCTGTCCTAGGTGAAAAAGAATCGGATTCCCTGGAAAACTGTAAGTCCGGACGCTGCACAACCTTCGCTATCCTTGTGTCATTGAACACAAATTTTTGCACAACTCCGGACGTATTTTCTCTGTAGAAACCATTAATACATCTAAATGAAAAAGAAAAATCTATGTCACCAGCAACAACAACTTGGTGGTTATATTATAGCATCAGAATTGTAACCTTTAGGTTTGCGGTTGAAAGCATAGATGTAGCCAGGGGTGGTTTTGGGGGTTGTAAACCCCCCCCCATTGCAATGAAATTTTGTATATTTAACATAGGAATATGTGAGTTGTAGCTCTGTAACCCCCTTAGTGAACTTTCTACCTACGCCTGTGGTTGAAAGTGAACCTGAAACATCTTTCCATTTTTCTGTTTTGATCCATTAGTTAAGAGTAAAAGATGTTTTAACTTGAACCAAAATAATTAATGTGTTCATGATTGATATGTAAGTTGAGAATTCATACACATAGACATACACAGAAAGTTCATAAGGGGAGTGTTAATAGGCTCAGTGGGAGGGGGTTTACAGATCTAAAACTCCATATATTCATATATAAAACATGCAAAATTTCATCACAGTAGTGGGGGTTACAATCCCCATCAACACCCCTGCATATGCCAGTGATCATGCGGAAAAAGTATTTTAGGGAACAGTGAGAAGATATTGACATACTATAATTGAAAAAAATCATAAAGCACTTTTAGTGGCATGCACTTTTGTGAAGAAATATTATGGAAAAAATCGTGTTTCAGAAACTTATTAAAACTTGCGTTGAATAAAGTTCGATATTTTAGTTACATATAGGCTTATTTCATTTCAAAACCTCAAATCTCTTAAGTATTTCTAATTTTTTCAAAAAGAAATACTTTTTCTTAATTAATTTCCATAAATTACATTAAGTACATCTTATTTTTCTGAAAGCGATGTATGTTTTTTCACATTTTTCAAAAAGAACTTTCATTTTTAAAAGTAACTGAAATTCACAGCTTAAGTCCTTATTCTCCCTATTTATATTATCTATCCTGTTTTAATAATTTAAAGAAAAAAGCTCACTTATCTGCCAAGGTTAAAAAATAAAGCATCTGTTTTTCAAGCCGTAGGAATATTTAACTTGAATTTGAAACGGAAAGACGACTGTCTTAAAATTACACA
>QLNU02014176.1:60619875-60634970 GCA_006491805.2 Dysdera silvatica
TCAGTTCTGACACAACGTGACCTTCACTGTCCCACATTTTAAAACACAAGCAGTTTAAACTATTTATTTACTGAGAATGTTTCCTTTTAAAAGACACTATGAATGAATGTGATTATTTCGGGCAATTGTGTGCTATTAATAGTTATGCAAAAGTTATATGAGAAAGTTATGCTCAATTTATGTGTAATTTTTTATTTTTTTTTTGAAGAGAGGAGGGAGGGGGGGAGATGTGGTTGGAATGACAGAAAAATATTACTTCCAAATTTAAGTTCATTCAAAAATCCCGGAGAGATCTTCATTCATTAATAGACCGATAATGTCAGAAAAGAGGATGAGTGGTGGATTATTTACGTTCTACAAGAAACTTAACTTAGTTTCCATGTTACAGGATATTGACCCACAAGATTTACCCGGGAATGGCGACCAACCAGTACCAGGTATGTTACCGCATGTGCATTAGAACATCAATCACATGGCCCGATTTTTATCTACACTATATCATTCTGGTTGTTTCGGGAAAAACTTGTAAAAAAAACTTTTTTTTTATAAGTTTTATTTGTAAATTTTGGAAATGATAATGAAAATTTCATTCTCAATTTCTTGCATGAGTCTTATGGTGATGGTGTGGTACTTGCCTGACTTTGCATAATCTTCAATCATTTTCTTACTCACCCTGTGTTTCATTTTGGGAGTGGGTACATGTAATTTGGTTATGGAGCAAACCATGCGTATTGTGCTTTTATGAACTTACAATGACATCACAGTGGGCTGTTCAATCTTGAAGATATCATAAGAAAACTAAAATAAAGTTAAGCTGGTGTTTTAGAGACTGGGAGCCACTTGAGAAGTAGCACACAGATCACACGAACTAGAGGGTAAGAATATTTGAATTGCTCCTGTCATATGGGGTGGAGTTACGCACAAGAGCCAACGATCTGTGACTTGCTGCGCTATTAAAAAGTGCTAAGGCAGGCGTTAAATGGAGCCATTTGGGAGGTGCTATGCCAAGTTGCATGTGTTGATCCTCACACATGAATTGGTCGGTGATGCCACGCTGTATGACAGGAATAATTATTCTTATCACAAAGGAGGGAGTACTTACGGCGATCTAAATTGAGGTCATGATGATGATTGTGCATAAGATTAAATGGGAAAGGTGGCCGCCGATTAGGAGGCGCTCTAATCCCAGAAAAATTGAAAATAAAGGTCATACTTGTTTGATTTCGGCTGCTTCACCTATAGCAGGGAGAAGAATCTAATTTGGGGATCCCCACTCACAAGCAAAGCAATACCGATGTATTATGTGTGTAGGGTTGAGCCAGTGCCACTTGAGTCGCACAACGCAGTGGGTAAAAACATTCTACTAACTAGTAATTGAAGTAGCTATTGTGTTTAGTGAAATGCGTGTTCATACCTTCAGGGTTGTGTGATTCAGTTAGCTCCATCTGGCACTGGTTTTACTTTGTATCAGTCAACTTTACACTTATAACTGGAATTGCCTGTGAGTAGAGATGCAGAAGTTGAATTCCTCTCTTTGCTATAGGTGAAGTGGCCGAAATCGAACAAATGCAATATTCAAATTTTGAGCCTGCATTTTAGGCAACTCGCACACTTCTGATCTGCTTCATCCAACTTTCACATCATTTTCAGTCTTGTGTCATCTTTTGTGCCAGCCTCGGATTTATAAATGGACAAGTGTCTGGGCACCAAAAATTTGAAAAAAGTGGCACACTTTTTTTTCTTTCCACAAGTTGAAATTGAAAAATTGTGTAAAACAGTCTTTTCCCTACCCCACTGAGCATCGGGAAAAGGAGTAAAAAATTTTATTGTCAAATAAAATGAATTTATTTATTAAAACATAATTATTTTATTTTATAATAATGTACATAAGGTGGCAATTAATTTTCTCTCCCCACCCCTTGCATACTCTGCAATTTTATGTTGTATTTGAGGGGGAAAAATAATAGAATTTCTATTACGATTTATATATATATATATATACATACAATACATATAAGCACATTGTGTTTAAACCAATATTAATAATATTGTTCTAATTAAAGATGAGTTTTGTTTAGCCATGATAATTTGCAGTCCTAGTATATGCATACTAGCATTAATGTCTATAAATTAGTGGGGTTTTTTTTCCATCCCTTTAAAACCATTAAAAGAGAGAGAACTGCATAAATAACAGATTATAACTTTTAATATCATAATTTAATGACTTCACTTTTACTTTTTTAGTTTGGGTTTACACATTTATTGAGGTTGTATTATAAATATTTAAGTTCTACTTAAGAGTAAAATTAACGCTTTTTACTTTATTTTCAAGTGAATTTTGCTTATTAGGTCTACTTATTTTGGGGAGAGGAGAGATGTAGTATAATAATATAATTTTTTATAATTGTTTATGAAAAAAGGCTAATATTTAAAAAAAATTCTGGATAATGATATTGAAGAACTGTTTAAATTTCAAGTGGCAATTATATTTTTAAAAAATCTAATGTATACAAAACTTCCTTAGGTCCTTATTATTCTCCTCTTAAAAAAATATCCTTATTTTCCTAATTTTTCACGAAGTCTGTTGGAAGCTATGCAATTAAATATCAACATTAAAAAAAGAAAAAAGCATAGGATGTCCACATACTTTTTACTTATATGTATTCAATTGTTTTCCAGATCAAAATGGTACAGATTCCTGTAGAGGATCGATTAGTTCTGGAGTTCCAGATCCTGAGTCCATAAATTTAAGCTGTGATGGTGGAGGTGGATTTCCTGGTTAGTAACAATTGAACTAATTGAATAGTTTATTAAAAAAGAAAATATATTGCTTTTAGTCAAGCCAAGCTAAGTTTCCCCATGACAGTACTGGGCACCTAACGAATACTGTTTTATCCCCTCTATGAGGATGGAGATGGTGTTGGGGAAAGTAGGAAAAACAAAAAAGGGCATTGAAAAAGGAATTTTTACAGTGTTGTTGTTGGAAGAAACTTGGGTGGGAAAAAAAAAAGTTGTTGAATGGCAAATGGAATGGAATAAGTCATTATTGATGTCACAGCAGAATCGAAAAGGAGGAAGATGGGGATGATGACGAAATAGTCAGTGACATGTGTCAAGATTGGGGAGTAATTAGATCGGGGTGTGCATGGGAGCTAAGGCAAAATATTGTCCCTGAGGGGTTGTCGAGGAGGGTTGGGAAATTGAAATAAGGTGTTCTTGATGTGTAACTTGAGTGATAGGTCTTGGGGCCAGTCGTGGAAGGGGTCTTCTGAGGGGTGTGTGAGAGGGTAGTCTTTGGAGATGGTTATGGATGGAAGTGCGACAATTTTAGGTCGCTAAGATCAGCTTCTAGCCACCGAGGATGGCGAAATTTAGATGGGATTGGGGGAGGTGAAAGGTTTAAAGGAGGGTAAGAAGGGATGGGTGGATTAAACCGGTTTACAAATGCTTGAAGGGGGTCGAAGAAGTGCCTTTGTGCGGTGTTATGAAGGATGTGAGTGTTGGAAATAAAAATGGATGTGGTGGATGTGAGGGTTGGTTGCTTTTAGCCATCCTGTTGTTTGGATGGTTTTTGATCGTTACATATTTATTGATTTTTATTTTAGATATTGTAGAATTTTGCTATTTATTTGTTTAAGAGCTCATTTCAAAAAAGTTTAGGAGGGACTAAAGTTAAAGATATATTTGAGGATAAAATTTTTTAACGATTTAAAGATAGATTTTACCCAAATCAAATTTGTAACTTTGCGTATGTTAAAATTTTGAATTTTAACCAACAAAAAGATTACATGACGATTAAGTGACCAATGTCAGAAATGTTTAAATTCTATTAACCCAATATTATAACTTTTGGCTGAATTTCTTACAGGATTGATATAGAGTGCAATTACATTGTTTTTAAAGTTAATTAACTAGATTTTTTTTAAAGAAAATAAAGACACTACTAACTCCAAAAACTAATGGGCAAACATAAAAACAAGAATTAATTTAATGTTAAATAAACAAATTTAAAGGTTAAATGCTCCACATGAAGAAAGAAAAAAAAAAGTGAACAGGGTTATGATATTCGTGACAAACTACATCATAACTCTACATTTCATAAAGGTATTGATAATCTTAGTCTACATTTGTTGAATGATGTGCCTTTTTTTTTTTAATGTGACATGATTTCAATTTAACATTTTTTTAAACTTTTATTAAAGTTATATATCTTTACAAATTGTGCAAGCTAATAATTACTGAATAAAGCCATAAATTAATTTACGTATACAATCAAATAATTGACGACATTAATTTTAAAATAATGAAATGGAAAGAAAAGTGCAAAACTTACATTTTACTAAGTCGTTCTTTGTAAGCAAGTGGGATAGCTGAATGGACCCTTTAAAAACTCTCTCCAGACTTTATTGTCAACAGTGTCTGGTGCAGACCATGCTTCGAGAGTATATCTCTTATTGGGAACTTGATATTTGCTGTTGGGGTTCTAGAGACACCAGAAGTTGAAAACTATGGCCACCTTCATTGAAACAACATGTGGGATGGAAGTCTGCGGATTTTCTGTATTTTGGAGAGGTATAGCCAGTTGAAGACGACCTTTTAAGAAGAGATGACTGCATATTACAAGACTAGGTTGATTTTGTAAATTTTAATGTAAACTATTGATTTGAGCCTTTCTGTTTCCTAGAGGTGGTCTTTGTTTCATTCTTTGTGATGATATATATATATCCTCACCTCTGTTGTGGTGGTGTAATAAATTGCCTATATTTTTTCAAATAAAGAAGTTCCCCCTTTTCAGTATAACAACATGATACAGATTGCCAGATTTATGCCTTTAGAATGTTTAGTTAATCTGGAGAAAATTAAATTTAACCCCCCCATTATCTTGTTTTTAATTGTTAATAATTTTTTTTTTAAGTTTTAATTTTGTGAAAAAAAATATTTTTCATTTAAAAATGTGTTTTTTCTCACCGAGTTCATTTTTTTTAATAGAGATTTTCATTTACTAAAATTTGGGATCTGAAATTTTAAATCAGCTTTGGGATAGTTCTGTTTATTTATATTTTTCCATATATCATGTTTTCCAGATGATGACGACGATGATGGTGATGATCCTGATGATGGAAATGGGTTACCACCAACGTTTGAGGACATACTTAGGGCTCATGTGGACAACTACCTTAAGGGAGCAGAAGAGTTCACAATAAGTACCGAATTATCCGAGCGAGTGAAAGAATGGGAAGACAAAATAAAACCAATTATTGAAGCCGAGGTAATGAAATAAACTATATGTAATTTTTGTGGACTGCAGTGATAAAATCAGGGCTCCCACTTGTACTACTATTCCAGCTTTTTGATTAAATGTCCTACTTTGCCCTACTTTTTGATAAAATGTTCTACTTTGCCCTACTTTTTTGATAAAATTCCCTATTTTTGTGTTAACTAATAAAATCCAATGCAAGAAAAACCACCTGTATGGTCTCACCCTGTCCGGTGCAAAATAAATAATTTTCACATGGATACCTTCAAGGTTTGAAGACGGGTATTAAAATTTTGTTTAGATTTTGAAGTCTTGATAACAAAAAAGATCTCTCTCATACAAATTTACGTCTGCCATTGAAAAACACCTTCTAGTGTTATTGAATAGCATATTATTGGCGATTTATGTGTTCGCAAATTTGTTTTTGTATGCATGGTTGTTTCAGTGTATGGCTTATGTGAAAAGTGATTTAACGAAGTTTTTGGGAGTATTCTGTTGTAATGCTTTTGTTTATTGTGTTTTACAGAATGAAAGAGAAGTATTCAACATTCACCAGTATGGTACGAGAATCATCGATAGCTTTGAAAACAACAATAGAAAACAGACGCTCCCGTTTTCCAACATTTGCAGGGGAAAGACGGCGTGGGAAATTTGTCGCCTGTTCTTGGCATCTTTGGTCCTGGTAAGTTGAATGCAGGTATTAAGGATTTTTTTTGAGGGAAATCAAAAATGAAATACTACCTTCCGTAGCACTTCAACTACAGTTTTGGTCTCCCTAACCGGACTGAGTTCCATTCCAACACTGTGGTGCCGGGTCTTACAATGGTAATGTGTTCTCCTGGCATGCCGTTAATCGGGGTTTGAGACCCAATGGTGCAGAAGAGAGAACATTTACTGACTATGGGTAACAATTCCGAGCCACAGGTTTTTAGCTTAAACTTGAGCGTTTTGTTACAGGAGCAAAAGAGGCATCGTTTCAACTTGAACTATGGGTCTCCCTGTTGAGCCTGGAGCGTGTTAGGCCATCGAAGACAGGAACGAAACTTCCCTTCTCTGTATTTAAAGGTTGTAAGATATTATTACCCTTCTCAGGGATAACACAATTGCCAAATAATGGTCAACACACAAAGCCACCAGGGCGAGATTTTGTGTGTTTTTTCATGGGGAAATTATTACAGGTAATAATTCTGACAGCCACGTGTTTAGCTTAAACTACAGCTTTTCGTTACAGGAGAAAAGGGGGCATCGTCCCCAACTTGGATTTGAACTAGGGTCTCTCCCTTAAGCCCAGAATGCCTTGGGCCATGGAGGACAGGAATGAAACTCCCCTGATTCCCTAGGCCTTACAGGTTTGGATTCCGTGGGAAAATGGAGGTCCCCTACCCTGCAGTGTCACAGTGATGATGCATTTATTTATAATGCCATTAACCTGGATTTGAATGCCAGTTGTGTCCCCAAAAAATAAATGCTTACTAACTGCTCGCTGTAGTCCATGGGGGGGGCTGATTTCCTGGAGGTTTGGATTCATTGGAAAATTTAGGTCCACTACCCTTCAGTGCCACAGTGATGTGCTTGTTCATCGTGCCATTAACCTGTGTGTGAATGCCAACAATGCTCCCCCCCTGGCAAAAAGTCGCCACTTAACTGTTCACTGTAGTCCAATGGGGGGGGGGTGATATCCTAGGCCTTAGAGGTTCAGACTCCATGGTGAAAATGTAGGTCCATTAACCCAGGTGTGAATGCCAGTGGTGCCCCAAAAAACGAATGCTTACTAACTGCTCACTGTAGTCCATGGTGGGGGCTGATTCTCTGGGCCTTAGAGATTCGGATTCCATGGGAAAATGTAGGTCCATTACCCTGTAGTGATAAAGCGTTTATTTATCGTTCCATTAACTCAGTTTTGAATGTCAATAGTATTATAGAACATTTGCTGTTTCTCTGCTCACTATTTCATTTGGCAGTGGAGATTTGGATTCCTTAGAAATCTGTGAGTCCTGGTGCAACGTTACTTTTTTTATTTCTCTCCTAGTAGCATTATTATTAAAAAAAAAAAAAAAAGAAAAGAAAAAAAAGTGGCTACAGTTTCTGAAAAGCTTAGTCCTTTGTAAATGTAATTTGGAGGTCATGTTGGCCACGTGGGGTTCCTTCCCAAATAATCTGAATGCACGTTTGGGAAAATAAAACTACAAACAAAACCTATAACTCAAATAAGATTTAATTTGTCTTGAAATTGCAGTTATTCCTTGCATTTAAATATTTCTTCATTTGCAGGCGAACAACAACAACGTAGAAATAACGTCCCAAGTCGAACCGTCATCCGGCTTGCACGATGTGAACTTGACCTTGTTATCACGGAAACGGCATCAAGAGCAGCTTGATGCCTTTGGCCATAATTCGGGTGAACACGAGTGAAGGACCTTTAGATTGTAAATTTTATATTAAAATCATCTTCGTCATTGTTCCTCTTTTATTTCTGCTATTGAAATTTTATAAATTTGTGATTTTGTACACTCCCATGTCATAGAATCTGCACCACATGTATAAGTACTACTATGTCTTTATTCAAAGTGTATTTTAAAACTCCAACATTGATCGTAACGAACGTCTTTTTATTTTAAACCAATCATGATCCTCAACAGCATATACATGGAACTCCAGAACTGCTGCGTTATTTCCAAAAGGTTGCTGGAAAGGTCTCTTTACCTTATATATATATTTTTTTTTTCAATAACCAATCGTGTGAAATTCGAGCTCTGTATCTTTCCTTCATGTAAAAATGCAAGCAAGCACCAGTGGTGCGGACATTGCCCTTTGCAGTGCATGAAAATGGTTGAAGGAGCAGCGGCATTTAAATGTGTGTCAGAATAAAAATATGTAGTTATGGGCAGCTGGGTATCTAATCTGTAGTCGTGGCAACCATTATATCGAATATAATGGCTGATCAGTAATGCAAGTATTGATATTACTAATCGATTGAACAGTACTACTGAAAGCTTTGCGAAATGTGGTTTATGTGTGTGTGTATATACGCAATGTATAGTTATTGACAATAGTGAGCTTGTTTAATGTTATTCATTCGCTTTAAGACATTGTATTCATTACTCAGACTTTGGTAATGACAATATGCTATTCGCATTACTAGAACGCCAGTAGCATTTAATTTATCATTCTGAAATAGCGTGATGGTTTGATGATGCTTGTTGGACCATCTGTACATTTCCCAGTCGTTTTTCTTTAGTCCTTTTTGCCAGTCGCCTGCATCTGTGAACTCGTGTTGGTTACTTCAGTGTATGTGGCTGTTTTTGCTAAATATGAACACGCTTCTTTGTTGATGCCCACGAGGCTGTTTGTTCTCAAGCAGAGTATTACTGGAAATTGACAGCACCACCATACCATAGTTACAGTTACAATCAAGGCGTTACGGTCATAATCGAGACGTTACGTTGAAATTGGCATGACAGGTTGCAACTTTTGAGAATAAAGGGATACTCTTTAGATAACCTGAATTTGTTTTTGATAACTGCATTATCTCTGGTTAATCTGTATTAAGCCTCAACAATGGCATCAGTTCCAGATAACATGGGTTCACTTAACCAGTAACTATGTGAACTGTTGGTAAATAACCAGCTGAAAATTTCTTTTGCATAGAGAGAGCAGCATGCAGACTTGAGTTTGAGAAGCTCTTGTACGTGCGAAAGTATCAGTCATGCACCTTTTTTTTTTAAGTTTGTGTTAAAGTGTACCTTGAATGAGTCGCATTGTTCCTTCTACTGAAACTTGCATATTACTCTTTTCTTTTTTTTTTTCCTTTTGAACCCTAAAACGCATGATCCAACATTTTACGTGAATGCATGATCAGGGTTAATTTGACCCACAATAGCAAATTGATTGTTTTTCTTTAATTCCTTTTAAAATACAAATTAAAAGTAACAAATTATATGTACTATATCAGAGCCTGTATCAATAAATTCACAAATATGGTCAAAAAAGACATAATTTAAATTTTCTATCCATATTAGTTGCCTGGTAAAAATAATAGTTAAAAAAATATGCATGTAACTTGAAAATACTTAATTTCATCTTTTGACCAACTTTGAAATTTCACATTATATATAAATATATATATATACGCATTTTTTTTTCATGTTTATTTCACTGCATAAAATATTATGTGTGTAAATAAAACTAGATTGTGTAAGCTGATTTGATACATGTTTTGGAAAAGTCTTATTGAATGCATTTTAATATAAAACATGTTCTGTTTTATTCTGAAATTTAAATCATGAAATAGATTTTTTTTTAAATATTAAACAAAAATCATCTTTCACTGACTTTAATTAAAGGGCTAGTAAATATAAAAAATAATTTATGTTTTTATTGTTTATACGTTGTCTTAATAAAAATATTAGTGGTCTTCACATCTCTTATTAAGAGTGAATAGGGTTCTCGGGCACCTGGAATTGTCAGGGTATTTAGAAACATCCCAAAAGGTCAAGAAGTCATGAGATTTTTAGGTCAAATCCATAAAAGTCGGGGAGAGAAAACTTACCTAACTTCTGTATCAAATAGCTAAATGCAGATGTGGACCAAGTTTTCTCAGGAGCTTAAGTTTAATTTGAATGTATGTGGAGAAGTCAAATAAATTAGTTAGTGGGGATTTTTCTAAAAAACTCAGGGGAATTTTTTTTTTTTTACAAATATGCCATTGGGAACCCTGTTAAAAGTAACCATTTTCTTCCGTTTTTAACTCAGAATTGAACTTTGTGTTTGGTTTGGCATAACTTTAGTTGTTTATGCAACACGCATAAACAGGGTTCCCAATAAAGCTTGCACCATTGAAACAAACTTGCATTTCTGATACTTTATCACACCAATCAGACTATTGGTAATTTTGTTACAAATAAAATGTTTTTTCTCTATTTTTTTGCCTCCAATGAATGTCTAGCTGAGTGAAATTTCGTTGTCAAACATTGAGGATAATATGCCTAATCTAAGTAAAAATTCACATTATATAAACATCAAAGGCGAATATTCCGGGTGCGCTAGGTGTGCGACGCACACCCACAGAAACAAGCAACATCACCGATATTATATTTGTGAATTTATTTCTTTTAAAAACTCCCACAATTCAATTCAAAATTATAAAATCTTAAATTAAATTGGTAATAAAATAGTTAATTGTTAATAAGAGTCCACCTTATGAGAAAAACAAGACTTTTTATGCAAAAACATGGCATAACAATCACGCTTACAGTATAGTTCTAAAGATTTCCTACCGCACACTATTGCAATACTTTAACATATGCACAATTGGCGCTTCAATGTTGAATTTTTTGGTGTCTCTTTGATTTTAGTACAGGCGACAAGATTGGCAACCTTTGCTAAGCTGAGTGATGGTTGTCTAACACCTGACAACGACAGCTTGTTATTAGCTGTGGATGATACTTTCATCATCCTTCAAGTAGAACCCGCGTTGTTTTGATTGGATTTTGCATCTCTGCCGTTAAATTAGCCGGATTTAAGCCAACTCCATCTTAGTTCCTTTATTTAGTTGCGCACAGAGAAAGCTCGAAAATGTTCATGTCATAGTAAACTATTTACATTAAAAATTATCAATGAATTGATTAAAAATAAGAAACAAAACAAATTAAGTGTTTATTAAATTTATATGATTATTAAATAGTATAAATATTAAATCAAGTAATAATTAAATTAACAAATAAAAATAAAATAAATTAAGTGTATATAATAATAACAGTATTCATTCGTGATGAAAAGTTTCAGTATTGAAACTTCTGATTTTAAAATAAAAGATTTTGAGTCTACAGTCATTTTATAGACTCTCATCAAAATTCAGTTCAATCTAAAGAAGAAGAAGAAAAAATATATATGAGGCTAATCTGTCAGGACGGATACCCTCACAAGTTGAATTGAATACAATATGCGATAAAAATGTTGACTATAGAAATTAAAAATTTTAAATAAATTTTTGCAAAGCAAAAAACTTTCCAATATGTGAAGAAACATATAATAAACATTTGCTCTTTCAATATTTTTTCATTAAGATAGACTTTCCTTTACGTAAATTATTTATATGAAGAAATGTCATGATTTACCTGTACCACCTGCATTACCATATGTGGTGCTGGCTCTTGTCGCTACACATGTCCATATTTCTTTGGAATGTATTTGAATATGCCTTTCCCCTGCAGGATAGAAATAAAGGCACTTCCATCTCCGTGGGTGCTTACTTTGTTATCCATTGTATGTATACCAGCAGGCCTGTATCCAAACCAGAGCCAAAAGGGGGGTATGGCCTTAGTTGCCCCATCGAGCTATTTATATATAGAACAATCCCAGTTGCCCCTTCATCTTTCAGGCCTGTATACCAGGCTTAAATTCTGTAAAATGAAATATTTTTGTCCTTGGTCACCTACATGCTACACCCATATCAGTTAACATCTTAACTCTGCACTGTTCTTACAATATTTAAATCATTGGAAACTATATATTTTTTAACGTTTGTTGCAATTCACACCGCTAGTCTTGATGTGTAGGGAAGTGCTATACCCTGTTCCTATCTCTGTGCATAACATTTATTGGCGATTTTCATTTTTCTAGGTAGGGGAGGGGATAAGATACCACTAATTATGCCAGTGTTTATTGAAGTAATGAAAGGGGCTGCTTACCTTGTTTTAATGGGGGGTGGGTAAACATTTTGACAAATTTAATTTATTTCATTGTTTATATAGTGTATTTCAAGAGTTCACTTCATTGCTTACAGTGTGACACTGCCATAGGAAAGGTGGGCTCAAGCCCCACCATTGGACATCAAAACACATCCTTCTTTTTAATGCCGTATCTTACTAACCAGCTCCCGTGTAGCCTCAGACAACAACCATCCCCCTTGTGTCTTCACTGTCAGGAATGTGCTGATGAAATTCTGGAGCACATTCTATTTAGGTGACCAGCTTATGACTGTCTTGGGGCTTGTTTTTGTCCATGTCCAGCTGAGCATCTCCTGCCACTTGCGGTTGGTTGCTCTGCTTGAGCATCTTGTCGTCTGGGATTACAGCGCCACCCTTTTATACTTTCTTCCTTCTATATTTCATGGTTGTCTTTATCCTTGACACCTCCCCCCTCCCCATTTATGAATTGCTAAACTACTGACTGCACAGGCTGCATTAATATACAAATGTATAATTTATAACGATAATACCATAGTATATTGAATCATTAAAATACAATAACTGCAATGAGGAATTCGTTTTTACTAATTAAAAAAGCAGTCAAAGTTTAGCCAGTACAGCATATTGTATTTAGTGGGATTTTACCTGTTTTTTAGATTATAATAATTTACAAATTAACTATAGAACTACCAATATTGAGATCGGGTATTAGGCTTCGTATGCCAGGGTTTCGTTCGGTAAGTTTTTGATGTCAGGGTGATGTTTATTAGGTATTGATTTATTGTTCTAGAATGCAAGGCCAGTTATGACAATGCTCATTACTTTCTGTAGGATCCGAACCTCTGCCTCCGAGGTAATCAAACCGCGGAAGATAAATTGACAGGCTGTTCGTTGAAATTCTGAGATCTGGCTTTTTTTTCTTCGTCAAATGTCTTATAATCAAAATTATGAACTAGGCTCTATCATAATACAATGTTATCTACAGTTTTACTTCACGCTGTAGAAAGAACGTTACGCTGCAATAAAAAGAACTGCATACATAAATGAAAAAATTCCATGCAAACTCAACAGTTCTATTTTATTACAAAAGAAATCTCTCGTAAAAAATATACATTTTCTTCCGAAATCATAAATTGTGTAAAAATTTATCAAAAATATTATCTAAATACAACATGTCTGCCAGAGTTAAAACTATCCTGATGATTTATCAATATAATGAAATATTTTTTAAAATCGTAATTACACTGTATTATGAAAACGTTAAGTGATATCTGATCACAATTCCCTACAGCTTTACAAGTTTTGTTCTAATAACAGCAATATTTTAGATATTTATATATGCGTTTCTTTTGTATGTTTTGTTAATTTCTTAAATATATTATTCACAGATTCTCAATTATGCATGTTAACTGTCTTAACACCGGTATATATTTAAAAATGCACTATTCTCATTGTCAGAACGGCAGCTGTTCTTTAACTTCTTTCCTAGACCACATTCACAGATCACTTACCATCGCCAACCCCCAAGTATTATTAACTCAAAGTTTAAAGCCCGGAATTTGCATCATATGTATTTATTTCTAGTGTTTCATCACTAATTTTCACTATTTAAGGAAGGAATTTTTCGTCCCCTCATAATTTATTCTTAGCATTAAAGAGCAAATGCTCTTGTCTTAGTATTTTTTCGAATCTTTGTGGAACACTGGGAGGGTCTCACAGACCCTCCTTAGTAGTCTGTAGATCACAGTTAAAGAACCGCTCATCTACAGGGTTCCTACACACCTGGAATTGTCAGGTAATTTAAAATAGTCTCTAATGGTCAGAGGAAAACAAGATTTTTTGGTCAAGTCCGGAAAATTCGGGGGAAAACCTTTGTAATTTCTGTTCTGAATAGCTAAATCCCATGTGAATGTAAACCTCTTTTTCCCAAAACCAGAATTTAATCAAAAGTTCTGTTTGTGATTAGTCAAGGAATTTTGTCTTAATATCATTGGGAAACCTACATTTGCTTACATTGGCATAATTGCACCTCCTCCTAATTCTCTGCGTATGACATTCATTTGCACTCTTTTTTCCTAGGAGTGGTAAAGCCATCTTTGCCCCTCCACAGTTACGCCCATGTAGAAACGTCTTCTATCGTCCCACATATTTATGGAAAAATTTTACTCGATCGTTAAATTTCTCCATGCACATGGAAATTTCATTGTCTCGATTTCAATACTCCATTTTGTCTGTACTGTAAATCGCATGTGCTTAATGAAGCAAGAACAGAGAAGATCATGATGTACCGGGCCTATAGTTTTCCGTGGAAACTGAAACATATTCTTTCAGGAAATCAAGTTTGCATTTGTAGAAAAAATCACTGGGTAACTGATAGAATCGACCCCAGAATATTTGCAAGGCAGCTAAATATGTCACTATATCAGTGCTAGTACAGCAAATTCTATTTCCTTTCTGATCTCCTTATTGATTTGTTTTATATTCCAATATATCTAACCATTTAAACTTTTTATATGTATAAATACATAATTTTGTTACCTGTCCTTTCCTTGTACACGTTGACAGGGTAATTTAACTAGGGCCGGGGCTAGATACTATGCCACTTAGTGCTAACGCTTGTTTTGCCGCTAAGGGCGAATGTCTGGTTCTGGCCTACATTATCTAACTCGGTGGTTCTTGACCTTTTGGAGTTATGGGACATTCAAGAAAACAAAAATAAGTATTGTGGAGGTACTATCTTACTAAAATCGACAACATTTTGATAAGACAACATATTTTTAAAACTAATAATGAAACACACTTGGCAAAAATTACCACGAAAATTGCTGTATGTACAATGTATGCCTCACTCCAAATATATATACCGAAAATTTTTTTAATTTTATCATGCGGGCAGGTTTTCTCATTATGCAACTTTCAATATTCTGCACATCTCTGGTTAAGAAACATTCTTTTAATTCTTCTACATTAATAATAAATAGACTGAACTCCAGTCAAGCATTTTCACACGTTTTAGTAACACCTTTCTAAATGTTTTCAACGAGTATATAATTATTATGTAATTTAATATTTTTTTATGTAAAGGTATTTTTATGCAAATTTTATACACATGCCATATTTATTTTATAATTCAAAAATATTTGTACTCA
>QLNU02014176.1:60635070-60663905 GCA_006491805.2 Dysdera silvatica
GTATATATAAAAACTTCAGAGAACTTCTCGCAATATCGTTCTATGTGGCTACTCATATGAACTAACTCCATTTTTTGTGCAAAGATAACTAAAATTAAGCTGCGGTAGAATCTGTAGTTTTCCGAGGGAATTGGAACTTCCTTAACAAGGAAGTCAAACTCTGAATAACTGATAGAAAAACAAGTGGGGGGGACATATGTTCGGGAATTAGCCTCTAGAGGCTTCTTATCCTATTACGCAGTATATACCACGAATACAGTATTTATTATAATGCGATAAAATCTCCATTTCAAATATATGCTAAATATAATGAAAACATATTGATTATTTATATATTGTAAGATGATTTTGTATGCGACAAATAAAAATAAATATATGTGTAACAAGCCCTCGGTAACATTCGCTGGCGAGATATACAGTAAAACCTCCTTAACGGACACTCTGAATAGTGGACAGCTCTATTTAATGGACACTTTTTTAATACTCATTCAAATGCTCATTATATCTTAACTCTTCTGAATGGCAGACACACATATTCAAATATCGAGGTGTCCGTTATTCAGAAGTTTTACAGTATATATATACCTGATCAGAAAGGAAAAGGTGCAAGGCATTATGGGCAATATATCGGAATGATAGTAGGCATTGGTAGGTGGACTGGTTGTTATGTAGCTCTTCTGATTTATTTAATGCAAGAAATGGTAAATTTCAAAGCACAGGACATTCAAAAACCTCACAATGAATAAATGCTAAAACAAATTGACATACATAATCGGTGCAATAATCGTCTCTAATATATTATATGACTTTTCCATATCACAGCCAACTCTATGCAATATTATATGTACATCTTTGAACAATTTTGAAATGGCTAAAAGAAGTTTAGTACACTTAATTTTTTGTTGTTCTACTACAGTGCTTCTCAAAGTGTGGTCCATGGCGGCTTATGGAGTGGTCTATAGGATTTTTAGAAGAAATTATATATTATTTTTATATATATATATAAAGGAGATAACATCACAACTGGAAAAAGTGCCCATTTGCAATGAAGAAAAATTTGATACAGACATTAAAATTTCTAAAAATGGCATTCTTGCAGACGTTTAAATAATTTAAGGGATCTCAATTGAAATGTAAAAGCCTCCTATCGGATGCTTTAAACATTTTAAAAATGACATACTACAGAACAAAATTATTTAGCTTAAAATTAGCAGCAGGGCCTAATATTATTTACTCATAGCTGGCACGCTCAATTTCATACAATGTATTTTTGAATTTTTTCCTGGAAGGAGGGTCTCCAGATCCCCTGGTAGCCCACAATATGTAACGGAATGTTTAAAGTGGTCCGTCAGCGACTGTAGTTTGAGAAACACTGTTTTACTGTACACAAACACATGCGTTTAAGAGCGGACATCGCTCAATAACCAAATATACATTACACAATAAAATTTACAACAGATTTTAAAATTTCTTGATTATATTAAATATTTCTTAATTTTGTAAAAAAATTAAGTTTACATTCAAAAACACTTTTCCAATTTTAAGTTTTTTTACAGTGAGATCTCTTTTCACATGCAAAAAGCAAACACACTTAAAAATCACAATAATATAAAATGGAATGTTTGAGAAAATGTAATTAATACTGTTAGATTGAATGTCAGATTCTCATACCTTATATTTATGATACATGCAACGATAAAATTCCAACAAGTAATCATTTGTCAAAAACTAAATATATTAAGATCATTTCTATAATAGTGTTCACACCAAGCAGTTAAAAAATCTGCATTTTTAAACCAAAGTGGTGATGTCACAACAGCTCAGCGACAATGACGACATTGCTTTATAAATTTATATACAAAAAAGTATGCTTCTACTACTTGCAAAAGAAAAGTATTATATACAAGGAATGTTTATTATATTATGAATATTATTGCAGCTCCAGAATGAGCAGGTGAAGCTGGAGAAGGGCAAATATGGGCATTTTACGCTACAACCTTGGAGTAATAAAAATGTATTAACATACAGTAGACTCACGTTTTTATGAACCCTTAAAGACCTAAAAAAAAGTTCATAAAATCAAGAGTTCTTAAATAGGGATCGTATTAAAAAAAAAGAACAAAGAATGCGATTATAATTACAAAAAAGTGTTGAAAAATTACTTTTGTGCTTCTCCTCCTTGGGAAAATTGTGACATTCAACAGATATAGACGTGGAATCCCACTTTTTCCATTTACTAATGATAGCTGAAGTTATGCTTGGATAGTGAATAGATGTAACTTATTCCTAACAACGCAAATTTTAACACCATAACTCATCCATAAATTTCAGTACCAAAACTCCCACCCGCTTTTACCTTCTAAATTCAAAATATACATATGTCAAATATAGCTTTATCTCCAATTGTATCGCAGTTTCTCAAATGAGGCCACAAACCAATGTAAATAGCACCCCCCCCTCCTCCAACGTTTAATTAATGCGCTGCTCTTCACAAGTATAAAACAATACGAAATCGAAAGCAAATCCCCCCTTCCCCATTATATCTCGGGAAGTTAAAAGTACAACAGTTTAGGAAATTCATACTTCACTTTTCCAAATTTTTGGTGTCTAAAGAAAAACAATAAAAAGAAAGTGTGGGAATTTGGTTTTAAAAAAGGGGGAGAAAGAATACATACTTTTTGTTCGTAAACTGGAACGTCACATAGGATTTTTTCAGGACAAACACAACGGTCCATAAAAACATGGGTGTACTGTAAAATTACATTTGAAAGAACACATAGTAAAATAGCAAAGTATCAACTTCTCCTTAGGTATTTGTTTGTGGATGTTTTCACAAATAATAACTTTGGAAATTTTTCAGGTGAGGGGCTAAAAAATTATTTTAAATAATTATGTACATTACAATAAAAGTCTATATAATTGAACTCTAAAATATTTGTACTCGGCATAAAATTTAATCACATTATTATTGAAATCCAGCTCCTATAGTGATAAAGTAGCATAAGGGTACACCAACATGTCCTAATATCAAATAGAAATACATTAAAGGAAAAACAAAGTATAAAGAATATAAACATTAACAAACAACGAGCGCAAAAATTGAAATAACAAATAATTAAAAAAAATGTTATACCAGTTTCTTTTCAAAGACAACACAGAACATTCGATTTTGGGGTTGCTTTTCTTCTGACAATTTCACTGATGAGAAGAACAGTCGTTGAAATTGGAAATCTGCAGTTATTTTGTTTTACACATTTATGTCTATATTCTCTGCAAGTTTGTTTTATTTTAATATTCTTTTGCCTTCATATATATATTGTGGCATATATGATACAATATCTGACTAATCTAACATGGAAGGTACAACATTTCGTAAAAATATCAACATATATATTTCGGGAGATTATATAAACTATACGCATCACAGTATGTACATTGAAGTATAACCTACCAATAAAGATTTTGTTGTAGAGTATCTAAAGTACTCTTACCATGACGGAAAGTATTTGATATATAGTACGCATTCTCTTTTATTTCTTGATGATGGAAGCATTTGGATGATATGTGAGATTCTTTTGAACACTACTCATGATGACATGACACAAGTGTCATAAAAGTCATATCACCATATATTTGTGAAATGTGGAAAACGAAATTGTGTTCAATAACAATGTTTGTGATAAGACGTCCTTGTTTGTGGAGTATGTTGACTTCTCCCGTCTTATACAGGATTCCCTTTTCATATGTGGAATCTGTAAGTGGAATGATTTCAGGTGTTCAACAATTCTAACATTGTTGGAGTTAAAATGTTTTTCAATGGCACTTTCATAGCAGCAGAAATTGTATTTTTGTCTGATGCTCTTAGAGATGCAACAATTTTTCTGATGCTCGTGGAGATGCAACAATTTTTCTGATGCTCGTGCAGATGCAACAAAATTTTCTGATGCTCTTTGGAGATACATCTGAGAAGCTGTATTGCACAAAACTTACTTTGTATAATAGATGTTTCATTTGTCGCATTTTCTTTGAAACACGAGCATGAACTCAATAAAAGAGTGTCCCAACTCACTACTTGATAAGGCACAGGGCTACAAAAGGAAAAAGCAATTAATTACTTAAAAAACTTAATTAATTAATTAAAGCTTAGATTACTTAAAATAAAACAATTGAAAAATTATGAAGTAGTAATACATCTCAAATGAATTCAGATATAAGGAAGAAATTTAAAATACTGAAAGTTCAAAACTTTTATAAACTCAAAATAGTCGTAAACATGTATAAAACAATAAATGACCGTAAGTTTCAGATACTATAAAATTGGGAAAAAAACCTAATATATGTAATACAAGAAATGAAGGTCTATATATATATACCAAAAAGAAGTACAATGAACAAATCACAAGAGAATATCAATTACGCAGGAATAAAGATATGGAACAATATAGAAGAGGACATAATTGAACAGTAGAACACTTGAACAATTCAAAACAAGACTAAAAAATACACTACTGCAAAAATATATTTAATAATTACCATAAATAAAGATGATTTGGAAAGATCTATAAGGACTTACGTCTGCAACCCCTTCCTGAGTAAATCATGTAACTTAACCAAAATGTATTTGGAAAAATAAAATTATTATTAACTATTCACAACAGTCAATGGGCAGGAAGACATAAAAAAGCACGCCATACGTTTACAAATAAATTTGAACGTTACACTAACGTAGTAATAATGCATTTCTCTACCATGTGAATAATTCTGGTTTGATTCCTGTAGATATTCACAGAATGCTGGTTTCAATAGATATTGAACCCGCTATTGCTTTTTCTGTCTAAAATTTCCCAATAAAAAGGGTAAGGTAAAGGTCTTCCGTAAATGCAATAATGATAGCTATTGTTAACGTTGAAAACCTATCTACCGAGTTACTTGAGAATTAGAGTTCTGAATTAATGTTAATTGAAACCCGCTAAATTTAAATATCGACCTTAGACGATTTTCCTTCACTTGCTTGTCTTTTTTTACCAATCCAAACACACGGCTTAGGGCTCGATCTCTTACGTGAAAGACATTTAGATTCCTTTAGGTCTTGGTGTAACATAACCTAAAGTTAGCCTTATGCCCATCAGCCTAGAGTTCTCAAAATTTAGGGGGTGCAAAGCATATTGTATATATGTTTATACATTACAGTATATGTAAAATCGCAATTTATTTCAGATTATTGGGGAGCTTGGGCCCCACGGGGCCCATATAATTCTACGCCCATGCTAAATACAAACAAAGTAAAGAAAAAACTACAGTTGAACATGTTTATAACGACCATTAAGGACCTGAAGCTTTTTCTTAATATAGCGTTTACTCACTGCAAGAATACGTTCTATTATTTTATGAATTTGTATTATTACATAAAGATATATTATTATTCGATATATGAAATCAAATTAACCTAAATTATCTGTTCATTCCAACTGTGTTCCTTATAATCCAGTTCCACTGTAATTACAAATAGGAAAAGAGTGTAATAAGAAAAAAAAACAAAACTAAGTGGTGAAACTGAAAAAATTCTTTTAAATTTTCACAAACTTTACGCAGTTTCCTCCAAATGAGGTTTACCCAAAATGATTTTTCTCGGTTTATCAATAATTTCAACGATAAATAAACGCATTTGACTCACTAAGATTAAAAATATCACAGAGTATTGTTTTTAGTATTGAACAAATTTGAAACTCTGAAATAACATGCTCTTTAATTTTACTTTTATATTTAGATTATTTTTTATCACTTTACTTTGTTATTTACATTAATTTTTTATGACTTTACTTCGTTATTTATATCACTTTTTTATGACTTTACTTTGTTATTTACATTACTTTTAGTACTTTACTTTTATATTTTCATCACTTTTGTAATAACGTCAGTTAATTTACTGTTATATGTACTACACTCCGGAAGAGACCTTCACAAAAAAAAAATAAAAAAAAAAGTTTTTAATCCTTTTCATTTCAAATCCCAGTATTAGAAACAATCTGTGCCTATGCAGTGGCATATTTAGGAAATTGACGCTCCTAGGTATAGGCTATATTGCCACTCCTTTCTTTCTGATAGAGAAACGAATACTTGAAAAACATCTTGCACAATGCATTCTTAACAAAGTTTATTCAATTGTCATATCAAACCTATATGTCATACTTCTGCTAGGTGGATCTTTCACATCACGTGAGTTATTCAAACCAATAATTTTATAGAAATTAGTTGTATATAATAATTAATAATTTTTTACTCTCCGTTTCTGTTTCCGAAGATATACAGACACAAATTTTAGACATGCCACATAAAAAGTGTTTAAACCTGATATTGCGAAAGTTTACATTATCCCATGCACGAGCAATTTATGTCAACACAGTCATTAACCTTTAGCTTACAGGGCTGGAAAAAAAATAAAAATTTGTCATTCCATACAGGGAAATATCGCTTCTTCCCTCCCCCTTCATACAAATCAACCTAAGTAGCACCTGAAAGCGTCGCAGGACGGAGGTGTAGCTGTGCTTAAGTACAAATAAACAATGCCAAAAAATTTTAGCGGACATGTATTGTACGTTAGCGAAAGATAAGAAACTTACTCATAACTTAACAGCAGATAGTTAACTTTCATACAAACATTGAAGAAAAGGAAGGGAGGGAGGGAAAAGTTTCGGTTTGTACAATAGGCCTTTATTTCGTCCCTCTTTTTGTTAGCACTCGCGATCAAGCCATTTGTATTAATAAACTGGCCATTGACTTGGAAGAATACAAAAAGGGAAAAATCTCTGGGATAGGGATTATCCCAGCCTCCATTCTTTTGGGAGGCAAACTTGCTGGGATATACGTTGTCCCACCCATAAGCTAAAGGTTAAACTTACATTCATTTTGCATTTGTAATACAGAACATCTTTTTCAACATTGTTGAGTTTGGAAATTTTTATATTTGAGTTTTCTACTTCCACCCGTAGGTATGTGGCCGGTATGCCAACTTAGAAGTCAGACCCTTCCACATATGAAATTCAAATAGTTATTTTTTTACTACGTGTACTCGAAAGGTTGAATTAAAATTATTGTCACTAAATGTGTATTAGTATCATTTTTCAGGTATAATGTCTTTCAAATGTAATACAGGACAGAAATTACTGGCCAAAGAGGGACGACTGAGAGAGAAGAGGACTGCAAAGAGTACAAACTATAAATTAATATTATATATATATTACATTATTAAATTATATTACAATATATCCTGAAATTATAATAATATAAAATATGGATTATAAAACATACCGTATCTGAAATAATTCCTCTCGCTTGGACTCGAAAGCGATAAGCACTTCTTAAATATAAACCAATTGGCAGTTTCCAACTGGGGTCAACTTCCTAGAAACGATTTTTTGTTTTTAATTATTTAATAAATTTATTTATATATTTATTAATAAATAATATTTTATATATTTATGAGAAAAATGGCTATTAATTATTCCAATTATAAAGCAATAAGCAATATATTTTAAGATGCAGTCATTGCAAGATTTATTTTGAACACTGACAATTATTTCTTACTATTCTAAAATTTTAAATAATTGAATGATAATTTTAATTATTATTGTTCCGAAAAAGTGGAAAATTGTCCAACCATCACTACATGGTATGCACGGAGAAGATAGAATGGCAATGACCGCAATTACACTGTATAGCAAACAACGCATTTCATGATATTGGTTACCTCTGTTAGGTTTTGCTCCCTAATGTATGCATGAGGTAGGTCGCCAGCTCCTTCATGATGGGCCACTGGACACGCAAGAGGCTTATCGTCAGGTTCACAATGGTCAACAATCAATGGCAAAGCTAGGCTAAATAAAACATTCAGATTCACAAATGCATTCTTCAAAAGTAACAAGAAACAATCCAAGAATATATAGATAACAAAAGCCTTATTAGTTACCACTTATAAAAATATCTAACACAATATATATTAAATATTGAAAATGAAAAGAGCAAAAGAAATTTAATATTTCAATATCCTAATGTTGTTTATGCACATAAAAGACACATAGTGTTGGAATTATAATTAACCTATATTGTCTTAAAAACATCTCTCCATAAAAATTTATAATTAATTCGATATATATATGTTGAAGAAAGCAGTATGGAGAGTGCAGCACATACTTAAATTGCAAAGTAACATATTCTTCCACCATATGCTTCGAAATTGGTATGTGATAACTGAAACGAGGGCCCACACCATGAACACATTGCAAGGTGTTGCAATATTCAATTCCAATAGTAGCATTCAGCTCTACTAATCGCAGTGATTCTATTGCTTTTGTTAAATCTGGAACATATGAATATCATTTAAAGTACAATATAGGCACTTTCAAATAAAGCATTAAAACAAAAGCAGCTGCTAATGTAAAAAAAAAGATCAGTAACACCAATGACATCCATTTTTTTTTCCGTCAGAATTTTAAAACTTTGAAGCTCTTATGGCTTACCTTGAAAGATAATTTATCTTGAGAAAATCACAACTTTCACTAATTACAGATTTACAAATGAGTTATTTATAAAGTTAATTTACAAACCTTTTCGCATTGAGGACTTCAGCATAGACCCACGTATGTCCATCAGATCTCGCCGTGTACGAGGATTACCATAAGTTTGACTTCCAACACCAACTTTCTCATTTCGGAGAACACCAAGTTTCTGAAGAAATATATTACTATTTGCAACTTTGGAAGGATCAGTTTTATTCGACTCGCTGGTCAAGTTTTTCTCTGTCAGAAGTTTATTCCATTCGTCTGGTAGTAACTCAGAATTTCGACTTGGCTTTATTTGATTGAAACGTGGCAAGTGTTCGTCGTCTACTTTGTTCCTCCTGTTCACATCTTGCCTTGTGGAAACAGTTGTAACATCTTCTTTGTCACTTGTAAAATTTCCAACAGACGAGTTTGACTTCAGGCTTATAGTTTGAATAGTATGGTCAGTAACAGTGAATGGATCCACTGTGCTACGGCTACTCCAATCTGGAAGAAAGAAAATGGAATCAGCTAATTTTTAGTGCTTTTTTTTTTTTTTACTCATTACTGAGAAAAAAACCAAAAAACAGAAGGAGCTGTTTCACTAGATGAAACGATTCTCTCTATTGCATAGACATAGCAATTCAAATTTTGTGAAGTGTGGTGGAAGGATGAAACATTTTTAAAAAGGAGCAAGCGATGTGGTGCTAAGGAAAATAATGTACATAGGCGAGTCAAAAAGTTCCAGGAAAAAACTTATAAAGATAGTCGTTTAAAAAATAAATTCAAATAATTGAACAAACTTATAGAGTAAACATTTGGTAACACCATGGCAAATTGGCTCCTTTCTGGTACTTTAAGCACATGCTCAATAAGTAAAAACAAATGGCGGTGACTATAGGAGGCCTGTCAAAGATTGGACAACATTCTACTGTAAAATTTCTAGCCAAAGAAGGCTTAAAAACTAACGAAATTTTATCAGGATTACAAATACAGTATGATAACGAATGCATGAGTAAATTTACACTTCATTTGTGGCATGATAAATTTAAATTGGGACATGTAAGTGTTTGCATCACCAAGGGCTGCGGGTGACCTTCAACTTCTAGCTGGAAAGGTTTTATTAATCTGTTTTTGGGACTCAAAAAGAACAGTATACATTGATTTTTTGGAAGGAAAATATACAATAAATTCAGAATACAATTCTAACCTGCTTAAACGTCCAGTACGTGAAGCCATACATCGCAAAAGAGCAGGAAAGCTGAAATATGGTGTCATTTTCCACCATGACAATGCTCATGCTCACACTGCCAAACATACTATGAAAACATTAAGAAAACTTGGTTGGGAACTGCTAGCACATCCTCCCTATTATCCTGACCTAGCTCCATGTGACATTTATCTATTTACGCACCTTAAAGATGTGCTATGCGGGCATAGATTCTCTATAAATTTGAAGGTGGAAAAATTTACCCAAAATTGATGTTGAGGAAAACCACAAATCTTTTCTCAGGGATTTGACGACCTTGTAAAAAGGTAAGGTAAGTATATTGAAAAGGGTGGTAATTATATAGAAAAATAAAAAAAAAGTAAGTTCATACATACTCCTTATAATGTTTTGTTATTAACGAATTCCTAGAACTTATTGACTCACCTTTGTATTTTGTTATCAAAAGGGAGGAAGACCCTTGGGTCCATCCTTTTTGTATGCCACTGCTCTGTTGTATTTTAGTGCAAAGCAGCACAGATAATCAGGTCATACATTATACAAGGTGTCTCAGCAGCAGGGTTACAAACCTTAAGGGGTCATAGTATTCATCAAGGTGAACGATATTTGTCATAGAACCTAAGGTCTCAAACCACCCACAGCACCAGTTCTAAAACCGTCCAGCATTCACAAATATTTACAAATAGTGCGTGAAGAGCGCCAGATACTACTCAGGTCAGCTGATCAAGTGCATAGCTGATTAGGACAACGCATATTGCGCTTCTCATGCACTGGTTGTAAATATTTGTGCATGCTGGACGATTTTAGAACTGGCGCTGTGGGTGGTTTGCGACTTTAGGTTCTATGACAATTATCGTTCACCTTGATGAGTACTATGACCCCTTGAAGTTTGTAACCCTGGTGCTGAGACACCCTGTATATAAAAGAAACGTTTCTTCAAAAAAATGTGTCAAAAATATTTTTCAAGGTACAGATAACATTTAAATGCCATTTCAAGTCCTTACACAAAGTCTGCCAAATTTCACAGAACATTCTACTGGTTAAAAATATCACATTTGCATGAGACAGTGCAAGAAACATTACTTCAAATAGTTACACAAAATTTCACATCTGCACTTTAGTTTAATGGGAATAGGATTTTTTTTTATTTTTTTTTTTATACAAAAAAAGAATATAAAAATAGTTTGAAGGAGTTTACGGTTCTTAATGAGTTATTGCAATCTTTTAATGAAAAAATGAACGTTACTCTGAAGTATGCTTATTCAGATTGGGGTTAGGGATTATCCAAAATTTTCAAGCAGGGTAGACTGCGCTAGAAGCTATTTGGAATGGGATTGATTGCTTTGAGAGACCTATGAACTACGATGCATTCACAAACAAGCAGGCTTAATGGGAGTCGAACCCAGAGCAAGAAGACCAAAGATGGCAGAAGTGACAACCACAATGCTCACGGAATATCAACAACAACACTTTTATAATACTTATTTTTAGGAGAGTAAGGACTGGCAAATATGAGAGTATAATAATAATAATGGAACATACTCATCGACCGGCCTGACGTTTCCAATTTCTCGCCACCAGTATCCATATTATGAGTGAGTTTAGGCACCTCTTCATTGCTTTCGTATGTCATTCGTCGTCGATTGGGCGATAAGGCACAGCAGTGTACTTCGCAAACAGGAAAATGTGGATAGGTGTTCCTACACGAAAGTGGAGAACCAACAGGCCGAGGTTTGAGTACAGGCACAGATGTTGGACGGGGATATCGGAAAGGCCTATGTACGGAAGTAGAGCTCAAAAAAGCAACTGGACTGTCAGATATCATTGCTGTAGTTGTTGGGGGTGGCCATATCCTAAACAACAAGGCTCGATTGCTATCATCTGAAAATATTTATAAAAATGAAAACTGGAATTAGGTGTTCATATTTACTAAGTACTCGATAACTGGATCAAACACACATGAGGGTTTTAATCATTAGCATATGTAGAAAGTTCATATGGAGGAGGGGGTTACAGAGCTACAATACCACATATACGGTATATACAAGCATATGCACACACACAATTGCATTACAATGGGGGGTTATGACTTCCATCAACTCCCCCCCCCCCACGTCCCTGCACATGCCAGTGGGTTTTAATATGAAATAGTGAGAGCTAAACAGGCTTTTTTTTTTGCAGATTGACAAAATTTCAATTGTCAGCATATGTGAGTTTTGAATTTATATCTTTTCTTAAACAACTCTTTAAAGCACGTTGTTTATCTATCTATCAATTCCTCAAATTTTTTTTTTGTGGTGGATTTTTTATTCATGCCTCGGAACTTGTCAAAAGGAATTATTGTTTCTAAATGGATTAAGTTTAAAGTATCTTTTGCCTTTCTTTGTGTTTTGCGGCTCAAGAAAGTCAAATGTCATGTAGTGCCAGGGTTTACAGTTTCCCGAGGAATACAAACACTTGTTGCCTAGAAGATCAACACCTCGGGTTACGGTGGGCAGATGAAAAGGAATGTGTTCTACACGGTGGCCTAGGCAAAAAATTCATGCGGGGGGGCGGGTTATAAGCTGAATGGGAGGGGTTATAATGCTACAACTGATATATTCCTATGTTAAATATATAAAATTTCATTGATGATGGGGGGTTACAACCCCCAAAACCGCCCCCTGACTACATCTCTGGATCTATGATACCCTTGGCATTGAATCTGGTGAATGGCACAATAGATAAATGCATTACTACTAGGGCAAAGTCCTTTGAATATGCTTATGAGCATCCATGCTTTACCATAATTGGCAGAATTTAGATACAGGACCATAATCAAGAACACAGTTCTTTAAAGTTTCAGATGCTAAACCTTTTGTGGTTAACAAATCTGAACTGTCATTTTTAAAACCCTGCCCTCATGATATTTGTTTTGTTCAATTACTCCGTAGATTAGATATTAAAATAATTCTTAATAATCACTGCATACATTCAAATTCTTCATATGTGAAAATTCCATTACATATGCAGGTATACTTTGTTTTATTATGGCTTGTAGATATTGCACTAAAAAATTTAAGATTTGTGACAACCCTTTGCATAAGAAATCACAATATTTTTTGGTACCACTTTCCAAACAGCTGGCTGAAGGCTCAAATGATGGTAAGCATTTTTTTAGCAATAAAGAATATTTTTAATTAACGTCAGTAAAATCGTTCATTTAGATATAATGCCACTATATACTCAATGGACTTCAGTATAGTGTAAACACTATTTTTATATGAATTAGAAAGGCAAAAAAAACTGTGTGTCATGCTTTATTTTGATGGTTAAGAACCGAACCTGCAATCTCTTAAGTATGTCAAAACGTTGACATACTTAGGGCTGGCACAGTATAGCCCCGACGCTTTTGAGTCATAAAAAATCCAAATAATCAAACATACTTAGGAATTATACCATACATTTTTTAAACAGAGATATTGACATACATTTTTTGGTATTTTGTATTATATATATATCACACGTTGCGGCATCTTGACGGCTACATGCTTTGACGTTAAATGGCATTTTATTACCTAATATTTTCATGGATTCATAACTAGTTTTATTGGTGAATCTATATAAAAATCACAACGTAAAACTATTTATTCATTTAACTTGTTAACATAAACGATACACCGTAAATTTTTGCATATGAAATTACAGTGAAACCCCCGGAGGGGTAGAGAAGTTGGTGAGGAAATTAGATGGTATAGGGGTGTCTGAAAATCTAGCGGTTTTTCTTTTCAAAAAAAAAAAAAAAAAGAGCAAATGCAACATTGTTTCCAGAGCAAAATACATTAATTTTAATAAGACATTATTCTTGATAATCTTCCATACATTTTAGAAGCACAAAAATAAATTATATATATAAAATTCATTATCGTTTTCAAAAAGCTACCGTTTTAACTTTTAGTATAAATATTTCTAGGATAAGCAGAACCTTTGCTGTATTGCACTAAGCATACAATTTTTTTGTTTACCTAAGTATTAGCATTAAGAATAACAGGAAAGTCACGTACTGGGAGGTGCATCGTACATATAAATGTAATGTTATACCTTTTTTGGCATGTTGCGAAGCTATAGAATTTTCCAAACTAGAAATTGGCTTTTCATTTTCCAATGGCATAATCGCCGAAGATGCTATTTCAGTAGTAGTCGCGTTGATAGAACTGAACTTGTTTCTGCAATAAACACATATAAACTAATATCAAAGAACTGGATAACTAAAATTATATTTTTCTCTGAGAGAGGTTGCATACCAAGACATAAGCATAAAAGGGGGAAAAAATGTAGTAAATTCACACAGATACGGAAACCAGTATATTATATACTGTATATAATATAAATAATTTCAAAGGCTCCACTAAAATTTCCTTTTCCATTTATAGAAAGATATTTAATAAGCCGAACAACACTTGATTTCACAATTAAATGTATAAAAACATGACGCCATTGAAAAATTTGCCATACGAGAAAGAATATGTGATATATAACAGATAGAATCTAAAGAAGCAAACTTTATTCATCGCATACATATATCATCCACACAAAATTATTAAAAACAAATCCATATAGCTTAACCTTTGACAAATTAAAAGAGAGAAATAAAGACAAGATTAAATGGATTTCAAGGTGAATTTATTGTCAATGTCTTATGTAAAGACAATTCCTTTTCAATGACTTTGATCAGTCTGTTTGTCACTACAGAAGCATGCTAAATAGAATTTTAATTTAAACAGTTCCTCCGGATATTCTGATAGCTCTTCAATGAGTTCTTTATTTGGTCCTCTTGAAAGTTCTTGAAAACAGAGTTGATTAAAATGCTCAAATGCATAGCATTCGAATCTAGACTGTGTAATATAAAATAAATATTACAAATAAATCAACGTAGTTTTCCTCAAACTACAATTTTGTTGACTGAGAACTGTGCATATCGGCGATATTTGTTGGAGATTTCGCACGGTAACCAAAGTCATGGAGAGGGGGGACAGTAGTTTTGCAGAGATTATGTGACGCAGCATTAAAGAAGAAGAATGTGCTTTGATATCCAATAGGGGGAGGGGCTTGAGGCCCCTGGGATCCAGCTTTCCCAGGCCCCTGGTAAAAGTGGTGTATTTAGCTACAGGTTTTCTCCAAATAAGCCTTGATAGTGCTCTGAACTCATTTTTGTATAAATAAACACAATATGTGGTTAATACTGACTGCTCGATTCCAATTGCAGAGACATGGCGGGAGAGTTATAAGGATTTGCACTTGTTAATGTGAAACTGAGGATGATAACTCTACTCATCAGTAACATTGACCGTCTTGAAGGATCATGATTGGTTGGTTGAATTGCTATAGCTCAAGACAGCAAGGGTCATCCTTCTTCAAATAAGACAAGGACATGTAATGGTTCAGCTAACTTGGATCTTTTTCAGGATCACTTACATTCAAGGTTCATTGATGCATGTTCCTAGTTCTAAGCAGATCATTTTTCTGTCAATATGGCAAAGCATGTTTCAAGCTGCTTTGCTGAGAACAAGGGTGAAACAAAATCAGCCACTCTGGTGACTCCAGTTCCCCCACCCTCTCTCTCTCTCTTACTAGACTTTACATTATCAAATATCTGTGGGAACATCCTGAGCAGTGAATGAATGAAAGTACCATTTCTTGCATTACTACCACTTATAGAATTGGAAGAGATTTCATTAGCCATTGTAAAATGAAATGGAAGATTAACTCATTGTGCGATACACTTAATAAACAGTGCATTAAAAAACACAATTGTAATAATTTAGCATAGCTTTAAACCTTTTTTCCACTATCTTTCACAAAAATGTTTATAACGGTACCGGTATGAACGCTTTTCTGGAAGATGGTGAAAAGTTATTGGAAAACGTTTAAAGCTATATTAAAGTGTTCCAACAGTGCCAATTGTGCTTCTTATGTATCGTTTATTAACAGACCAAAATCCTTTAATTTGACATGCAAGATTTGCATACATTTACTCCACGGCAGGTTGTTATTGTTCAAAATGCTTAAGAAGTGAGCCAATACTATATGAATAAATATGCAGATGAAAAGTGCTTCCATTAATTTGCCTATTCTTTGCTTATGTGACAGTACGGTACACATGTGCTTACGTTCTTCTGCAAGATGACTTCAGTTCTGCACATCAAGATAGGATAACACATTATTTAAGATGCAACCTATGGCTTAATATAAACAAATATATGATGCAGATATCACCATATACTCTTGCAGAGGTTCACGTCCAATTTACTGTAATTTGATATATCACATCTGTGTAAATTATCATAACATTTAGTCTATAAAAGAGATTGAAAATAAACAAAACAAAATTTCAGTAGAACTCTGCATGGACTGTCCAGCATACATGTTATTTGATAGAACTTTGATATATCAGAAAAGAATATCGATGTCTCTTACCGAATTTCTTCAATATCATATACAGCTATGGTATGATGCCTTTTCTTCCATTCCAAAATATATAACGATGCCATTGAAACCAAACTGAAAGATGTTTACGTAGTTTTATGCTCGGGCATTTCAAATAGTTTTATATACCTCCTGAACCATTATGAGTAATTATATAACAGCAGTTATTTTGACACAGGTGCAAGGTTTAAAAATATGACGTTTCGGAAGCTAACTGCTCCCTTTGTCCAATGAGGACAAAGGAAGCAGTTGGCTTCCAAAACGTAGTGTTTTTAAACCTTCTGGCAGTATCGAAATAACTGCCGTTATAGAATCTCCTGGCGAATTTTGTTGGTAATTATACAATTGTAAAAATAGCAACGATCACAAAATTAACAATAAGCAAATATAACAAGGAAAACTGCAGTTCTCATTCAAGTAAACAAAAAATACATTTATGGTGTAACTTATTTACACCACGTTTCACAGAAATTAGTAAACATAAATAGTTTTGAGATTTGAGTTATGCTATTCCTCCAGAACTTTTTGTGCTCATCAAGTCAGGCAAAGAAAATTATACTTGCCCTAAGTCACAGCAGTATTATGTTGCATAATGACAGTCTGATGTGAACTATCTTTAATTATAACGAATAGACTCGGATTATTTTGAAAGCTGACAATTAAACACAGACCGTTTTGAAACATGACAATTAGACATAGATCAGTTTTAGATGGTTATACACATTAAGCAGACATGGATTGTTTTGCAAATGAAAAATATTACACCAACAACAATATTTTTAATGGATGCTTTTTAGTTGAAAATACACGTTTAAATACAAGTCTTACCAGAAGGCCATGAGAAGAACGAGAAGAACAATTGTAATCTTCACTACGTAATTAGTACAATGCAACTGTGTGTTGTTGTTTGTCCGCCTTTTACTGCAACTGGTGCGAGATGACTTTGCAAATGTGCTTCCTCGGCTATGGTAGAAGAAGAAAGGTGTATTGACATGACAAGAAATGAAAAATCGAAGACTAAACTTCACGGCAAAATTGCAAATTCATGGGAAGTTTACCTAGTAACAGTGTTGGTGCTTGAAGTAGATTTCACACTTCCGATTCTTTTAACTTTATTTAACTTGATGTTCACCTTTTCCAGTTCGTCGATTCTAGTTTCTAAATTATCCGTTACTTTACACAATTCTTTAACAGCCCCCACATTTTCCATAAAAATACGCTCCTAAAAAAAAAAGTGTGAAGTACAGGGTATATATCAATTTTATATGTTTCACTTTCATTGTATGGGAATCAAGGCTATGGTATTTTCTTCTAAATAACCTTTAATACAACAAAATATGTATGCAATTAATATTGCACTATAAACAATCCTTGCTGCACATACTTTTCCTCAAACAGATCAGTCTAATAGGCTATAAAATCTAAAAGTCCAGGTGGCGCATCTTTCAACATGGTAACATATATATATCTTGCCCTTAAAAAACATGACATGGTTCAAACAAACATCATACTATATTCTGCTCAGACTACAGGACATAGTCTCGTGGTTTGCGAAACTTGTCATTATCATTACTTAAAGGGGATTATCAGGCATCAGTGAAATACAGTTACATTTTCCAATATTTAAAAGAGAGAGAGAGAGAGAGAGAGAATTATAACTGACACAAGTGATGTAACGAAGAATTATTTGGCTCCTTTAAAAGCACAAGTAAATTAAAAGTTTGAAAAAAAAAAAGAAGTCTACTACTCCCCTGATCATTTTAAATTCTGACATTAATCAAGTATAATTTACCTTATTAACAACTAAAAAATTCTCTATATGCTGTCCACCAGGAAGCACCATGTCACCAGCTTCCTTGACAGCTTCTGGTAAAATGTCTTGTACTTCTTGAGCGATGACACCAGTATCTACAGATGGATTCTCTCCCAAACCGATCTGTTGAGCAAATTCCGGAGAGTACTGGTACCTTACTATCCTCATATTGGCAACATTCTTTAACTGTTCCTTTGTATCTACCTGCAAAAAAAAAAACAAACCCAAAAATTCCTTAAAGTCGTATATAAACATTAAACTTTCATATGTTTTACCATCAAACTATTACTAAATAATTCTGCATGCAAACCAGTAAAGGACTTATTTTTGCATGAATGGTCAAAAGGTTATTTCAACGAGAGAAACGTGGACACAATTTCAAGAGCAATTGACAACAATGATTACACGAAGGACCCTTCCCCTCAAATGTTTATTCATAATGTCAATAATGTTAAATAAAAAATCATCCTAAATAATACTTAAAATGTCTTAAGAGAGACCACTAGGGTAGAAAACATTCATTAACCCAATATGAGTGCAACACGTGCACTCTATTAATATTCCAATACAATAATAGAGTAGGCTAAAAGAAAAATTTCTGCTACTTACGGAACTTCGTAGTGACTACACTTTTTGAAGCATTGAAATGAAATTTACGATTTAGAGTTTTAAAAATATTGGCTCCAGGTGTATACAGGCAAGAAGTAGTTATGCTATTGTTATTACCGTTAGAGGGCGTGAATTTCGGATATTTCCAATAATAATATTTTTTAAATTGCATTTTGAACAGATTGTGCAAAAAACATGAAACTCGTTAAGTAGATGTTTTAACATTTCTCAGGACCAACACATAAAACCACCGGGCAAGATTTTGTAATTTTTCATGGGAAATTGATGACTAATAATTGTTTTTCTATGTGAATGTCAAAAAAAAAAAAAAAGTAGTAAACGACCTTTGCGTTTTTTCAGGCTGAAAAATGTCAGCGAATATGGCACTTCAAAATTCAAAGAGAATTCACAGGTAAAATGAAATAAAAGAAACGATAAAGTTGTAAATAAACCTTTAATAACACATATACGCGCCCCCTCCCCCCCACCCGCTACAATGAATTCAACTGACAAGGGAAGTGCAAAGGGTGTAAGTCACCAATTTTCACAAAAGTGTTGTCATTCGAAAGGTCTTTCCGCGCAGGTCTAAAAAGGTCAATGCAACTATTCGCCGCGGCTCAACCGCTTTCGAGATATGGAAGAATTTCAGCAAATATAAAACACTATAAAAATAGTTAAACTAATAAATACAGGATGACCCTACAACAATCTCCCTGAAAGTAAAAATGTTTATCTGGAGAACCAGTCGAGATAATAAGCCCATATTTGGCGGTTAATCACAGTTACTAAAGGAAAATTCTGAAGTATAATCACATAATTCGTTTTTGGTCATTAAAGGGATTTTACCATTTTCTTTTAATACACAAGGTGAATTTGACCTAATCTGCCAAACGAAAGGGGGTGATAGAAGAGCCCATGTGGAGCATAAAAAACCGTTGCAACCTTGTCCTATCTCTATCCATTTCCGAATTATGATGGAAAGAAGGGAAATGCGTCGTCTAAAAAAAATTTGTGAGGTTACTGAAAGATCTACACGCAAAATAAGCATATGTTTGAAAGAACAGAAAATGTCTTATAAGACGACGTTATTTCCGTCAGGATATCTGAATTTAACGGCGAGCTACAAGCGCTGAAACATTGGCGAAGTACAAAACCGAGTTGTCGCCAAAATCTATAACTGGCAATTCCGTAAACACCCTTCTGGCTACAATTGATCAAATTTACCAAAAACTTGCCCATTCTACTAGCTTCCGAATGAGCCTACAAAAAACCACATCGGTATTCTAGTTCAAGAGAAATTTAGCCTTTTGTCTTCAATACGTCACTGAAATCGGCGTTCGTCGGAAAAGGCATTCGATGAACATTTGCAGATGTCTTCCAACCTTCCTACAAGCGCATCCCGCTTGGCCATCTACATCGCCAGATCTGACTCCAATGGGCTTCTTTGTTTGGAGTTTCCTGAAGCAAAAGGTTTACTGCACAGAATTTGTTATTTCGTTAGATTAGAGCAGCCAGCTCGACCAGACAATAGTAAAATTGAGGGATGAGCTTTCGCTAAGAGCTACTGCGGTTTCAGTTCGAAAGCGGGCAAGGGGATGTATCATATATGTGGGGCGACCAATTTCAGCAGTGGCTATGAGTTTCACACGTCCTTCTGAATGCATACGTGCTTTAGTCACAGGTAGGCGTGGGATACGTCTACTGGGATTTTTTTTCCTTTTCTTCTTTTTGCACATTCCTTTTTGAAAGACGTGGGAAACACCATACTTCTTTTATTTCCATTGTGTTTGTATACTTCAAAACAAATGTTACTTTTATTGGTTAGCTTTAAAACGTGCATTCTTGCACCTAAAAAACAGCAGGCAACTTTTCGACGAACGTCGATTTCAGTGATACACTGTAGCCAAAAGGCTAAATTTTTCCTGAATTAGAATACCGATATGGTTTATTGTAGGCTCATTCAAAAGATGATAAAAAAATCACAAATTTTGCTAAATTTGACCGATTGTAGCTAGAAGGGTGTTTGCAGAACTGCCAATTGCAGATTTTGACGATAATTCGATTTTCACTTCGCCAATGTTTCAGCGCTTGTAGCTCGCCGTTAAATCCAGATATTCTGATGAAAATGGTATCACCTTATAGGACTTTTCCTACTCTTTCCAAATATGTGCTTATTTTGCGTTTAGGTCTTTTAGCAGCCTCACAATTTTTTATTTTTTTTTCAGACGACGCATTTTCCTTCTTTCCATCATAACTCGAAAACAGATAGAGATAGGATAAGGTTGCAATGGTTTTTTTTACGCTCCACATAGGCTCTTCTATCACCCTCTTTCATTTGGCAGATTAGATAAAATTCACCCTGCATATCAAATGTCATCCCTACGTATTACTGCCCGTGTATACAGTTATGCATAGAGGAGAAGTGTCGTATAGGGGCAACTTTTAGTCTAATGTGCGTACATATAGAAACTAGAATTTTTAGGAAGTTGCTCCTATATACTTCCCCTGTACCCATAGCTGTATACAGGGGAACAGCACGTAGGGGCGATACTTCACCTGTAAGCATGCATGCATGTGTAAGCACCTGCATGGGTGGCTTTTGGTATACATTCAAGGAAAGTAGGAGAATCCCTTTAAAAAGAATTTTTTACGAAAAACGAATGATGCGATTATATGCCACATATTTTTCATTACTATGGTTAACATCGAAATACGGGCATATTAACTCAATCGGTTCTCCAAACATAAATTTTTACTTTCAGGGAGATTATTGTGAGGTTGCCCTGCATTCATTAGCTCAGCTAATTTTTTTTATACTCTTTTATATTTTACGAAATCCGTCTATATCACGGTTGAGCGGCGATGAGTAGTTTTAAGTAAGATTGACTTTTTTACTCCTTGCAGAAAGACCTTGCGAATGACACGACTTCTGTCAAAATTGGGGACTCGCACCTCTTGCACTTACCTGATGTGTGAACAGGGGTTCATTTAAGGCATTCTCGTTTCTCCCCATAAATTCTAACTGGATTCGTAAGTGTACAATCTCAGTATTTTACAGCCTAGAAATATAGCTAATACCTTTTATGGTTTCTACGCACGTTAATAAAAAAATGAGATAAAATTAACTAACAAACTAGTGTTACCACTGAAAATTCCCGAAATTCGTGCATTCTAACCATAACAGCAAGAACGCAAGTACATTTTACCTATACAGATCTGGAGCCCATTTTTTTTTTTAAATCCAAATCTCGACCCCTCCCCTCCCCACACACCCAAGAGCTTTACGAATTGCGTTGGTAAAACCTCGCAAATAACGGATGTATATTTAGTTCTTCCTATATGTCCCCCACATAGCCCTCCATTATCGAGGATTGCATTCTCACGCATTATGGGGACATAATGCCCAGTACTGAAGATATTTTACAACTTCAAGATGCTGCACTAGTAACAGTGAATCCTTTCTGAATCAATTATGATAATATGGTGGTAGATGTTTTTTTAGAGTCTTCTTCACAATATTATATAATTAGTATTTAAAAACATCTGAAGAGGAAGTTAAATAAGAGAGTAAAAAATCAATTGATAAGAAATATAGCAACAGCTCAAGTATTTTAACCTCAAGCAAAAAATTTAAAACTAGTGTATTGAACAGCACTTTTGTGTGGGAAAGAGAAATCTGGAAGATGTTAGAAAAATGAATGAATAAAAGAAAGAAAGGGAGAGAGACACAGACAGACAGACAGACAGTAAGGAAGGAAGGAAAGCCAGTCATTCAGTCTCTAAGCATGTTTTCTAAACAAGCAAATTAAAAAACTAAAAAAACCTCTTCAATATTTGTTTTGGCTCGAATATCAGACGGTTGAACTATGTGTCCAGTAACTTTCATATTTCCGTGAATTACAAGCGCTTCATCCGGCCTATCAGTATTGATGCCAACACGACCCTATAAAGAAAATGAAATAAATTGTATAAACATGCTGAATATAGAAATTAAAAAATAAAAGTCATAAACTCCATACCAGATGATAATGTAAAAATACAACTAGGTGACCTCAAAAAAGGGATCTTTCTGAAGTAGCTGAAATATTACATTCCAATCCTCTAAATGCTTCATTTCGAAATTTACGTATTTTTGAGCACATGAGACAAGCTTAAGACAAAGAACGTAAGCATTTGTTGAATCTAACAAATAAATTCGCAATACAAATATTAAAATTTATTTACCTTAGAAAAATTGACCAATAGCTGTTTCGCAGATTTTATTCACCAACCCTTGTCCTTCGAAATACCGTTTTAATCGCAAAATTAAATCCAGCTTTTCCGTCGTTACACTTACAGAAAAATACCTTTAGTTTTACACTAGTTTATACGGCCAGTGTGGTAGTCAAGTAAATGATAATAATAAATTTGAACTGCGATAATTTTGTGTTGATAATTGTTTATTAGTTTCTCGCAGTGCATTACTATATCAGTTATTTGTTATCAAAGTCTTTATCAAACATTAGTCATTTGAATCAACGAATCCGAGTTAACTGGCAGGGGAAATTCTCCTTAGCTCTTAAGGTGGCTACACACATGCCGATTTATTGTCCGGGTTTTCCCTGTGCGTCTAAGCACACTCAGGTTTTCCCGTGCGGTTATTTCCTGTTGAGGCCAAAAGAATTTTTTTCGATCCAGCTTGTTATGATAGTAAAGCTCATAAAATCATACATACGGGCGGTTTTCCCGCCTCCGCCTACCGCTCTGCGATAAATCGCTACGTGTGTGATGAAAATTCGCGGGTTTTACGGGCTTTGTTGTTAGGGGCGGCTCGAAGATGATTTTGAACCCGGACGGCCTAACATGGATTGCTTTTTGGCGCCCCCACCCACTCCGGCGAAAACAGGAGATTTTCACAGATGCACATATACGCTATAAAAGTGTAGCCATATACGCTATAAAAGTGTCCAAAAGTCTTTGAAAGAATTTCTCTAAAGATATAATTTATTCTAAAGGCTCATAAGGCACAGATTGTACGTATGCATCCTTTTGACCCCAACTCCCCCCGGGGCGACGGCCTCCCCCAGTGAATTTAGACTATTTTTATCATTATTTTCTGTTCAAGATATTAGTGATAAAAATTAAAATACAATACAGTCATAGTTTTCAGTAGTGTGCAATGCCAAAAATTTACTACTTTATTTAGTAAATACTACACTAGGGAAGGCACATTGATTTTGTATTGTACATAAAAATAAAGGGATTTATACATTGAAAATCCTTAAATGTTCAATCAAAAAACGCAGAGGGTGCAATTTGAAATAAAAAAGAAAAAGTGAATTTTTTTTTTATTTTTTAACACACTCTCCGCATTTATACGGAACTTATCACGACATAGTAGGATAGCGCATTCAAAAATCTATAAAAGGAGATATCAGTTGAGAAGAACTCAAATTATTAAGGGTGGTATTGTTCTGAGATACTTTCTGAGGCACACTGGGTGGTATTATTCTGTGATTATTCTGAGACACACTGTATAAGATATGGCCAAATAATGTAGAATTAATGATGATTGCTTCAATTTTCCAAGGTCTGAGCTACCTATGCCAAAATTCAGTTTTCCTAAAGCTCTGAACTTCTGTCAACTGGAAATTCAGACCCATGACTAAGGAATGCAGAAAATTTTAATCACTTCACAACACAAATCTTCATCATTGCGTGTTAATCTCAGAATTTTGAAGCGAAAGAGGCCGGCCTTATCATTATATCAACCTCAATAAGGGCCAGCATTTATTGATGACTATTAATTATTAACCGATAACTCAACTGAAGGGTTGTCGAAATTTTTCCATCAATCAAATATTATTAATGGACACTGCAATAATAATGAACACTAGCATTAATGAATAGACACCGCGCGTCATTATATATATCAAGAGAACCCAATACATAAAATTCCACAACAGTAATTCCAATAGTTGTGAGCACACTTGACTTGGGATTATCGAAGCAAATCTAACAAAATACTTGAAGACACTTCAGTGGCGTAGCAATGACAATGCAACCAATGCAGTTGCATTTTGAGTCGAGGCTTTGACGTCGAGATTCCTTACATAGCATACTTGTGTGATCCTGGTATGGGGGCCTCTCTATCAGCGATTGCATTGGGGCCTAAATTCTGTATCTACGCCACTGCTGGGCATCGCAGGAATCGCCACAGTAGATGTGCAAAAAACTTCTTTGCTGAGTCCAGCACACATATTTAGATGATACAGTAGAACTTTCATATACTGAACTTCCGCTTTTCGAAAATTTACATTTATAGAAGATTTTGCGAATTTCCGTGGCAATTGGACAAAAAAACTGTTTCTAAACTAATTTCGATATATCGAATTTTTCCCCCGAGATAAACCAGGATTTTTCACCCATTCTAATCGATAGTGTATGTTCATGGTAGTTGAAAGAAAATATCTCAGTGTTATACAAAAGGCAGAGTTGTCGAAGCATGTGGAATGCGCGAAAAAGTTATTGCCTCAAAATTAGATGTTCGCGCAAGCACAGTGTCAACAAGTATGAAAAACCTGGAGTTCGTCATGAAAATCTTTGCAGATGTCACACTTAATAGGAAAAGTTCTCAAATGTCTTGGTTTTCGATTCTCCGAAAACGAGAAAATGTTGCTGATGTGTTTCACAGACTGTGTGAACTAGGGGCGGAGTGAGTCCTCTCAAAGGGTGCATACCTTGGATTATTGGAGAGCGTGAATCCTTGCCTACTTAGAGGCGCGAGTCCAATCATGAATGAGGGCGCGCCGGTCCAAGGGCCGGTGGCCTAGTCCGCCCCCTAGTGTGATTGATCCCTGTGGTAATGAATAATTATTGAAACCTGTTGGGCAGTGAAACACTAGAAACTTCGTTACACAAATATAATGTTTTTCAAGATAGGGCCGGTGCACTTTCTCGTTCGTTAATCCTTGATTTTAATCATATGACCATGCCTTGCATATAATGATATTCACATATTTACGAAGATGAGTGCATTGACAATAATGGGTGTGTCTCTAAATGCAATATACTACACAAAATATATGTAGTTTTTATATATCGAATGTTTTTCATAGAATCGTCGACTTCGGTATATGGAGGTTATATTGTATATGAAGAACAATCAGATTTCAGATGATACGTTATACTGAAGCAATAATGTCCAACCAAAACTAAAGTGCTTAACAACATTCTTTTCATTGTTAACTACATCACTGCATTAGAGGAATAGCAATGCAATCGAACCTCGCTAATACGGAATGTTTTCTGAATCTCCGTCAAATGCGGATAACTTAGTAATCCCTCTCGGAAAACGCGAACAAATTTTCTGTCATGATAATGAGTGTTCGCGTTAAAGAGATTCGATTGCCACAGATCAGTAAAGATAGAAATACATACCGCATGATAAATCGAATCAACCGTATGACCTCTTTGCCAAGACAATTCCATGTCATTTTCAAACTGACCGGGATTCGAAGCCTATACAAAAAAATTTTCAAATAAATTAAAATTAGCATTTTACCGCATAAAATACGAGTACAACAAACAATTCCTAAAAAGAGCGTACATTAGCTTATTCACAAAATTTACATTTTCAACGACATTTAAAAAGCTTCAACTCTTTTTTAATAAAGAAATTGTCGCTCAACCTAGACGAGTACTAAATTAAAAGGATAATTGCGCAATAATCAGGGCCGTAGCGAGGCTGTGGATACAGGGGCTGACCCCCTCCCCCCGGGAATCTAATTAGCCTCCCTGTAAAATAGTTTGTTTTTCACGATTTTATTTTAAATTTTTTGTCTTGTATAAAATTGCACACGGCATTAGAAATTGTTCTTTGACGTTAAAAATATATTCAAAAAATATTTCTGCTATAGACCTTGTATACACTATGTATTTTACAGAGGTTTATGTCCATCTACTCCGTTATAAAGAAAAATTACAAATTTTAGTATACCTCTATAAGTTTTCAATGCAAAATTTATGTTAAGAAATTTATTCATTAATGTTAAATATATTAGTCTACTTAGATACCCAGTATCCTTAAATATATTAATAAAACACATTAACGAATTTTACGTCCCCACGTAGCTATGTGAGCCCCCTCCCAACAAGAGTCTGGCTCCGGCCTGGCAATAATTAAGCAATCATGCGGGAAGTCTGGGGAGCTAGTTTGAGGTTAACGATAATGATACTGTCATGCGTTTTAAAAATGGCACGCAAATTTAAAGATACTTACCCTGACTATGATCCTTTCTGACGAGTGGGCGATGACAGAGAAGGATTGGTCGCCCACAGCGGCACATAAGCTGACTACTAAATGAAAGTACCTTTGATCTGGATTCGGTTTTCCCTTCTTTCTCATGTTATTTGAAGTAGTTTCACTGAAGTGTAGTCGGCCAACTGTCGTTTTCGTCACCTGCTCGGGATTCAAGTCCAATCTATAAGAGTAATTTATACTCCATATTACCATCGTATAACATTATGAGCATCATATAACATTATCAATTATTGATTCTGGTATGCGATACAGCGCCATATAACATGTTACAAAGGAAGACATTTCAGGGTTATAGCTCCTGTGTTTTCAATAATAAACACAGGAGCTGTTTATACACTGCTGGCCATTAAAATTATAATATTAGGAAGAACGAATGATATGGGCTTCAAAATTTGCAAGACGGAGGGACTATAAGGGAACATGTCAGTGATTAATTTCTATTACCTCATACCTTTTTTTCAGTTTAGTTAATCTTCTTACCTTTATCATTCATTCATTCAGCCATAAACAATCATGCATTTTATATTAAAATTAAATTGAATACATGCTATTAATTTTTTTTTAAATTAACACTTACACAACAGGATGAAAGGGCTTTTTACTTCTGTCTGATTGTGACTGTTCCACTTTGATAGTCTGACTCGGAGACTCCACCTACAAAATTTTAATTGATTTAAGACGATTCAGCGATAAACACATTGTAAAAGTAATACCGTATTTTCGAAAGATTTTAAGAATTCATTTATATCCAACTACACATTACTATTCAGTTAATCTTTAAAAGTCTATTTATTTATTTATTTATTTTTTTTTTTAAATCGAATGTTTGAAGGATAAGCAGGGCCTGATTACTGACTAGGCCCGTAAGGCCCAGAGCCTCTAATTGAAAAGAAAGAAAAAAAGAAAGAAAGAAAGAAAAGAAGGAAGGAAGGAAGGAAGGAAGGAAGGAAGGAAGAAAGTGACGGCGAGTCAAATAGATTGTTTGTGTGTGTGTCTGTAAATTTTGTCTCAGAGATCAATGCAATAATTTTTGATACATCATATTTTGTAAGTTTATTTAAAGGACATGTATGTAATAGCAGTAATATTTGTTATGTCTGCTATCTGATACGTCCCGACATCATTAAAGAATATCTTTATGCATCAAACAAGAAAGGCTGGTTACCTTTACACCGTTAAAATGGAGAAAAAAGTGGTCAATTTTCTTGAAGCCTTCGGGACTTTTGACGTATTTCGGTATGCCAACAGGCTGTATATGCACAGTGACTTGGAAATGATTCTTCTTTTGGCAGACGAACGCATCATCAGCGTTGCTAAAATTAAATCCTTTATCGGCATCCACCCTGTAGTTTGGAGGAGGTCTGGAAAGCAGTATAGAAATTAAAACAAACCCACGAGTATGTATGGAAAAATTCATTAAAAACGACAACAGCAGTCAATACGTTTCAGAAAGCATCACACTAATCCATAGAAATCCTAATCTTAATACGAGGGCGAATCAGAAAGTCTTTGCCCCTATTTTTTATTAGCCAAAATAAGGTACATACAGGTAATTACAAATATACGTACTATTCTACGTACCTTACACTATTTTTCCACATAGTCCCCACACCGGTTCAGACATTTGTCCCATCGCAGCACTAAATTTGAGATGCCCCTGTGGTAGAATTCGTCCGGCTGACTGTGGAACCACCGTCGGACTGCTGTCTTGGCTTCATCGTTGCACGTGAATCGCTGTCCTGCCAGGAACTTCTTCAGCGGACCGAAAACGTGGAAATCACTAGGGACGAGGGCCGGACTGTATGGCGGGTGGTCCAGACTCTCCCAGTGAAATGACCGGAGCTTGTCGGCGGTTCTGATTGCATACAGTCCGGACCTCGC
>QLNU02014176.1:60664005-60674424 GCA_006491805.2 Dysdera silvatica
ATATAAAAGGCAGCGTTTCCTTTAATAAAATTATGCAACGTTATAATAACAGATAACAATCCATATGATACTGTAGTGACGTTACACAAGATTACGGCAACTGATAACGTTGTATATTATCTTCATATAACGACGGTGATTTTGCAGCCTGCGTAGATTCTAACTAGGGAAATTCGTATCGGATATAACGACGTGACTTGACAGTCATAAGTCGGAACAATGTGGGTTAGTTATCAAAATTTAAGCGTTATTTTAATCTTGTTTATTTACAAATGTCCAAGAAATTTTTATTGCTACCAAACCTGATTATTGAAGATTAATGGAATTGAAAAATATGATTTATTAATTAAATATCACGAGGGTCATATTCTTTAGGAGTCCATTCTATTTTTGAAGCGTGGGGCCCACAAAACTCTTAAACCGGCACTGTTCGGAAGTCATTAGTATAATATAATAAATACTATTTATTACATTTGTTTTCTACATTATATACTTTAGTATTTTCTACAATTTTTTCAATTTAAAAAACTAAGAAAGTACTACGTATTTAGTGTAGCTAGCTATGACATAATATAAACGGAAATTAAATTCATTATAATTATGTTTTTATTTAATTTTGAAACCAAAAAGTTTAATACTTTTGCTAAAATGATTTATAAGACTCTAGAGTGCATTATATAGGCTACTATGATTTTAAAAAGATATCGTTTATAACGACTGAATTTGCACGGTCCCTTGAAGGTCGTTATAACCGATTTTCACTGTATATATATATATACAGTGAAAATCGTTTATAACGACGCCGGTTATAACGACCAACCGCATATAACGACGGAATTTTTACAAGAAGTTTGGTTTGCTATTCTACTCTATATTAAATATATCGGTTATAACGACATCGTATATAACGACGAAACCTGCTATAACGACGGCGATTTTGTAGTCTACGTAGATTCTAAGTAGGGAAATTCGTATCGGATATAACGACGCGACTTGACAGTCATAAAGCAGAACCACGTAGGTTAGTTATTAAAATTTAAAGTTAGTTATCAAAATTTAAGCTTTATTCTAATCTTGTTTATTTACAAATGTAAGAGTAATTTTTATTACTGCTAAACCTGAATATTAAAGATAATGAACAAATGAATATTAAAGATAATGAACAAATGAATATTAAAGATAATGAACAAATGAATATTAAAGATAATGAACAAATGAATATTAAAGATAATGAACAAATGAATATTAAAGATAATGAACAAATGAATATTAAAGATAATGAACAAATGAATATTAAAGATAATGAACAAATGAATATTAAAGATAATGAACAAATGAATATTGAAGATAATGAACAAATGAATATTGAAGATAATGAACAAATGAATATTAAAGATAATGAACAAATGAATATTAAAGATAATGAACAAATGAATATTAAAGATAATGAATAAATGAATATTAAAGATAATGAACAAATGAATATTAAAGATAATGAACAAATGAATATTAAAGATAATGAAAGCGATTTATTAATTGAATGTTCTTAAGGAGTCCATTCTATTTTTTCAGCGTAGAGCCCGCAAAATTCTTAAACCAACACTGTTTTGAAATCATTAGTATAATATAATAAATACTATTCCTTTCATTTATTTTCTACATTATATACTTTGGTAGTATTTTCTATAATTTATGTATTCAGTGTGGTTATAACATAATATGAACGGAAATTAAACTCATGATAATTAAGCATAATTTTATTTAATTTTGAAACCAAAAAGTGTAATACTTTTTACTGTCAAAATAATTTATAAAACTCTACAGTGTATGATACTATAGGCTACTGTGATTTTAAAAAGATATCGTTTATAACGACTATCGGTTATAACGACCGAATTTGCACAGTCCCTTGCAGGTCGTTATAACCGATTTTCACTGTATATATATATTTTTTTTTGGGGGGTCCAACAGGCCAAACGCGGGAAAGGCCGTATCCAAGGGGGAGAGTGTTAGGTGTTTGAGGCCCCCCCGCATCAAAATTGAAAAATATAATTAAGAAGTTAAAAAAAAAAAGCCCTCCGAAGATGGGTTATATTAAAAAGTTTACTAAACTATACTGTTTTGCCTGACGGTTTGTTTTCTGAGATATATAGCAATTTTGTTTAATTCCCGGTGTTATTGCTGCGATGATTTAGCGGTTACTTCATTTTAGTGCACTCTGCGGTTATTGGTAGGTGTGAATTATTTAATTTGATTAAATTCAGACTCCCGGGTTACGCCAATCTTGAACTTAAGGACTGGTGTAAAGCATCTGCGAAGTATTGTGTCGAAAAAAAGTAAACAAAATTATACTTTTTAATAACTTTAAAATTAACGACTGGGCTTCTCCCGAACACAATTCAATCATCATTTCAAAGCAATAATACACCGTGAGACAAAGAACTGTAATTATTCATATTTTGATAAGCCTTTATATCCCATATTGTTGTAAACTTTCAGGTGATATCATCTCTATCAACTTTACCCTACCGAAGCTTATTCGGAACAGCAGGACCACCATCCGTTGACATTGTAATGTATAGGCGTACGTATAAAGTTTGTAGGGGGCTAACAAAGCTACAACTCACATATTCCTATGTTAAATATACAAAATTTCATTGCATGGGGGAGTTACAACCCCCATCAACACCCCCCTGCATACGCCAATGTTGTAACGTTCCGTATTTCGCCTTCACCCTTTTCGTTTCCTTCACTTTGGCATTTCCAGAAACCCAGATGCGGCTATGGCTCTATTTTAACCTTTCTCAGTAATAGCCATTCATTGTAATCACGCCCTGCACTTGGACAAGTATAAGCCGATTTTCCAAGAAAAGCAGTATAGGACTAAATTTATGGATGCAACAACTAAGCAATTCCAATTCTTCAGATCACTGGAGGTCGAAAGGTCCCTTGCGACCCCACCAGGGATGATGTGTGAAAAACCTCAAGTAGACATTTTACACCAAATATATGAATTTTCTTTCCGGTACTGCATTTTAGTTTATGTGTTTTTTGTTCTTCCCTGAATGGGGAAATTGTAATAGTAACCAGAGTACTGGCGATCCTGGTAAGGACAGGACGCCGGTTTCACGAAGTACTCTCCGGGGTCAGTGAGGCCAACGTGGCCTAATGTTGTGAATTTCTGAGAAGTCCAGACTGATAGATATCTATAAGAATAACAGTTTCGAGACCCAAATCTAGGTAATAGGGGAAAGTGCATTGATATTTACTTTGTAGCAAAATTATTATGAAGTTTATAAATTGTGAATTTATGTTGATCGAATTTATCAAATAACATCTTAACTGGTTCAATTACGAAACCTTTATAAATTTTATAGTTAAAAAATTCTGAGTAATGCGATAGTATATTTTGAGTGAATTTACAAAATCAAATTCATTGAATGTTATAAATTTGTTTAAGCATAAACGTTTGTTAAGTATTTACGCACTGTAACATTTTATATTAATACAGAAATTTAAAAATTTCTGTATTCTATTATAAATTTAAGTAGCTATATAAATTTTTGTGTTTAAATAGCAAAGTTTGTTTACCCGTGAAATTTATAATGAATAGAAATAAGAGCAGGCATCTTGATTGACATTATAAAGGTGAAAATTTACGTGTTTTTAAATGTATCAGTTTCTAAACAAATTATGTTTTCATACATGTTTCACCTTTATTAACCGTGAAAAGTTTACGTTGAAAATTTTTAGAGACAAAGTATGTAAATGCGTCAAATTAGAGTTCTAACCCTCTATACTATACTATATATATAGTATATGTGTGTGTGTATATATATATATATATATATCGTACCTTATAATTTCTTATAAATTGTTCGGTAAAATAAATTAACGCAACATTTCTATTTTCAAAATTTATCAATTCCATAAGCTTATTTATATATCCTTACGTGTATGTACGGTTTGTTTCTTATGTATGTTTTTACGTTGATATACATGTTTTTAATGTATTGGGGATATTATGAAAATTCAAATTTAGTTTTACAATCTTCAACTGTTCAACATCAGAAACGTTCTGCGGCCACCCCATGGGCGGATTTATCATTCTGTCGCCCCTAGACTAGTTTTGCGGCCCCAAGGTTACTTTTTTGCCACCACTTCCTACCCCCCTTCCCCAATCAGTAATAGGAACATAAAAATTGTTACATTCAATATACGCCAAAAAATTTTGTATTGACAATAAATATATTGAAAAGCGAATTCATAAATTGAAACATAAACATTAAACAATATTAACTTATATTGAAGTATTATTTCTTTTTGGTATATAATAAATCAAATTCAATTTTATTGAAATAAATTTTAATTTTCGCAAAAAGATAAAAGCCTATCGAACACTGGTATTTAAATGGAAAGTATGACGTCTAGCTTTCTTCTTGGGAAAAAAAATCTAATTATATCATTATATGGTATTGATTTTTGTTATATCAGACTTAATACACAAAATTTTGTCGCCCTAGTCTATAGCCTATTGGGAAATACGGCACTGGCCACCCCACAAAACGGTTAGTTTTCTAGAAGAACAAGTTGTGGCTGATTTAGACAAGTTTTAATGCATTATCTAGATCAGTGATTCCCAACCTGGTCCACGACGATCTAGAGTACCGGAATCTATCATCTATCTATATCTATACCGGTATCTATCTGCCTATAAATACGTTTCTCCCATATCTGATTTAAAAAAAAAATGGTTTTGTGTATGCTAAAATATGTACCTGAAATAATTTAATCGTGACATCAAGCTTTATACACCCAGTCTAAAGGTTAGTTTAAAAAACTTGATAAACAAGATGTATACAGTGTCAATTAAAATTTAAGGTTATGAATAATTTAAATAATTATTTAATTAAATAAATTAATTAATTAATCAATTAATCTAATCATGATATTTTTTAATGTATTGTTTTTTATTTCTTCTGAAGTAATCTTTGCCCACTCTTTCAAAAAATTCTGCTAACGCCCATGGTTCGGTCCCTTGAGGTTCGCTATAGCTAGGTTCTACTGCAGTATAGTCTCAGATAAGCATCTCAGATAACATGTTAAGTAAGACATAATTACAATCGATTTCGCGTAAACAACACGTACGTACGTACAATACATACAAATGTACATGCATACATACATACATACATACATACATACATACATACATAATGAAGTATGTAATGTACATGTATGTACATTACATACTTCATTACAAATACAACCAATAAACTGTTTGCTGCCTTCACAATTCAGTTTATTAGTGTGCAGTGTCGTCGTCAAATTATATCAAATAAACAGTTAACAGAAATTTTATTATAATATACGCTGTGTCTCTAATATATATATATATATATATGGCCTGCAAAAGGGTTGCTGGTATCTAACTGGAAGGAGACCCACACGCTGAACGTATGTGACGATGTGTGGAACCGGCCAGGCCAGTAACCTAGTGTCCTACCCCGCCTTCAAGTGGTGCAGGCTGAGCTTTCTATTTATGTGGCAAATTAATATTTGCTACACGGATAGAAAGGCGGAAGGGGAGGGCTAATTCACCAACCCGTCTAGCCAGCGTGGTGAAATTATGGCTAATTCCTCCATTATGTTGACACACCAGAAACCATGGCCCCTAGTCTCCAGGTGCTGGAGTGCTCCTGATCAAGGCAGCGGTCAGTGTGGCATGAAAGCAGGGGGTGCTAAGAATCACTGGAATGGCCCAGGCTGCCGTTTGTTATTGACCTTGGCTACGTTTAATGGACGATCCCTTGCTTCTGAAGCAAAACTTCAGGAATTGGAAGAAGAACTTGACAAGATCAAATGGGACATTGTAGGACTCAGTGAAGTTAGAAGAAAAGGTGAAGAGTTGGTGGAACTTAAAAGTGGACATTTGTTTTATTATAGAGGAACGGAAACTGGAAGAACAAGTGGTGTTGGCTTCTTAATCAACAAAAGAATTAAAGACTACCTTCTTGAAGTCGAAAGCACGTCAGATCGAGCAGCGAGGCTCGTTGTTCAACTAACCCAGCGATACCAACTTCAAATAGTACAGGTATATGCACCAACATCAAGCCATACCGACGAAGAGGTTGAAGAATTTTATGAAGAAATCAAAGAGTTACACACCAAAGGGAAACAACATATCAAGCTCATCATGGGGGATTTCAATGCAAGAATTGGACAACAGGAACAAGGAGAGACATCGGTTGGTAAATACGGATATGGGGAAAGGAATGAACGTGGCGATCAACTCATCGAATTTGCAGAAGCTGAAAATCTTAGCATCATGAATTCATTTTTTAAGAAGAAACCGCAAAGAAAATGGACATGGAAACACCCAAATGGGGGAACTAGTGAAATTGACTATATCCTGGCAAACAAGAAATCAATTATTGAAGATTGCAGTGTACTGAACAGATTTAATACTGGAAGTGATCATCGAATGGTGAGATGTAAAGTGCACTTAAATACTAAATTAGAACGACAGAAGCTCATTAGGAAACAAGTAAGTAAGAGGGTGGATTTAAAGAAATTAAAAGAAAATACCGAGGCATTCAAGTTGGAATTAAAAAATCGCTTTTCTGCACTGGAAGGACTTATTGATGAAAGTGATATCTCAGAAGCAAATGAAAACATTGTTAAGACAATAGTTGAAACTGCTGGGGAAATTGGTGGTGTAACCTGTAAAAAGCACAATAGCAAATTATCTGAGAAGACGAAACAGCTCATGAAAAGGCGAAGAGATATGAAGGTGGACAATCAAAATACCAGTTCCAGGATTGAGTACATAGAACTTTGTAAAACTCTGCGCAAAAGCATGAAAGAAGACATAAGAAAATTCAACTGTGAGTTAGTAAGGAAGGCCATTGAAAGCAACAAGAGCCTTAGGGTTGTTAAAGGGAGTTTGTCTATTGGGAAGAAACACATCATTGCATTAAAAGGAGAGGATGGCACTGTAACAAGAAATAGGGAAGAAATACTTAGAAGAGTTGAAGAATTCTACAAAAAACTATATGAAAGTAACAGTGGATTAAACGAAGACGCCGAAATAGTCGAAGGAACAGCTCCTAAAATCTTAAAAGAAGAAGTTTCATTTGCAATAAAAAATATGAAGAAAGGAAGAGCCCCTGGTGATGATGGTATTACATTAGATATCCTAAAAGAAGCTGGAGAACATGTAGAAGACATACTTGCAAAATTCTTTACCAAATGTCTTAACAGCGGTAACATACCAAACCAATGGGATTCTGCAACAGTAATTCTTTTGCATAAAAAAGGTGATAAAGAGGATTTGAAAAATTACCGACCAATTAGCTTGTTACCTGCTATTTATAAAATCTTCACAAAAGTTCTAACACATCGCCTGCAGAAAAAATTAGATGCAGCTCAACCAAGAGAACAAGCTGGATTTCGAAGTGGATTCAGTACAGTGGACCATATTCAAGTATTAAGAGAATTAATTGAAAGAACACATGAATATGAACTTCCATTGTGTGTTGCATTTATTGACTATGAGAAGGCCTTTGACTCTATAAAAACATCAGCAGTCATCAACTCTTTAAGATCAACAGACATTGAGGATGTGTACATTGACATGGTGAAACGTGTGTATAAAAATGCAAGTGCAAAATTTCGGTTACATAAAGATACCAAAACTATCAAACTTGGCAAAGGGGTGAGGCAGGGAGATACCATTTCTCCAAAACTTTTTACTTCTGCTTTACAGATGATTTTTCAGCTGATAAATTGGAATAACAAGGGAATAAAAATAAATGGTGAATATTTAAATCATCTGCGGTTTGCTGATGACATTGTTATTTTTTCAACGGACCCATTAGAACTCCAAGACATGGTACAAGAGCTCTCAACTAGAAGTGAAGAAGTTGGACTCAAGATGAACCTACAAAAAACTAAGATCATGTTCAATAATTTTGTAGAGGAAACAAAAATACAAGTTGACAACACTGAGCTAGAAATTGCTGATTCATATATTTACCTTGGCCAGCTGATTTCAATGGATGGCAACATTATGAAAGAACTCAACAGACGTATTAAACTTGGCTGGAGTGCATTTGGAAGAAACAGTTTTATCCTGAAGGGGAAATTGCCTTTGTGTCTAAAAAGAAAGGTCTTCAACCAGTGTGTATTGCCAGTCCTCTCTTATGGATCAGAGACATGGAGTCTAACAGTTGGAGCAATACGAAAGTTACAGACAACGCAAAGGAGCATGGAGAGGTGCATGCTTGGAATAACTAGGAGAGATCGAAAAAGAAACACTTGGGTGAGAGAGCAAACTAGAGTAGAGGACATCATTGTTAAAGTAAAAGGACTGAAATGGCGATGGGCTGGGCATATTGCAAGAAGAACTGATCAACGATGGACAACAGAAATTCTGAACTGGATTCCAAGAGACCACCGAAGACCTAGAAAACGTCCTCAAACTAGATGGGTGGATGAAATAAGAAAAGAGGTTGGGGTGACGTGGAAACGAATGGCCCAGGATAGACTTGTGTGGAAAGCATTTGGAGAGACCTTCATCCAGCAGTGGATAGATAATGGTTGAAGATATATATATCATCATCATCATATTCAACCATTATCTATCCACTGCTGGATGAAGGTCTCTCCAAATGCTTTCCACACAAGTCTATCCTGAGCAATTCGCTTCCACGTCACCCCAACCTGTTTTCTTATTTCATCCACCCATCTAGTTTGAGGACGTTTTCTAGGTCTTCGGTGGTCTCTTGGAATCCAGTTCAGAATTTCTGTTGTCCATCGTTGATCAGTTCTTCTTGCAATATGCCCAGCCCATCGCCATTTCAGCCCTTTTACTTTAACAATGATGTCCTCTACTCTAGTTTGCTCTCTCACCCAAGTGTTTCTTTTTCGATCTCTCCTAGTTATTCCAAGCATGCACCTCTCCATGCTCCTTTGCGTTGTCTGTAACTTTCGTATTGCTCCAACTGTTAGACTCCATGTCTCTGATCCATAAGAGAGGACTGGCAATACACACTGGTTGAAGACCTTTCTTTTTAGACACAAAGGCAATTTCCCTTCAGGATAAAACTGTTTCTTCCAAATGCACTCCAGCCAAGTTTAATACGTCTGTTGAGTTCTTTCATAATGTTGCCATCCATTGAAATCAGCTGGCCAAGGTAAATATATGAATCAGCAATTTCTAGCTCAATGTTGTCAACTTGTATTTTTGTTTCCTCTACGAAATTATTGAACATGATCTTAGTTTTTTGTAGGTTCATCTTGAGTCCAACTTCTTTACTTCTAGTTGAGAGCTCCTGTACCATGTCTTGGAGTTCTGATGGGTTCGTTGAAAAAATAACAATGTCATCAGCAAACCGCAAATGATTTAAATATTCACCATTTATTTTTATTCCCTTGTCATTCCAATTTATCTGCTGAAAAATCATCTGTAAAGCTGAAGTAAAAAGTTTTGGAGAAATGGTATCTCCCTGCCTCACACCTTTACCAATTTTGATAGTTTTGGTATCTTTATGTAACCGAAATTTTGCACTTGCATTTTTATACACACGTTTCACCATGTCAATGTACACATCCTCGATGTCTGTTGATCTTAAAGAGTTGATGACTGCTGATGTTTTAATAGAGTCAAAGGCCTTCTCATAGTCAATAAATGCCACACACAATGGAAGTTCATATTCATGTGTTCTTTCAATTAATTCTCTTAATACTTGAATATGGTCCACTGTACTGAATCCACTTCGAAATCCAGCTTGTTCTCTTGGTTGAGCTGCATCTAATTTTTTCTGCAGGCGATGTGTTAGCACTTTTGTGAAGATTTTATAAATAGCAGGTAACAAGCTAATTGGTCGGTAATTTTTTAAATCCTCTTTATCACCTTTTTTATGCAAAAGAATTACTGTTGCAGAATCCCATTGGTTTGGTATGTTACCGCTGTTAAGACATTTGGTAAAGAATTTTGCAAGTATGTCTTCTACATATTCTCCAGCTTCTTTTAGGATATCTAATGTAATACCATCATCACCAGGGGCTCTTCCTTTCTTCATACTTTTTATTGCAAATGAAACTTCTTCTTTTAAGATTTTAGGAGCTGTTCCTTCGACTATTTCAATGTCTTCGTTTAATTCACTGTTACTTTCGTATAGATTTTTGTAGAATTCTTCAACTCTTCTAAGTATTTCTTCCCTATTTCTTGTTACGGTGCCATCCTCTCCTTTTAATGCAATGATGTGTTTCTTCCCAACAGATAAACTTCCTTTAACAACCCTAAGGCTCTTGTTATTTTCAATGGCTTTCCTTACTAGCTCACAGTTGAATTTTCTTATGTCTTCTTTCATGCTTTTGCGCAGAGTTTTACAAAGTTCTATGTACTCAATCCTG
>QLNU02014176.1:60678166-60705866 GCA_006491805.2 Dysdera silvatica
TAGCTTTCTTAGTATACAATACCTACATAGCCACTATCTACAGACCACCATATGGAAATATAACTGAATTTTTGGATTACTGAATTTTTGGATTACTTACAAAACTTACTAACACATATAACAAGTTCAAGGCTTAAATTACAAATATTGAGTGATCTAAATATTGATACTAAACTCAACAGCAGCACCACATCTTATCATCATACACATTCCAATGCTTTAAAAGACCTAATACTTTCATTTGGATTTGACTTTTTTATAAATAGCCCAACTAGAATAACAGACTGTTCCCAAACCATCATCGACCATTGTATTTCAAATATAACCGATCCACATCGCGGAATTTTATTACACTATATAAGTGGTCATTTCCCAATTTTCTTTTTTTTTACAGTTTCACAAAAAATTGAGAAAAATTCCAAACACATTTCTTATATTAGAAACTTCTCTGAACATAATTTAATTCAAAAATAAATTGATTATTGAAGATTGGACAAACATACTTTCATCTAATCATGCTGCCTCCCTCGGCTTACGGTTATTTTATTGCCAAATTTAAAGAACACCATGAAAACTCACTACCGTTAAAAAGGATATCACGTACCAAGCGAATCAGAAAACCTTGAATTACCAATACCATCCTTAGAGAGATTAAAATGAAGAACAGACTATTCCACAAATTCTTAAACAACGAATCCACTGACAACTATAATTCTTTCAAGACTTTCCACAATGCTCTAAACAATAAAATCAAATTAGCCAAAAGTTTTATCTGTATAATTTCTGTGAATCCTCCGATAGTTGAATAACAAGTTCAAAACTCAACGAATTAATGGGAAGACAGAGATCGCGTGGTAATTCAGAAATTAAAATAACAATTTCAAACCGTACATTAACAGATACTAAGGAAATTTGTGACGTCTTTAATGATTACTTCGTTAATTACCCTTATTCATTACCCAACACTAGTCCAAATAGCAATATATTTAATTCTAGCCATCATGACTAAAACATTTCAAACTCATTATATCTTCATGAAATAACATACATTGAAACGTATAATGCTATTATGAATCTAAATATCAACAAAGGACCAGGACCTGATAACATTCATACCATCGCTGTCAAATATGTTGCCAATGAAATACATACGCCTCTCATCCATATTTTAAACCTTATTTTCCGCCACGAAGATATCCCTATAGATTTTAAAACTTCTGTAATCATCCCAATATTCAAAAAGGTCACAAATCTGATATTTCCAACCATCGACCTATTTCAATCCTCTCAGTTTTTACGAAAATATTTGAGAAATTACTACACAATAGATTACACACATTTTTGAGACCAACAACATAATTCATGACAATCAATTCGACTTTAGGAAAAATAGATCAACTGAACACGCTCTTTTGACAGTAACTGACTTAATTTATACATCATTAGATCAAAAGAGGATCTGTTATGGGAGTATTTTTCGACCTATTCAAAGCATTTGACACAATGAATAATGATAAACTAATCGAAAAGCTCTTCAATGCTGGAATTAGATCTAACCACAATGACTTGTTTAGAAACTATCTGACTAACAGAATACAATACGTTAAGATTAATAATTGCTGTTCGAATGAGAGCTCTATGTGGAGTCCCTCAGGGCTCCATTTTAGGGCCTTTATTATTCATTTTTTACAGTAACGATTTGTTCTTCACTCCAACACAATCGCAAATAATATGTTTTGCTGATGACACAAGCCTTTTTTTTACCGAAAAAAGGATTGTAATGAACTTTTTTGCTCTAGTCCAAAATGATATCAAACACTTTATCTCATTTTTTACTGACAACTACATTACATTAAATACTAACAAACCTAAATGCCTCCTGTTTACAAATTCAAAAAACATACTAAACAATTCTCAACATTGTTTAAATATCGGAAATGACTCTGTGCAACTGTTCAACGAAACTAAATTTTTAGGTATTACACTACAGTCCAGCCTAAAATGGGATCATCAAATAGACAATATTTGTTCTCTTGTTGGCAGAAATATAGGGATTATGTGTAGGATTAGTTATTTTCTTCCAATTAACAAACTCATTGATATGTATATTTTTTCCCCCATGTATACTACTGTCACCTAATATGTGGATTCACCCATAAAAATATCATACGTAGACTTCAAACACTTCAAAATAAATTTTTCAACTTATTAAAACTTAATCATACCTCACAACTCTCTAACACTGAGATAATACAGAAGTATAATATTTTACCAATAAACAAATTACTGAACTATAAACTTTTTCTAGTAACGTTCAATAATATAAGGTTTAACACCAATTCCTTCTTTATTGACATTCACTCACCTCATCATCGTTATCCAACATCGTCTAGAGAAAATTATAGACTTCACCACACGAGGACCAGTCTGGCTAGGAAAAAATTGGGATATGCTGGTCCAAAAATATGGAACTCTGTTCCACGAACAACAAAATTCATTACTTCATACTCAAAATTCAAAAATAATGTCCGTAAAATTTTTATTGCAGAATAATTTTATATCTTCTCTTCAATTTTCCTGCTTAATTCCACAAATATGTTTGTTCATGTACTTACATGAAAATTTACTCTGTGTCACTGTTGGAGCTTTGTACCCATTCATTACATTTGTTCTATGTGTGTGTTTATATTTGACATGTTACTTTGCGTTACTATTTTATAAAACTTATTCTAGGGCAGTGTGGGCTCTGTCAGACACTCGTCTTTACCCATTACTACCCGGGTGGTTATCACTATAATTATATTATGTTATCAATGATATTTCAATATTTGTCCCACCATAAATATCACTTCTTGTTATATTATTGTCATTTACTAACCACCCGAAATAAAGTTGATAAAAAAAAGAAAAGAAAGAAATTCAAGTGGTAATATAATAGGTTGTTAAATAAAGTTTAAACAAATTTAAAGCCGAATATTAATGTATGCATTTTGCATGCAAATACGTTGCTCGAATAAACTTTATTTTCAAAATTTGGGATTTTAAATTCCAAAATGTATTTAGCGAGCATTTTCCTTGGTTTCAAGCTTCTCATTATACACAGGTCCTACAGAACATGGAACACGACGGGATATACCGAACTATTTCACGGATGTAACGAACTTTCACGGATACGGAAGCTTGTTACTTCCGTAAAATAGTTCGTTATATCCCCGTGGTATTTCATATTCAGTAGGATCCGTATATAACCAAAAGCTTGGAACCAAGAAAAATGCGCGCTAAATCTATTTTGGAATTTAAAACCCCAAATTTTGAAAATAAAGTTTACACGAGCAACGTATTTGCATGCAACATGCATACATTAATATTCGGCTTTAAATTTGCTTAAAACGTATTCAACGACGTATTACATTATCACTTGAATTTCAACATAATGATACGAAAATGACAATATGCTAACCAATCCCTCCCGCCCCCCTCCAACTTCCTTTTCACACGTACTTCTAAAAGTTTTGGACTCGTTAACTTTAAAAGTAAGACTCAATACGAAACACAAAGTAAATTTCAAATTTCAGTAGCATTCAGGTTGTTCTCATACTGAAAATAGAACGTATCTCTCTAAATACCCAAGATGCGGTTTACATACCAACGTCATATATTATGCATATTAACTAGTAATGGTTATACAAAAACAGAATATTTTTAATAAATAGTTTATATCATATAACGTCTATGTCCCGATTCTTTGAAGTTCGTTATAACCGCGTTCGATTGTATTTTTTACATCGTAAAACTAATCGACAGACCACTTGAGATGGGACCGGTGGCTTACCGAGACCTCGGAAGAACGACGGGAATATTTTTAAGAATAAGCTGATTGCAAATCGAATCTGGTCTGATAGGATCAAACACCGTGGTTCTAGTCACTGAAGAGGCACTTCTCGCTATCGAAGGATATTACGTGCCAATGAGCAGGGCCGACTAGATGGGGGGGAGCAGCAAGGGCTGAAGTCCGGGGACCCGGATGAAGTCTAGGAGCCCACGCTGGCAAGGACCTAAGCTGTGGGGGGGCGGTCCCGTGCTAGTCGGAAGGCAAAAATTGTTTTCTAAATCCAGGTTAATAAGATTTTGTATACTTTTAATGTACAGTTTTGTTTTTCAATAGTGATTTTGTAAAGTAAGTAATAAGTAAGTACAAAAAAAAAGCGTTCTTATTTCATACTTTTTGTTCATTCCGGGGTTCAACCCCCTCCCCCAAAAAGAAAAAAAAATACCTCTGCTACTGCCCAGGAAAGGGGTCACGGGGAGGGGCCCGCGTTGTTACTCGGCGCCCCTGCCAATGAGCACAAAGCGTAACTTTAAACGTTGGAAAATATAATTGCATTTAACTAAATATTTTTTTCGTTAATTTTTTTACATGTTTATACAGGTTTTTTATTTGTAAAATATGCCGAGAATAAAAATAGTTTAAAAATGATACGAAAAGGCATTTTTAAAATCTCTCCTCCCTTCTCAGAGTTAAAATTTAAAGTTCATTTTCTTTCGTATTGTAATTGAATGGGCGAAATTTTCTGCATTTTGCTGTGTTTATAGAATAAATATATATTTCATGTATTTATGATGTGGTATTTCAAAAATCCCATTCCTTCACTTTAAAAGAGACTTGACAATTTCCTCAAAGTTTGCATTGCCTACAGAAATTATGCCAAGGGCAAACACAGTAAACAACACACGTATTGATAATATCTAATAATTTAACTGAACTTCCCATCAAAATCCAGTATAAATGTCAAAATAAGAGCAAATTTAAAATAATTAAATTCTAACGTTCTCCACGATGCAACTTCAATTTGGAATATGTTCTTTAAAAAAAAGAGAGAGAGAGAGATAGAGAAGAAAGAGAGAGAGAACTGACAAAGAACTCAAACTGGACCCGAACAGGGCTTAGCAACGAAGTATAATGGCAAACCAAAGGTCACCGATCCGAGCCAAGTTCCAGCGCGTGGTTATCTTTTTCCCCTCGTTTTGGGCTTCCATACATCAGAAAAATGAGACCCCAGTTTGCATCTGCATCATGGATTGGACTGATGAGAGGAATAGGTCCTTTAAACACATCAATCATGAAAGGTACTGTCTGTTAAAGACGCTCGAGTAATAACAATATTTGAATGAAATTAAATGCTAACAAACTGCTTTCGGGCTAATAAGAATATATTGTTAGTGATTTTATTATATTTCGAGTCATGAAAAGTTTTATTGTTCCAGACGAACCAAGGAATTCCAAGGATAAATTCGTTTTCAAAAGCCTGGCGGGGTTTTGAGGTCCTTTTGGAGGTGGTAGCAATCAAATCCGGGCACTCATATACAATTAGTGGGAGAATAGTCCTGTTGAAAGAAGAAAAAATGCGTTTTTATGAGACAAGTTAGAGTGAAAAGGATTAAGAAAAGTTAGTGCCCTCGAAAAACCGCATCAGCTGCCAATGTTCATTATTATTATGCTTTATGGTTAGGATTCTGAACACGCCTTTGAAAGTGAAGTACAATGTATTCGTCCGATGTAATCAATTTCGCCATTTTATGGAAGAATGACAATTGCAAGTACAATTTTACGACGTTCGGGAAATTTTCGACGTCTGGTGAAAACTGCAGCTCAACTATTTCCAGGTTAATTTGTATTTTCTAGTTTGGCAACAATTCTTCAAAGACCTTTAAAAGTTTGCCGATTTTTAAAAACATATCGAAGATTCGAATCAGAAGTCGTTGCACCACCCACATACAGTGCGATTTCAATATGGTCTCTTTTTGGAGTGTCCACCGATGCAAGGCGGAAGATCAGTCCCCACCCCCAATAGAAAAAAAATAAATTTGCAAATAAATGCTATGTCAATGCTAGAGCAGTGGTTGCAAACCTGTGGCGCATTGCATCCTTGAATCTACTTATTCTTTTGAAGAAATTTTTAAATTTTTAATAATTTTCGTAAAACACAGGGAATTTGACCACTTTCTGAAAAAGATAATGATAAAAACCATCATAACATAAAAGAAATAAATTTTTACACGATTGAAAACAAAATACGTCCAAAATAGAGATTTCCAACCCCAACTATGAACGTAAGAAGGTGGTAAAAGTGCTTGAATTGTATGGCGCATCTGAACTCGTATGTGAAAAAAAAAAATGGCGCATGCTACGTAAAAGGTTGGCTACCAATGGTCTAGAGCAGCGGTTCTTTAACTGTGGTCCGCAAATTCCGGGCTTTAAACTGTGAGTTAATTCTTGGGGGTCCGCGGGGGCGAGTGCTTTCTGAGGGGAGGGGGTCCGCGGTCTGGAAAGTTTAAGAACCACTGGTCTAGATCATTGGAGTGAGGGCTATAGCTTCTTCTTCCAGAGCTTGAGGCTAGCCGAACCAATGGAAGTACCATTGAAGTTCACGCATTATGGAGTATTAGAAATTAAGTCCTTTACTTTAATCTCACCATATATAATCCACTCTTTCTACTTAAAGTTTTCTCTCTGATAAGATGTAATTTCTAATTTATTTTGACAACCTGGCCATTCTATCCACATAAATTAACATTAATACATTATTCCTAATTAAACTACATCAAACAAATACTTAATCCCATGCACAAACATCCAGTGGCAGAGTCAATAATTTTTTTATTTCAATTGGGGAGGTAGAAACTTCCATAAAATGTTGATATTTTATCACTTCATCCAGTATAAATTGTGCTTGTTTGGAGGGGAGGCGACCCCCTCCCCCCAAAAAAAACCCTTCTGAATGAATTCGCCATACGTACACGTGGGCTCATAACATCTCGGCCTTCCCACTCCTGACTGAATTATGAAGATTGTATTATAAAAGTAACAGCAAAAAACACCCATCTCATTTTGAATGCCTCCCCGCAAAATAAAAATATAGTTCGAACTCAGCACTTAAACGTAAATAAGTTATCCAGACAACTTTTAAATTTATCGCCCCTACTTTTTTTCCCACTGTTCCTATTGTGTAAGTGTTGTTATTGATTGTCGCAAACATACCCTACTAGCAAGTCTTCCAATGATGAGTGGATTTGAATGCATGGTGCTACTCCGGTTGTCGATGATTATCTTTAGTGCTTTAATGTTGCGCCATTTTATTTTTATTTATCACCGTTTGTTTAACGCCGATTCTAATTTACCACATTATCGTTTGCGTTTGCATTCTCTGGGCTTCGGAGGTAGCCTAGGAAATATGCACTGATACACAGACATATACGAGATGGGTCGATGAAATAAAAAAATAACGGGGTGACAGAAGTTGAACGTAGACCATAGGTCAATGAGCGGAACATTCGACATGTAATCGAAAGGTCCCGGTATGTAATTTTCAAAATAACATATACCCATACGCACGCATTCATACACTGAAATTGAAATTTAGATTCGACAGGGAATAGTTTGATTTGTTCAGGGATGGCCAACGTCATCGAATGGGAGGAGCTACAGCGGAGTATTCGAGGCCCTGATTGGCCAAAAATCCTCAAAAATGCAACACAATAACAGACATACAATACAGGTATCGGTTTAGAGTTTTAAGTGGTCTGGTTTCGTCCCCACGCGCTACCTTCCTTAGCTGCTAATGACTTTGTCCTTTAACTTCCATGGAGTAAACAAATTGATGGAACAGTTGAGGTCAACCATAACAATAGGCTATTTATAATATGATAATGATGCCACTGATAATGATATTATGATAAATATGTAGAAGAACAAAGCTCTACATACTTGGAATAATAACAGTGGGTTAAACTGTATTAAATTCATAAAATAAATACAATAATAAAAAAATACTTTAAATTTAATATTTACGACAATTGAGCATGTTAACCTTTGAGTTCTATTCTGTCGCAAGCTTTTCTTCGAAGAGAGTTGTCTTAGACACGGCACGTAGGATTTGGAACTATTTTCTTCCCTTTCACTAATTTCGGGATGATGTTAAATCAGGGCCGGCGCAAGCAAATATGCCGCCCTGGGCGAACAACGTGTGCGTCCCCCCACCTCCCGTAGAAAGTGGACACCTCAATAAATCTTACCACAATCAAAAAGTGAAAAATGCGGCACATTACACCCTCTCACTATAGTTTTAGTTAAAACGAAGTATGATAACCACAGTAGCACACAAATAAATGACCAAAAGAAAACAAAATAGTCTGGGATTATGCTATTGGAGGAGAAAATTGTAATTCTTAATATGCCTTGTAACAATGCACAAAGATTTCAAACAGAAAAAGCACCGTCCAAGCCTCTAGTGCGGCAGCGGTACTGCTCGCGCCATTAAAAGGTGCAGCGGTAATGAGAATATACAGGGTGTCTCAGCACCAGGGTTACAAACTTCTAGGAGGGGTAGGGTACACCTAGATGACTCGGAATCACATAGCAATGGTGGTCGCAAACCAATCACAGCGCTAGTTCTGAAACCGTCCAGCATGCACAAATAGTGACAACCAGTGCATGAGAAGCGCAAAATGCGATGTCCTAATCATCTATGCACTTGAGCAGCTGACCTGAGTTTTATCTGGCGCTTTTTAGGAACTGGTTGTAAATATTTGTGCATGCTGGACGGTTTTAGAACTAGCGCTGTGAGTGGTTTGCGACCAGCATTGCTATGTGATTCCGAGTCATTTAGGTGTACCTTACTCCTCCTAGAAGTTCGTGAACCTGGTTCTGAGACACCTGTATTATCCAGAGTTACGTAAACTGGGTAAAGGCCCTGCGGTGGCGCAGTGTGGTAACGCGTTCTCCTAGTGCGCCGCTAATCCGGGTTCGACTCCCAGCAGTGCAAAGAACGCTTACTCAGAGATCTCATAAAGATCGCACTGCTCACTGTAGTCCGGGGTTTGGTTCCCTAGGCCTTAAGAGGTTCGGATTCCTCGGAAAACAGTAGGTCCCGGCGCAGCATGACCACTGTAGTCTTTGAGCCGTAAAACCAAAGCAAGCAAACAAACTGGGCATTTGCTAATGTAAGAAATCAAGTGGAAAAAGAAAGAAAGAAAGGAGGGAAAGAAGGAAGAGCAAATATGGGTGAATACGTTCAATAGAAAATAATCCACCCATTTCCATTTATTTGTAATATAATTACCTCAATCATCCTATGGTCTTAAGCAGGGATCGACCGATAGTATCGGCGCCGATACCTCGTTTTTTTCGTTGTATCGGTACTTTCACATTTTAAATGTATCTGCAAAGTATCTGTTCCAGAAATATCAGTGTATTTTTACAGATACTTAAGTTTTAATTCATGAAGAAGGAAAAACTCGACCCGCGTTTGTTGTTCACAAATTTAGTATACTCGTTGGAAATTTAGTATCTCGTTCGTTTATTTTCTTTTAACTATTGTACTTTATAAATAGTCTGATTTTAACTTATTATATTTTACATATGGTGTAAATTTGTATTTATATTTAATATATGGTGTAAACAGGGCCGGTTCTACCGAGTGTGCAGTGCGTGCGTGCGGGCACGCAGGCGGCCGCCCTCGATTATGTACTTCTATATTAAAAAACTTACTTTTTACGATTTAAAAAAAAAAGTACAAACAGCCGTAGCACTGTAAATAGCGAATTGCACTTCAGTACAGTCCCTGTAAAATCACAGCCAGTCCATTAACAGCCGCCCCCCCAACCCCTCATTTGCATTGACACGTTTAATATTGGGTTCTCATATTGTTAATAATTAAACATTTTTCGACTACCTTCAAGTGACTATTCTTAACGATCTCTTAACCTTTCACACATATTTGAGCCGTAAAAATTACAAAGGATTTCCCCCGAAGTCTACCGCTCGGCCGCCTTATACGAAAGTTTACAAATCCCCTTTGGGAGAAGGTGCATCCACTCTATCCAACTAAGCATTTCATACTTGCTCTTAAAATGGTGGGGTTTCCGATAATATGCACCCATCGCTAAATCTCGTCAACCAATCGTAGCATCTATATTTTGACGACGTCATACTGTGCATTTTCTCGCAACATTTTAAAAACTATACCAAAATAATTTTTTCACCAATTTCTATGCAAATAGCAGCAGTTGGTGCAGTATAGCCCAGATGCTCTTGCGCCATAAAACACCTAAACAAATAGCATGCATCTAAACACCTGACGTAATTGTGATCTCTGTAAACATCAACAAGCAAATAAACGTGTCTTTGTACATTACTCAACCGCATTGGTTTTGGAATATGATCCAAATGAAAGATTTAGTGATTTCACGTATGAAAAATTATCTAACCTTCACAACCGCCTGTGGATTTCCCGAGAAAAACAATTAGAGGTAAAAATTTTATAAAAATTGTAACTAGGTCGAATTAATTAGATAGCGAACCAAGAAATTAAATACTCAAACATAGGCTGACCTACCAAACAAGGAAATCTTGGGGGTTATCTCAAAGTTAACGAACGGGGTGAGAGGAAATGTGACTGAAAATTATGAACTCAGATTTTGAGAAGTACATGCATCTAAAAATTGTCGAAGTGTTGAAGGACAGTGCCTCTACTGCCCGCTACGCTACGTTGGAAAACTAAAGTAAAATACGATTGAGGAAAGGCCGCTTGCCACTTTCGGATATTTTTTGGATATTTATACTTTTTAGATATTTATTACGAAATGTGAAAATGTAAACAGAATAAAATACACAGCTTTAAGGCTCAAAGGAATCAAGGGACGTTATTTTTGTGTGAAACAATTTGTATTTTTTCATGAGCCAGAAGGCCACAAAAAAACAACAAAAAAACAAAACATCTTAGCGGGCCGCGGGTTGAAGACCCCTGCCATACTATGATATAATGCTTAATGTTTATGTTTCAATTTATGAGTTTGTTTTTCAACATGTTTATCGTCAATACAAAAGTTTTTGGCGTATATTGGAAGTAACAATTTTTATGTTCATACAAGAAATCGTGGGGGACGGACAGGTAAGAAGTGGCGGCAAAATGATAAATCCGCCCATGGGGAGGGGAGAAATACCTGTAGCGGCGGCCAACAACCCGAACAGGCACTGAGTTTAAATTTTAATTTATTATATTTGATATACGGTGTAAATTTTTAATTTATTATATTTTATATATGGTAACTTTTAATTCATTATATTTATGAATTATTCGATTTTTAATGATGGTTCTGTTTATTCTTGACCTTGACTTAGTAAATATTTTGATTCAATACATAACTGACGCTTGTTTGACTGTTTTACTTTTTCTTCTGGGTACAATGACCCAGTTAGGTTCTTTTCTTCAAACCTTTTGTCATTGTTTTCCTCGTGGCATGTAATGATTATTTTGTAAAGTATATTTTTTTATATGTATATATAATTTAACCACCGAAATAAATTTTATTTGATTGATTGATACCTGATGATTTCAGTATTTTTTTTTTTAGTTAACGGTTAAGTAAAATCCGTGAACAGCATAACCTTCCTCCACATTCATTAATTCAAAGTGAAGTCACCAGGTGGAACTCAACCTGTGACATGTTGCAGCGTATGCTTAGCATGAAAGAAGTGTTAATTAGATACGATCATAGTCTCCCACTTTTTGGAAAACTGAATAAAAACCAATGGAGTTTATCTGCACCTTTCTGCAGTTTGCTGGGAATTTTCAAAGATGTTACACTGCAAATATAATCTGATAACGCTACTGCTCCTTTGATTTTCCCTTTTGTAGACACAATTGGAACCCTAGAAGAAGAACCTGCTATTGGAATAGAAACAGTGAAAGATACAGTACTAGAAAGTTTACGAGTGCGTTTCGTTCAAATATAAAACGATAAGACTCTTCTTTTTGCAAATATTTCTTGAGTTATGGTTCAAAAATCAGCCGTCTTCAGAGGAAAAAATATCATGCCTTAAAAGATGATCGAAGACATTTGTTCGAATGATAATTTTCCAGAAAATAGTCTCAGTACTTCAGACAACAATCCTGCTAGTACAATAGAACCAAGAGTTGATTCTCTGAAAAAAACGAAAAGCGGTTTGGGATTACATAAATAAATAAATAAAAAATGAAGATGTCAAGGGGGAATGAACAAACACAGAGTCTGACGTTTCATCTGATCATGATCTTAATCGAGAAATACAAGTCTCTACTTTAAGTCCTAATGCAACCCAAGCAGCAACATTTTACAATGGTGGGCAACTTCTCGTTATCCAACTCTTAAAAGGCTGAGGCCCTGCGGTGGCGCAGTGTGGTAACGCGTTCTCCTATTGCGCGGCTAATCCGGGTTCGACTCCCAGCAGTGCAAAAAGAACGCTTACTCAGAGATCTCATAAAGATCGCACTGCTCACTGTAGTCCGGGGTTTGGTTCCCCAGGCCTTAAGAGGTTCGGATTCCTCGGAAAACAGTAGGTCCCGGCGCAGCATGACCACTGTAGTCTTTGAGCCGTAAAACCAAAAAACAAACAAACAAACTTAAAAGGCTGCACTGAAATATTTATCTGCTCCTCCAGCAAGTGTACCAAGTGAACAATTATTTTCTACTGCTGGACTTATTTATGAGGAAAATCGGTCTCGCTTAAAGCTAAAAAAACGCTTACTCCTAACTAAAAATTTAATTTTATTGTACTTTCAGTATTAAGTAATAAGTAAATGGCTCTATACAATGGCTTTATGACAGTGGCCATCACAAAACCAATATCATCATAATATCTGTATCGATCATAAAAACGATTTGTGGCTATTAGCCTATATAGTATGCTAAATATATATATATATATGTACACAGTAAAATCTCCTTTAACGGTCACCTCTAAACAACGGTAACCTCCGAAGATCGGCCACATATCAATGAAACAGAACGCATTCCATAGGATTAACATTAATGCTAACCTCCGAACAACGAATGCCGAACAACGGCCACCCGGTAGGCATCGCGTAAAAGAACTTTTTGGTTCAAATTTTTCAAATGCGTCTACAACAATGTAAAGTAAACTTCACTTGACGGCACTTCCTTTCCAGGTACTCCATGTGTTCATTTTGTAGCTTTGTACCCTTTTTTTGTGAATACGGTGACACTATTTATGACCGATCATCCCAATATTTCGTCTGCGCAAAAAAAACCACTGTCCACTAAAAATTAGATTTAGACAGTTATGATTCTAATTAAAGCAATTCAAATAATTTTTAATTGCAGAATTTTTCTTCATCCAATAAACCCGAAATTATAGGCGGTGATGGGAAAGGATGTCATTCTCAGATTAGTAGGAATGACAAATATGAAAGCTAGCGAGTTTGCGTGGACAAAAATCAGAGGTTTGTGCTACATTTATTACTATTCAGGAATTATCAGAAAATATGATGGAATGGAAAACAAAAGTGATGAGGAAACGGATGCGGAAGAGAGAGCATGGAACTGCCACAAAGTTCTAACATCGAAACATATATATATCCTCATGTTTTGGTAAATTTGTGAGAGATTCAAAATTTTGAACAAAAATGATGACGAGTTACACAAGAGGACTAAAAACATAGGCGAATCCAGAGAGGTTTTTTTTTTGAGGGTTGTAAATGCAGTAGACCCAAATGAACCTGCATTTAGGCAAGTTTCAGGGATATAGTGAGGAAACTATGATTTTGTTTGGTATAATGATTAAGCATACGTACTTAACCGTGAAGTGAACAAGTCTTTTTGACCGGATTTAAAGAAATAGGAACTCAAATTTTTGTGAAAATTCTGTCGTTTCATGTAATTGGTCGTTATAGCCGACACTCTGTTATAATCAATTTTCACCGCATTTTTACGGGATTTGGGAGGGGTAATTTTCTTAATTTCTCCAAGTGGATCCGCCACTCCTACAATTTACTATTATTTTACTTATAGTAAAGGTCGGCTTGCCATAAAAAGCAAAACAATTACGAATCGCGATTTTAATATAAATTGAAATAGCTAAAAATACTAAATTTGAAACTACTTCAATTCTTTTTTATTGTCAATTTTATTTTTATTTTTTTATTCTGAACCTCTAATAGCAGCTACACTCCTCCGAAGGACGGTCACCATTGCAGAGTCCTGAGGGTGACAGTTATTCGAGGTTTTACTATATAGAGATATATTATGCTAAATATAATATAGATATAGTATGCTAAATGTTAATTTTAAATAAATAGGTCTGTTCAATGCAAAATTTCGTCTTTTTGTGTGTGTGTGTGTTCTATTAAAATTACCATTCTTCAAACATTTCGACGCCCCTAAAAATTTTCAGCTCTCGGCGGCAGCCTAGTTAGCTTATATAGATAGGCCATCCCTGGCTGTAGCAGTAATGTCATTATTTTTAAGATCTGCGAAGTATCGATATCGGCAGATTTGAAAACTATAAGGTATCGGTATCGGCAGATTTGAAAACTATAAAGTATCGGTATTGGTTATTTTTAAAAAGGAAACTATCTGTAAAGTATCGGGTATCGGTCGATCCCTAGTATTAAGCATCTTTTAAAAAAAAAAATCTATCGTGGTGCCGCCTTAGGCGCCCGCCTAGTTCACCTATATGGTCGCGCCGGGTCTGTGTTAAATTGTGGTTAAAGTTTCGTTCCATAGCCGAAAATATTTAAACGGCATTAAACGCGAATGTTTGCAGAATGTGAAAGTGCAGTTCAAAAAGTTTTATTAGAACCAATACTGCATAATGCCAAGAAACTTCAAGACGTGCCATTCATACAGGGATCATACTCACCTTGGAGAAAAAATTCCCTGATTTTTCTAGGGTTCTCCGACAAAATTCCCTGATTAATTGCAGATAAAACTTTGAAGTGTACTTTGGTTTCTGGGAAAATAGTTCGCTTGAAATTTAGCTACTCAGAATAGAAGTGAGGAAGGTTTTCCCTGGCTTCACCAGGTTTGACCAAAAAGCTCGTTTTCCCTAACTTTTAGGGACGATTTCAAATTCCCTGGCAATTCCAGGTTCTCCAGGGCGCGTGGGAATCCTATCCACGGCACGCAAGATTTCCATGCGCTTATTAGTTTCCCCACAAGTGTTCTTTAGCATCTGAAGCGAAACATTTGATCACGGCAACGATTCTAGTAATCGGTTTACAGACGGAGGCAGTGTTGCTAACCTGTACAAAGAAAATTTCCCTCAAAAGAAGGCAAAATTTCCCACACTAGCTCGAAATTTCCTTCATTTTTTTAAATGAAAAAATTAGCTATTATGTGTTCTCATATTTAGATGCCTACACGCATCTTTCGATGTAAAACAATACGCAAATTGTAACGCACGATTCTTACAACTGTAAAAAAAAAAAAATTTTCTTCAAATTTAGAGCTTTCTTTCCCCAAAAATATTGATTTTGCAACATATCCCCTTTTAACAACGACTACTTCAATATATGTGTATTTAGGTCATTGAGCAAATTAATAAGATATATATATTCATTTAAAAAAATGGCTGCTCCAATTATGCCCAATACGGATCTTGATTTTTGTGTAGCTTCAAATGGTTGTTTTTGATTGGAATAACGAGCGAATTACTGCTACCATATTCGCTGCGATCTGTCGAACGGGATAAGCTTGGATTCTCAGAGATGAAAAAGTAAGATGATTTTAAAAAATACTCTCGCCTTAATCCCTGTCGGCTGTTTTGCGAAGAAAAGATTGTTTTCACAGCTTTAAAAACATCGCGGTAAGCAGGAATGAAGTTGGCTCCGTTGGCGACCAAAGGGTGAGATTATTATGCAGTGACGCCCAATTATTCAAAGGTAAGTTTAATACAACCAAACAAACCATTTTTTAAGATAAAATGACTTTTTTTGCGTACAGCACCATCTCATTAGTGGTTAATCATCACTATAAAAAAAAAAAGAAGCAAAATAAACTGACACGTGAGCATTTTATAAATGAATTGTTCGAACAACTAGATTTTCTTTGTCTAATATCATCTGGAAAACAAATACTATTTACATTTTTAAAAACGTTTCTTCCATTTGTCAAGTTTGCAACAAACCAAGAGTACTGTAACATATTCTTGAAATTCGGCGCCGAAAGTTGATTGTGAATAAGTGAATGGATCTTCAAAGCATCTATCTGCTCGCGTGTTTAAATGACTATTTTTTTGTAAGCTTTCAACACAATTTTGTAACCTTTTAATGAAATTTTTTACTTGACGGAAGAAGTACACATCACGAGGTTGACAGTATGGGGTACAATGAGGTGGAATTACTTCAACAGTAGAAGAACAGGTGCCGTCGTCATTTGTAAAAACATTATTAAAGTGTGCTGGATCTACTTAACTACATAACAGGCTGGATGGCTACACCAAAACTTTTTCTACTTTTCAGCTTTTTAATAATCAACAATTAAAATTCGAGTAGAAATTATCACTGCCAATAAGCATACAATTAACATAACTACATAAATATGAATTTTATTAAAGTAAGTTTATGAACAAAATCCGATTGTAAGCGAAGTATTTTTACTAATAAAAATACATAAATAAATATGAAAAAAAAGGGTTAAAAAAAACTGATTGATTTCCAAGGGCATCAAACACGGCGTGAAAAGCCGACAACTTACCGCCCAAGCTACCGATTGGCTTGCAGAGGATGTCGTATTTTAAGCTCATATATCGGATGCAAAATCTTTAAAAATCCATGTCTCTGAAAATAAGCCGCATTGGCACGAATGCCGAGACACGTATTTCCTTATTTCGGCTCTACTTTCATCAAAACATTTCATCAAAATCGGTGGGGCACTCACTGTGGGTTGCCCTTGTGAGTTAGATTTAGAGTTAGTTTATTTCTTCTTTAGGAGATTTCCGAATTATATGTGTGCGTGCATTTATTTAAAAAAAATGCGGGAAATTTTCTCTGTCGTATTACAGACACTGGAATTTCCCCACAGTTTGGTAGTTTTTCTTATTTTTTCCCCCTTTTCCCAAACGGTTAAAATTTTAACAAAATTTCCCTCGTCCATGGGAAATTTCCCACAGGTTGGCAACACTGGACGGAAGTCACATGGGTCTGGCGAAAAATGCCTTTCACGTAATATCCCCACAGGAAAAAATCAAGCGGCGCGATATCGGGTGAACGTAGAGGCCATGGAATCTGTCTACCAACCCAACGTCAAGGAAAATGCATGTTAAAAGTTCGCGGACTACACGACGCGAGTACATAAAAAAAAAAAAAAAGTTATATTTCCACATTTCGTAAGTAATTGCAATCTGTTGTTTCTGTTTAAAAAGTACAGGCCATGGACACTCGGGTAAAATTTTAGAATCACCACCATGTATACTTAAAATATTATTACCCTTCTCAGGGTTCACGTAATTGCCAAATGCTGAATACATGAAACCACTGGGGCACTTCTGTTGCAATTTTATCCGTGGGGAATTCAGATGAATGATATTTTTAACACCCAAGCTGTATTTATTTATTTTTTTGCTTAAGCATTTTTTTGACACCCTTTTTTTTTTCAAAAAAAAAAAAAAAAGGAGAGAGAGAGAATCATCACCAGCATCCTCGAGTTTAAGCGAAAAAACATGGGCCTCAAAAATATTGTCTTGTATATTAGCAGATTTAAGAAAAATATTTCAAGAGCCAAATTATTTTGGAAAAGTCGAAGTCGTGTTTTCCGTGGAGTACCCGAAAGTCCCAAAAACAGAGTTTTTATTCGCATTGCTAGTGGGATGGGGTGGAGGGAAATAACACAGCAGGTAGCAGATGCAGTGCCGGATTAAAATATCGTCTAGCACGGCCGCAGTCAGAACTGCCATTCTCACAAAGGCAGCAGGAGTTGAAGAGGAAAAGAATTTTTTTTTTACAAGCTTAAGATGAAGATACAAGAGGCTGATAGCAGATCTTGTTGCGATCTCCACTGCATTTACTACTAAGCAAAACTTCTCAATGTCTGAGTCCAATCCTGAGCAAAAAATTCCATGTCTCGCACGTGATATAAACACGTAATTTCGAAATAAATATGCAGAAAACAATGTCATAAGCTTGTTAACTGTAGTAAGTCCGCCATATTACGTTAACTTCTGCTGATTTATTCATTCTGCGTAGCGCAAATGCAATTCTCTTGCACAGTCAATTACTAGAACTTTAAGGTAATGTTTTTCAACCTTTATGAAGCCGCGGAAATTTTTTTTATTGACAGACAGACGCCATTCAAATATTGCGAAAGCATCCATGGGGAGAGGGGAGAAAGGGTTTGAGATTTTCTTATTTTTGTTGGTGACGGGGGGTAATCTGAACCATGCTTACGTAAGAAGCAGAAAATAATAAATCGAACACATAGAAAGTGATAGCCGCACTGGCAGAACTACAATACTGGAATATCACGACAGGCACACTACGAGTAAAAGATATAAAATACACGTAATCACAGTTAAATATTTAATTATTTAAACCAGTGGCTGGCTGTCAACCTATTTTCGTTCGGGGGCCACTTTCTAGACTCCCCGTGAGCTTTCTGATATTTTTAAATTATAATGAATGTGTTATTTTTAATAAATGTATTTTATCAAATCCACTTCTTATTTATCCACTATTTGGTATAAGAAATATTAATATGTAATAAAAATGTGATAAAAGAATTTATAATAAAATATTATATTATTGTCCTTTATAGTTTAATATAATATATATAGATAATATATGTACAATATATACACAATACAGGGTGTTTGGAAAATATCTGGCAAAACTTTAAGGGGTGATAGGGGACACCAAATAAGGCATGTTTGTCCATATCCCCGTGTCCGCAAAGGGGCCGGTTTGGCTGTAGAGCGTAACTACTGTTTACGTCCATCACGTTGCTACGTAGCCAATTGCATGAATTAAATGCAATTTTTGATACATAATTTAAGTGAATGAGCTAATAATACAGCAGAGACAAAAAAATCCGGAATTCCGTTTTCTGATTTTGATCTGTGTTACTGTTTAGTGAAAATAAGCCTAAAACTGCCTTTTTTAACACACTGGAAAAGAATTGAGAACTGCCAAGTATGTGTAACAGGTGAAGAACATCAAAATAAAAATTTTTTGTTCAGTGAATTTTTTTCCAAAAATTAGCCGTTCGGGCACTACAGTGAATTTAGTATTTGCATCCACCACATTCAAGGTTTTCACAAATGGCTACAATGCGCCATTTCAAGAATTTTTCAAATTATTTAATGTCAAACGTTTGAATTTAATTTCTACATTACTGCTATTACAAGGTAATTTAACCACTTCCTATTTTATTATTAATAAAATATGCTTGCAAAAACTCTGCTAAAAATGCTTAAAAATAAAAAATTTCTGACACTGAATAAATTCATCTATATTTTTTTTACATTTGTGGTATTACTTGAACTGAGTTTGTTGAATTACTACTTGTAAGTTATTCAACAGTGTTACTTTGATGTGAGATGTATATACGACTTTCTATTTCTTTCTATTTTTGTCTCTTTCAAACAAAAAAATTGTTTAAATCTCTGCCACATGGATGGTTATAAACAAACAGGTCTTCCTGTATAATGTCTGCATTGAATGGGGAATGTTGGATCCTTAAAACATTGTTTAACCCATGATTATTGGCTCATAACGCCAATGAATATTTGTACATTGCAGGTCCAATTCTTCTTTCTAATTCAGACCAACTATGATCTGTCTAAATTTATTGATTCTTCATTTATATATTAAATGGAGTGTTATAAATGCTGTGTTTTATAACAACTCCATTTGCATCATTTAAAATGGGTACATATTGGGCTTTGGTTAATGGTATTGAGATGGGATTTAAATACTTGGTACTATAAATTTATTATGTTGGTGTGATATTTGTATATTTAATGATAAAACTATTCAAAAACAATGTTATTACTATTGTATAATTTGTTCTGAGTATCTTACGTAAGCATGAAAGTGGGGAGGAGGGGAGTCATACATTTACTTATTTTTTCTTATAAAGAGGAGGAGGGTGTATAAAATGGTCAGAAATGTGCTTATGTAATACTTGAACAAACGAACTGACAGACAAACAGAAAAGACGAGGGCCAAGTCCCAACAAATGTACTCGTGAATGCCTTTCCATATTTTAAAAGTTCGTACATCAAACTATAATAAGTACGAATAATTAATTATGGCACAATAATAAAGAGAATCAGTACACTCTCCTTCTATTAATATACACTTTGCATATACTTCCTTGCTGATTGGCCACTGGTATTTGCGACACAGCTGTTGTTAGTTCGTTCGATTTTAAGAACAGAGGATGTACCGCACATTATTGTAATCAGCTAGACGGCACTTGAAGGACCGGTCAAAATGGCGGTATACGCTTTCTCTAACGCTAAAAAACTTTAGAAAATTCTCGATAATTCATGATTACTCACATATTTAAAAATTCACGGCGTGGTTACCTGTGGAGGATTAAGCGGCTGGCGGATATGGCGGCCACCAGGGGCCCCAAGTTCGAGAGATTCCTAGTTAAAAGTCGCCACAACACAAAAAAGCGAAAAATGAAATATTTAATAATATTTACATACTCCACGCGTGTAAGTACAGCACGTTCTTTTGTTAAATTATAGCTAATTAAAAATCACATTAGTTTAACAATGAGTGCAGAACGATTAAATGCTACTGCCATAATTGTAGTTTCCCCATATATAATTAAATAAGGGAAATATGAGGATTAAATAAAATTAAATTATAATGGCGGAAACCAATAACGCCATTTTTCTTATAAAAGTCTGAGAACAAGTTTCATTTGACCTTTAGGCATGCGCCTTGATACACTCTATAACAAAAAAATCGATGCACCAAGAAGGAGTTGTCCGATTGTAATGAAATTTCGTATGCAAAGACATTTTGACCGAACATGCAAATGATTAAAATTTGGTGTCCAATGAATGAATAGCGGGAACTCCAGCGCATCGGAACTGCGCATTCAGCAGGTGTATATAAGGAGCGATTCTCAATATGTGGTCAAAATTTCTGTTGCATTTTGACTGCGGATATCTTACGTCGACTGTAACAATGCCTCGCCGAAAGATTCGTGCTCATTACGAGCATATGTCAGAGTTTGAAAGAGGTCGTGCTATCGGATTGAAAGAGGCTGGTTGGACGAATCGAAGAATCGCTGGACATGTGGGTCGAAGCGATGCGGCGATTGGACGGTGCTGGCAAGAGTGGGTCAACAACGGCAGATGTCAGCGTCGGGACGGCAGCGGTCGACCTAGGGCCACAACAGAACGGGAAGACAGAGCGATTGTCAGAGCAGCTGTCACAGCACCGGATTCGTCGTTATCAACTATCCAACGTGTGGCCCGCACACATGTGTCCAACATGACCCTCTGCAGACGACTGAGAGAGCGGAATTTACGCTCGCGCCGACCGTTACGCCGCTTACCTCTCACGCCTTTACACCGTCAAGTCCGATTACAGTGGTGCCGGGCTCGATCAACTTGGAACTGCGCTGACTGGGGACGTATAGTCTTTAGTGACGAGTCCCGTTTCCAACTGTGTCCTGACGACAACCGCAGACGTGTCTGGAGACGTCCAGGGCAGCGTGGGGATCCTGCCCTTACTATCGCACGCCACACATGCCCACAACAGGGCGTTATGGTCTGGGGTGCCATCTCCTTTGATAGCCGGACCCCTTTGGTGGTCATTTCTGGCACACTTACAGCACAGCGGTACGTAGACGACATTCTACGACCGGTTGTGTTACCGTTCCTTTTGCGACACCCTGGACTTACGTTTCAACAAGACAATGCCCGGCCGCACACGGCACGTGTTGCTATGAATTGTCTTCAAGCTTGCCCAACACTTCCTTGGCAAGCTAGGTCTCCTGATCTCTCTCCCATAGAGCACATTTGGGACGCTATGGGAAGGCGATTGCAACCATCCCGGAATGTTGACGATTTAGCCCGACAGTTGGAGACAATTTGGCAAGAAATTCCGCAGGACACCATCCGGGATCTTTATCAGTCTATGCCACGCCGGGTGACAGCTTGCATCCAGGCCAGAGGTGGACCAACGCCTTATTGACTTCCTCCCTTTGTAACGGTCAAACTCTGCAATAAATCATTCAATTGTTCTGAAATTTTAATCGTTTCTTTTTCTATGTATGTTCTTCATATCCACCAATTTTTATCGCAATCGGACAACTCCTTCTTGGTGCGTCGATTTGTTTGTTATAGAGTGTACTTATCCCGAATGTATGTATATATATATTAAGGTAAGCAGTAATTGGACGAGAATAGAAAATCGGAGCTTCTATATAAATCATCGAGGCGTTTACGTCCTGCTACGATTGTATTAATTTTTCTGAAATTCCCTTTAAACTATTATTTTAAGGAATTGATCCTTCTTATAGGATAAATAAAACTTAAAAAAGGAAAAAAAAAGTGTTCGTATATTACTGGGTGCATAATTTTTGGGATTATTGCATGGGCGGATTTACCATTTTTGCCGCATTTTTAGTAAGACGTTTAGTAAATCTCAACACTCCTCCCCACCGTCAATACTTTGGATCCTGCGCTTAATTTCTCCCTCGCAATTGAAGAAGATGATTCCCTTCACTTTTTGGATATACAGATTAATAAACATCATAACTATTTCGATACTTCGGTGTACCGCAAGCCTTTCAGCGTTGCTCTCCATCCACTTAATCTTTCTTTCTTTCCATCCGTATCAACAAAACATGTCCGCCTTCTACACCTATGTCTTCCGGGCTCTACAGTTCTGTTCGTCAACGGACTCCTTATCTGATGAAATCTCCCTGCTTAAGACCATCGCTCGCATCCGTGGGTACTGTCCCAGCATTATCGATGCTGCCGTTTTCAAATTCTCAAAACGTTCTTACAGTACATCTCTTAGTCGAATATCTTCAAATAATTACATTGGCTTCGTAACACTCCCTTACGTGCCCAAACTTAGCTCCGCCATTGCCAAAGTCCTTCGGCAAGCCAAATTCAAAGTTACCTTCTCGCCTATTAACAAGATTTTGCCCTCTAGACTCAAAGATAACATTTCCACACTCCAACGCTGGGGCGTGTATCAAATTTTTTGCCAGTTCGGACTTTCCTACATAGGACTGACAAAACGTGCCCTCATGCATCGGTTGAAAGAACATCGCCGATACGTTGAGAAAGGTGAGGTGCACAAATCATCCATTGCTGTTCACAGCCACGAACACAACCATCGCTTTAACTTTTTTGACGCTCGTATCATCCACCAACCTCATTCACCACTTGAACTGGACTTCGCCGAAGCTTTCTTCATTAACATGTTTCGTGATTCCATTGTGAATGACCACAGCTCAACTCCTTCCTTCAGCTCAGCTTGGCGAAATGTACTCCACCTAACTCCTTCTGATATTAATCCATAGTCCCGCCATAATTGCCACCTCTACCAACAGACAGCCAACTTTTCCACAATTTGGTAATTTCTGGGAAGAGTGGCCGCACCACAAAAACCATGTAGTACTTGACTTCCTACTTTTGGAAGTCAACATTTCACTTAATAACTCAACTCTAGTTACATCCGCGAATCAACCTCGTTTGTTGACGATATTCCACGTGTTCACTCCCGAAGAAGGGCGAACTTTTATCGCCCGAAACGCGTAGCTCGAACTCAATCTTGACATAAATACGCTTCTAAAACGTTGTTTTTTGTCTCTTATTTATATTGCGTATTGTTTCGTCGAATATTTCCACGTACTGTTTATTCTATTTTTGAAGAATTTATGAAAAATAATAATTATATAGATGAATGATGGTAAAAAATTTATGTTTGGAAGCCCGATATAATATCTCAAGTGATATTAAAAAGTTATAAATGATAAAGGAAGTTTGCAAGAACATTTTCAAAGAATATCAATATATATTGTTAAAAAATGAGAAATAATAAGAGTGTAAGAAGCTGATAAATAAATAATCAGAAGTGTTGATAAATAAATAGCCAGAAATGCTATTGAATAATAGTTCGAAGTGTATAAAGAGAGAGTGGAACTTTTCATAATGTAGAGATTATTTCGAAAACACATTTAACAGTACTGATATTAAATGAAAGGTCCTTTCTAAGTTTTAAAATGCGTTAAATGCTATTTAAGGAGTACGATAGGAGAAGACAGATTGAACAACATGGCCATATTATACCTAGAACAAAAAAAAAATTGGATGAAATAGACACTGAAAAAATAATTGATGACTTTGTCAAAGAAAAGAAAAATCAAGACACAAATTTATATAGAAAACATTTTTTAAGCACTTGGAGAACTTCAGTTAATGTTAAATATTTTGAATAAATATCTGATTTTTCTTGAAACGTTGAGTTTATTATTAGTTACATATTGCCGGTTTAAGGAACTCACAATCTATTACTGAAATCTTTCCAAAAAAAATCAACAGTTCCGTACGCATTTTTTTTTTTAGTTATGGGCATATCTTCCCCTGTGAATTGTTTTAGCCGATTTTACTCCCTTCCTTGCCCGCACTCCTGGCGTGAACCTTACACACCACTCCCTAACTACGGCCCTGGGTCTAAGGGCCTCCAATAGGCTTAATCCACCTTTGGCGGTTGCTGAACATATGTTATTTAGGCGTTCTGGGTCTGAGTTTTCCAACGCATTCGCGGCTATTGTTCTCCACAGAAGATTTCCACGATAAAATATTTATTCATAAAAACTATTTAGAAAACTCAAATGACAAATTCCAGAAGAATATCTGGCGGCCCAGTATAATTGATGCCGGAGCTCTGTATAGGGCCGCGGCTCAGTATAATTGATGCCAGGGCTCTGTACCGGGCTGCGACTAGGTATAATCGATGCCAGGGCTCTGTACCGGGCCACGACTCAGTATAATTGATACCAGGGCTCTGTACAGGGCCGCGGCGCAGTATAATTGATGCCAGGACTCTGTACCGGGCCACGGCACGGAGGATTGAGAAACACCACTTTAAGATGCGCAGAACATCATACGTACATTCATGCACACACACTATATTAAACGATGTTAAATTTTTGATTGTGGTCTAGCCTGTGGAAGAATGTGGACGAATATGACTAGTCCTAAATATCACTACCAGTTTAACTACTAAAAGCTTTTATTTAAACGTTCATATTTTACTCTACGTTTATCTATGATTTGATTCTAAAAGTTGCGTTTCTTCGAAAGTCCCAACGACCTGGGGAAGAAAACAACGCAAGAGCAATAACAACATCAGCCCACGACAAAACATGTTATATTTCCAAACGTGAGTACTTCAACGATGTTAAAGCGAATGTTCAAAACTAATTCAATTGTGCACGTTGTGGTACACGAAAAACGATTACACCTTCGCTCACACAATCGTTTGATACACATCAAACACATGCAGAGAATGCAACCGCCCCCGCCATAATTAAGATTCAGATTACCACTCATAATCATCCCAAGAGCATTTCATTTTGCGAAACATGCCCAACACAAACAATAAGCACACAGCAAATCGCTTTTGCGGGAGCATCAAGAAAGACCGTAGCCACTTAAGACAAACGCCTACCGGATTTTTCAACCCAAAGCCATAATGGCAGAAACGAGAGCTTCATTAGAAGTAAGTGGACAATATCATCAAGCTGAAGTACATAAACAATGATTCAAAGATTTCGAATTGAAACCAGCGTGTACCTGGAGCGCTCCACATGGAGGTATCGTCCGCAAATATGGGCATAAAGGTCGGTAAAAAGAGAAAAGTGCACTATTCCAACAACCGTCAAATGCTCCAGCCGTCGTGACTGACCCAAAACGGCCAACCACACGGTTTCACATCTCAAGTGTCAAGTGAAAATGTTGGAGAACAAAAAACCATTATTTCTTGGCTAAAACTTGGCAAATATCAACTTCAATACAATACCACCAGCGTTAGACACACCTGATTTACAACCGTAATACCATCTCGCGGTTGAAAGATACGGTTTAAAGAACCGTCAGTTATTACTATTATTACTAGTTCTTTCTCCAAGTCCTTCTCTGGGTAGATAACGAGTCCTTTTTGTTATGTTAATGAGGCTTTGGGCATTCACGCCGAGTTCAACAGATGGCCTTGCAACGTATGCCCAAAGAACAATCGGTGAAAAAAAAGAGAGAGAGAGAGGAAATAGTTATAATTAAACGAAATTCAAATTAGGAAAGCGAAACCGACGTCAAACAGTCAAAGAGAGTTTAAATTTTATTTCCTTTGTTGCATTGGTTGGAATAGGTTAGTTTCCAACGAATCAAATTAAATAGGAACTCCCAAATCTTTCAGTTTTGGGAGTTGCTACTAGTTCTGGACGAAGTTCACGGTGATGCTGCGCCATCTTATGAGCAAAACGATGAATAAATTAATTAAAAAAGAGGGGGGCAGAGCACGAAGAAAGACAATCCATACAGGACAACCGTATCGTATTAAAGCAATGAATAAACCATTGAAGTAGGACTATCTAGGTTTTTTCCACAACAAAGAGAAACCCGTTCGCTTATTTGAGCAATTCGCCGAACTCGAAAATGTAAATAAACAAATAATTTAACACGCTAAGCCAGTCTATTTATCTTACGGGCGGCAAATGCGGGTCATTCGAAACTATTTCGCGGACTGAAGAGTTGGGAAGGGCCGATGCGAAACAGCACGTACCGATTATCCACGGTTATGGGGAGGAATATGAAATCGCTAAACAGGATATTGGGAGAAATCCTTACTTAAAACTCTGTAGCAAATTAACTAATCCTGTTTTAATGTGGAATTATTGATAATTCCGTAAGACTTTGAGTATCGGGATCTTTCTAGAAAGAGTATCGGTATATAACAACACTTTCGCTTTTCATTTTTTATTCTTTCGTAAATGCACGATAACATGCAAAACAAATATCAGGTTTCTCGTTTACACACTGGAGCAAAAAATTCTCTTCGGTACTTTGGTTGTGTTGGAAAACGGCTTCATGTTCTTGGGAGATTCGGGGAGGACAAGAGGGGACAGCCAGGAGATCAGATGAAGTCTGGGGGCCCGCGCTGGCAAGGACCTATGCTGTGGGGGGCCAGGCCCTACCCCCCAAATATTTGGGGGGATCAACCCCTTCCCCAAAAAGAAAAAAAATATATCTATGCTACTGTCCAGGGTCATGGGAGCCCGTCGAAATGTGACTAGGGTCACGCGTTGGTCGTCGGCGTCCCTGGGGAAATTTAGCTATTCATAATAGAAGTTAAATCAAAATAGGCGACGAATGGGCCTGTTTTTTCTCCTGAAAATATATTTGTTTGTTTGGATGTTTTATGGCGCAAGAGCATCTGGGCTATACTGCGCCACTGAGAAAATAATAGAAAGTAATAAATGGTTAGAAAAATCAAGTAGTAACCTCGTATTTAAAAAATAAAAGAGTTTCCAGATCTCCCTTAATTTTTGGAATTGCCTTCCTTGATTGAAATTGAAAATTAGTATTTTCGAAATACAGTAAAACCTCCCTATGGCAACCATCGTCGGTTCCGTGAAAAAGTGGTCGCTCAGAGAGGTGGACTCCAAATGGAGCTAAATTTAGCTTTAGGTCTATGTGGGGGAGGAAGTCCATTTCCAGAAAAGGTGATCGTTAAGGGAGGTGGTCGTTTAAGAGAGGTTTTCTGCATATAATCAAAATTACTTTTCAAGTTGTTTTGTATCCATGCAAAATATATATTTAGCAATTTTCACAATGGATTTTGCAATTTTCTCGTTGTTAATACGTTTTTATATCTCTTTTTTTTTT
>QLNU02014176.1:60727315-60741214 GCA_006491805.2 Dysdera silvatica
CCTCCACACAGAGGGGGTTCGGACGTGGATTTTGAACGCATGTCAAAGTGAGGCAAAATAAAGTTGATGCGAGGGCTAGAATTAAAATTCACCCCAGCATGGGCTTTTTTCTTGACCCTAGGTCAAGACCAACCCAAGGAAAACGTAAGGTGGGTGCCAACACATTTATTTACAGTTTAAAAAAAAAAAAGAAAAGAAGAAATAGTCACGACAAAACACATTATTGCAACACTGGATGGGCGTGGTGATGAAACAATGACAGGGTAGGAATCGAAAATGGAGTAAAACAATTGCCCGAACACTATTTACCATAAGTCATCCGTCTTTATCAAGACATTATTAGGTTTAAGGAGTGCAAGGTGAACACTTACGTCTTCCGAGTGAACACTAACTGTCTTTATTAGGTTATGAGGTGTGTGTTACACACCTACATTTTCAGAATTCACACGAGAGTCAACGGGGTTTCTAATCAAACGAGACAAGGCAATCAGATATCCACCGAAAAAGGAAAACACGATTCTATCGAGCGAAAGAGTTCACTACTTTCTCAGCAACATCACTTGCAGGCTCATGTTGTCCATGTTTCTAATCTCAAAACTGAATTCGTGTCTAAAAGAGGTACCGAATTTGTACGTGGCTATGTCCTTTTTAAAAAACTTACAATCGGGTTAAAGATATACATTTCATAATACATACTGGCAGAAGGGTAATTATATAAATATTATGAAATATAAACATTTCACAATATAAATATTGCCCCCCATCCTCTCCGTAGAAATATCTGTACAAATTTTTAGAATACTCGTAATTGAAGAATTATGATACGTTAAATCGTCTGATACAGACTAAATTTGATTTTACACCGTTTCAAACTTGTACAATTTCGACTGATTGAATTTTTTTAATTTCAGCGTTAAATTACTATACGCTTTTAAAAGTCCATTCATACAACTTAATAGCATTATAATCGTTTGTATTCATGGGACTTCATGTACAACGTAACTTAACATTCAAGGCGGGTTATTTTCATAGAATTTTATACTATCGTAATTGCACTTGTGAGTACTTTTGATTTTCATGTAACCCCCATACTATATCCCCTTGTTTGTTTTAAGTTTATTTTGGTTTCGAAATAAATAACTCAAGTAAATAGATTATAATACAGTAAATTGTATAATTATCTTTGCACAGACAGACAGACAGAGAGGGGGAGGGGGGAGTAAAGAATTAGTAAGAATTCTCAAAATGGCCGCGATTTGCAAAAAGAAGAATACTTGTAAACAGGTAATTTTAGAGCATTGCAGATTAGAAATACTTGTGCGCCTATAATCTTATGGCACCGCTGATAAAATATACCTGTGCTATTGTATGCCATTGCGACGTCATGGTCTACGTATCTTGTGCTACTGATACAAAAAGTGTTTGTCACCTCACAAGATTTTAATATAATGCCTTTACGATGTCGCACAACCAGGGCCATTTACCTATCGAAGACTGCTACAGATACGCCCGAAAGCTTGAGTTGTCTTTTCCATTGTTACCAGTGTTTAACCTTATGTAATTTCCCTCCCTGGCACTTATATTTTATTTCTATTAACCTAGTGTCGCGATGTCATCTACACCTGCATGTTCCCTATGCTAAGGGAGGACCTTAGGGTTCCCCCATGTAGGAAACTGGGGCCCCAGAACAGGACCGCAAAAATACGTAAATATATTTACTTGTTAAATTTGTAAAAGGGGAGAAAAAAAATTTCGAATTTTGAATAATTACCAAAATTCTGACAAGATCTTGTTTCGTAGAACATCAATTGGAAAATGCCTTAAAGAAAGAAAAAATATAGATATATATAGGCAAAAATTTACAATGATGTCTGAAAGCAAAATTGGGATTTCCTCATTTATTTTTGTATGGTGTATTCACATTTCTTCTTTACGACAAAGGTGACGTATCTTCATTCAATGTTATTTTGTAAAAAAAATTTTAACCCCTCTCCTAAATTAAATCATGGCTACGGCCCTGCCTTATGTCATGGTTACGCAATATGTCATTACTTGAGCCCAGATAATATGCAAATCATATGTGCACATGCAATTGCATATTTTAGCTATTTTTAACGTCAGTGCATATAAATGCATAAAAACGATGAATTTCCAGAATAAATGCATATTTTAAGGGTTTTAGTAATTTTAAGAATTTTATTATTCCTTTATCGGGAAATTTTCTCCACGACGCTGAAGCTAAATTTTCCTCTTCTCTCATCATCTGAGAAGAAAGGTGATGAAATATTTGATAATTAAACGTGTAAATTATATCCCAGGCATAGGAGGATTTACGAGTTTGCAGCTGGTAGGCGTTGGCATATTCTGCCACCTGTAAGTTGGCATAAATTTTGCCGTCTAATCCTACCAAATATAACTAAAATCATAATAGAGATTTTGGCGTTTTTGTCAAATTCTTAATTTGACGCCTCTGGTGTTATTTGAAGTTCGCCTTTTCACAAGTATGCGCAAGTTTGGCACCTTCCGAACCTCTGTAAAGGCAGTGTCCATAGCAGCTTTTCCGTAACCAAAGCCCAGTTACGCCTCTGAATATAACAATTCAAATGGTCACCAAAAAATTCAGTCCCTCCTTTGTAAACATATTAGGGTAAACTTTTCGTCGAAAATTTAGCGCCGTGGCCTACTTAAAGTAGCCTATTGGTAAATGCGCCACTGATTCCAGACGGTTAAAATGTAATAATAGGTGAATGACAACCGCCACCGGAAAACAGAAATTTAGTTTTATTATGCTAGACTGGCAGACGATTGAAGGTCAGATTACGACAAACACTTACATACGGGCCGTGCTTGGGGGTGCGAGCTGGGCGGTCGCCCAGGGTCGCCAAAAATTGTAGTGCAAATACCAAGAAATCAGTTTTTAGCAACTCCATATACTTTCAACAGAGTATTTGGTTAATTCACCTTTTGCGTGTGACGTCATACTTCCCATAATGCAACCTCTAAATGGTGGTCAAAATAAATACATATGTTATTAGTCAAATGAGTTAGCATCAGTAGTCCATGTACGTTATCATGTTTATTGTGGTGGCCATATGGCCACTGCAGAGACTCGTGGCAGCACAAAAAACTAGAAAAATTACTTTGTAAGTTCTAATATTATAAAACAAGCAGCTTTGTTCGTTGAGAAACTTTTCATTAATTCGTTATAATTATAATAATTAGAGTAATAATAAATTACAATGATTCGTATTTTATTTAATTTTTATCCCCTATTTTCAATTTAACTTCATTATCTGCTCTTTATTTTTACCTACAGCGTTTAAACCAGTAAAGGACTTCATGCTTTATAAAGGACCCAATGCTAAACCCCGGTAAATCATTTTATCGTTGTGTTATTTATATGTCAAAATATTTTTAAGGGCCGCTAAAATCTGTTTTTTCACAGGGCCGCTAACACGGTAAGCACGGCCCTGCTTACATAGGGTAAAATTCCAATCATTATCTATCAAAGGTAGACATGGGTGATAGATAGTCCATTACGGATAAGCTACCTGTATAGACAGCCCGCAAAATTTTATAACTGCTTTCCAAAAGGAAAAACTTTGAAAAGCTTTGGAAAAGCTTTTCAAAGCTTTTTTCCAAAGCTTTTTTAGGAAAAGCTTTGGAAAGGACCCTTTTGGCCATAAAAATGCCATTGCGTGGTAGAGGACAAAGTTTAACTGTTCAGAATATCGAGAAACACATTGTGATATGCCGCCGTAGGTTATGCTGCATAAAGCATATTGTTTTATGCATATCGGACATTTCTACTCGGCAGTTAATAATAAATCTGTTATACAATAATGTTTGCCACCCACGTATATTTAGCTCAAGCTAGAGCTTTTTTTATATTTGGAGAAAAAAAGGCGCGGACCTCATCCTGGATTCGAACCAGGGTCCCCGCGTTGAGCCCGCGGTGTCTTGACCTACTAGACGAATGAGGACAAGAACAAACGCATTTTTCTCCGTATATGAGGATGTAAGATATTATTACCCTTCACAGGGATAACACAATTGCCAAATAATGGTCAACACAGAAAAGCCTCCGGGGCGAGATTTTTGTGAGTTTTTCGTGGGGGAATTTATTATACAATAATTTTTGCCACCCACGTATATTCGCGTTTGTTCTTGTCCTCATTCGTCTAGTAGGTCAAGACACCGCGGGCTCAACGCGGGGACCCTGGTTCGAATCCAGGATGAGGACGGCGCCTCTTTTTCTCCAAAAACAAAAAAGCTCTAGTTTGAGCTAAATATACGTAGGTATATACGATATTTTGCTAAACATTTTGTAACCATCAAGGAAGCTCTTTGTTGATGAGGCGAACCCAGAAACGCACTCACAAGCCTTCCAGTTAGACAGTGCAACATCGTCTGTAGTGTTTATCGTGTGTCTTAAAATCATATCCAAATATTCATCCTATCTGGAGCCAGTTGTGAATAAATTACAGTCTATAGATCTTGACTTGCATTCTGTACGTCGACACATAAAGAAGAAACTTCTGGAGGTTTTTCGCAATCACAGGGTGGAATCAAAAGAAGAATTTACTGAAACTTTCATGGAAGTAAAAGATATATGTGACTTTTTGAAAATTGACGTCAAAATGCTTAGAATGCCTACAACACAAACTCACCGTTCTAACATTCATCGTGCCACTCCACTTGCTTACTATAGATTAGCTCTTTTTATTACTTACTTAGATTCCCTAATTATGTCGCTTGAATCAAGGTTTGCCGATCTGAATGAGATACCATTCAAAGCAATTTTAATTCTCCCCAACCTAATGAAAAATATGAAAAAAGATGTTTTTATCAGTGTTGTAAAAGAATTGTCCCAGTTTTATGATATTGAAAATCTGGAAGCAGAAGCCAGAACTTAGTATGATTTAAGGAAAAACAAAGACTGTGGTGAAAAAGTTCGGTTAAGTGATCTCCTCTTAGAAAATTCATTTTTTCCTGCGGTTAAAAGGGCTCTACTGAATTATATGACAATTCCGCCAACAACATACACTGTGGAAAGATCATTTAGCAAGCTTAGGTAAGTAAAAACATGGCTGAGGAGCACAATGAGTCAAGAGCGTCTTTCCAGTTCGTGCTTATTAAGTGTTCATAGAATGAGAGAGTAAAAGAGATGAATTTGGCAAAACTGGCTATAGACTCATTTTTTAAAAACAAACGAAATCTGGAGTTTGCTTTTTATGAAAAGTACTAGATATTATGGTGGTGGAATTAAAATTTTTCATCACAATGTTCTAAGCCTTCTACCTTATTTCTACAATGTTTTAAAGTGTAATTATAAATTTAATCGCATAGTTGAGTTGTAACTACTGCGTTTTCAAAAACAAATTGCTGCAAACTTTCAATTAATTTTACATGCCCTAAATAAACATGTATTATTGTTTCATACATCTAATGTCAATTTTTTTAATCAGCTAAAATATTTGTTCATGTTTTTGCAGCTTTATAAAAAATATAATAATCAGAACAGAAAAAAATTATGTAAGTTTTTGATAGACCTTTCACATTTTAAAATGAGTTACTTTTAAGTCCATTGCTGATTGTCAAGCAGTATCAATTATTTTTGTAGCATTTTAGTATCTTGTACATAAAGAGAAGTAATTTTTTTCTTAGCCCCCCTAAGATTACTCATATGGGCGCCCATGTATAAGGGTCAGAATATGTAATAAGCAAAACGTTTACTCCTTCGCGAGGACTATTTGAACTTCTTGTTAATATAGAGATCGAAGTTTGAGTTAAAAATATGATTAGAAAGTGTGAAGTAAAGACCCTATGGGGCCCAATACGGGGCTGTGATTCATAAAAGATGTCAAGCCTTGCTCTAAGCATACGTGACCCGTAGGTGAAGGAGAAGGATGCTCCTCTCTCTCTTGACGTCCATTTAAGTCCTATTACGTTTTACTTACGTTACTACTCTCTTAGAGACAGTCTTAGGGTTGGAGTCCTGAATAACCTTGTAATTAATTATATAATGGTTTATATGTAAAGTGTATACATAAAGTAGGAAATTAACATATTTTAAAGGAAGTAGTCCTATCATTATTTCTTGTAGGTGTATTTAATGTAAATAGTTTTAATAAACATTTTATTTTGTTTTCATGTTTTTGAATTCCAATCTTATTCGTATTTAACATGTAGATTTTAACTGGGAAGGAGCCACTAACTGGGTATTGTAATTTCACACTGTACTACCACTGTAACAGTTACACAATACGATATGTATTTCGGTCACACATCAACACCACCCAAAAGTACTCAATTTCTTCCCCGTTACACTGGGCTCTAGTCAGTTCCATTTCTTTCAAAGAAGGATTTTTAAATAATCTGACATAGCGCTTCCTAAACATTTTTCGGTCGCGAATTCCTTTGCGCATCTGCAGATTCCCATAGAGACCAGTGTGAAAAATGGTAGTACAGTGAAAATCGTTTATAACGACGACGCCGATTATAACGACCAATCGCATATAACGACGGAATTTTTACAAGAAGTTTGGTTTGCTATTCTACTCCATACTAAATGTATCGGTTATAACGACGGCGATTTTGTAGTCTACGTAGATTCTAAGTAGGGAAATTCGTATCGGATATAACGACGCTACTTGACAGGCTTAAAGCAGAACCACGTGGGTTAGTTATTAAAATTTAAAATTAGTTATCAAAATTTAAGCTTTATTCTAATCTTGTTTATTTACAAATGTCTGAGAAATTTTTATTACTGCTAAACCTGAATATTAAAGATAGTGAACTTAAAAAGTGATTTATTAATTGAATATCACGAGGGTCATATTCTTAAGGGGCCTATTCTATTGTTTCAGCGTAGAGCCCATAAATCTCTTAAACCGGCACTGTTCTGAAGTCATTAGTATAATATAATAAATATAATTCATTAGATTTGTTTTCTACATTATATACTTTAGTAGTATTTTCTACAATTTTTTCAATTTAAAAAACTAAGAAAGTACTATGTATTTAGTGTGGCTATAACATAATATAAACGGAAATTAAATTCATTATAATTAAGTATGTTTTTATTTAATTTTGAAACCAAAAAGTGTAATACTTTTTACTGTCAAAATAATTTATAAAACTCTAGAGTGCATTGCTATAGGCTACTATGATTTTAAAAAGATATCGTTTATAACGACTATCGGTTATAACGACCGAATTTTCACGGTCCCTTGGAGGTCGTTATAACCGATTTTCACTGTACTTCCACGATTCTATTCGTATTGTTGACGATGGTAAAATCGATTTAATGCGATTTTGTGAACTTTGAGCTTGTATATGATTCCTTTCAATATGGGGACAAAAATGAGGCAAGGCACACGTAGCGGCATATATCCACTAAACAAGTAAAACTGAAAAAAATAGATACCGGTATAGAAAACAATTCCACGAATCGCTTGGAATCCAGCGGACTAGTTTAGTAAGTATGAATCTAACCTCTGTTTTCAGTTATAGTGGAAAAAAAATATTAACTTTCGTATTTTAATTTTAGAACAAAATGTGAATTCGTAGGTGATGTTATGGACTAAAGCAGGGCGTTTTAGAGCCACGGAACAATGTCTTGTTTCATTTTGGTTGGTCGGTAACGTAGGCTATAGTGCTCTACATCCGATAACAACTTAAATGAAATAAATTTTAATAAATATCTCGTGGATATTTTTTTTCTGCATTTAATCCCGTCCAAGTAATTAAATTACCCTTCCTCCTCTTTTCCTGCCTCTAGGTTTTTCCCCTCAACAAAATCATAGGGTATTAAACGGTCCACAGAAGCTTATGCATAAACATGACCATGACCACAAGATACGTGCCATAGATATGTCTATCAAAGTGTCAATTATGACGACGATGACGGAAATCAGTACGGTGAGGCATCGACTACAGACGGTTAGATAAATGTCGGCTATAAATTAAGAAAGCGGGATGACAAAACCGTTTGGGCGCTCTCGACTCTGTTATTAAGTGTACTTCGGACGCCAGACGACGCGTTCCTTCAACGTAAGGTGGGATTCAAGGGAAAGTGGCCATAAATTTCCCCCTGCTTCTCGGAAGAACGTACTGCAGACCATAATCATTAACAGATTAACACAATAGCACGACTACGAAGCCGACTACGAGGAAAGCCTAAGCGGAGTTACTCGATACCCTATCCTTTCCCCCTTTTCAAATCCACGAATTTTATAGGCTACTTGCGAAAACGAGGATGATTGATTATAAAGGTTGGTTTGATAACAAAAGAGAGCAGCCTGATGAGGACTAATGATTTATTAGGCAGATTACGAAAGTCGGGGATCACAGCACCAATAATAAAACTCCGGGAAAGCAAAACCTGAATTGAGGAGAGCCCAGTAGTTTTCCGCACCTTAATAAAGCGCAATTAAAAATGGCGATCACGCTTCGCCCTGACATTCTTTAAAACGAATTTGCATTTGATCAGAATCGGAGGAAACGACCTTGGAGTCAAAACCTGGAAGTAAAGCCGAAAGCGTGTAAAATGCTCTTAAGCCGCGTTTTCCTAAACGCGCATATTTCGCGCCTAGCCAAGCCTAGTTTCCCATGACTTCCGGGGCACCAAACGTGAAAACGTTTTATCCCCTGTATAAGGTGAAAACGTTTTATCCCCTGTATAAGGTGAAAACGATGTTGGGGTGTGGGAAGATGTAGGGTACAGATGGTAAAACTGTTGTTGTTTGAAACTAGGGAGGCCGAAGGGATAAAAAGAAGTAAAGTAAATAAAGTTATAAGGAGGTTTAGGAAATAAAAAATTTAAAAGCTACTTAGGAGGGTGCAATGAAGGAATACGTTTGTTGGGAGTAAAAGGTAAAGGGTTTAGTCTAAGTGGCGAAACGGTTGAGACCGGTGATTGGGCCCAGCAGAAGAACACACGTTCCAGGCCGGTCATTGTCAGGGCGGATAGAACACTGAGGTGATTTGTTGAAGGGTTTAACATTTTGTTTTACGGCTCAAAGACTACAATGGTCATGCTGCTTCCGGGACCTACGGCTCAGCGAGGAATCCAGACACTCTTAAGGCCTAGGGAACCAAACCCCCGGACGCAGTGAGCAATTACGTTCGCATGGGAATCTCTGGGTGACGTTCTTTAGCCTGTGGAATTGAACCCGGATTAACGGCGTACTAGGCGAACGCGTTACCACAGGGGCCAGTTGTTCGAAAAGTGTCCGCGGAATTACTAGCAGTAAAATAAAGTATTAAGGAGCTGAAATTAGCGAATTTAAGCTCGGGTAACTTAATGGGTTGGACTTGGATGGGTTTAGTGTCGTCGTGGAGGGGATCTAGGTGCAATAGCATGTAGGCGCTTTTTGCTCCTTGGATTACCAGAAATCCAGACCTTGAAAATTTGTTACAGGGGTGCTAACTCTTTTATGTTGAACCAACATCATTTGTTGAGGAGCAGAATATTAGAATTTTTTTTATTATTTTATTTTGCAAAAACATGAATGTGTTTGAAAGAAGCATTAAATACGTTTTCATTTTAAGGTAAGAATTGTTCAACTATTTTTTTTTTTATACGCATGTATATTTCACATTTAAAAACGTACATTTTTAAATGGTTGAATGTTATTTATGAGAAACAGTCGTTAACTGAAAAATGGGATTTTAATTGTGGTATCATACTATCCCGCCCTCGTTCATGAATACATTGTTTCCACGTAGTGATTTATTTTTCATGGCACCGTCCATTTCGTTATATTATTACTGTATGTATGTTAATTGTTAAACAATTAATAAATTGTTAGTCATTCGAATCAATAAAATCAACCGAATCAGTTGCTACTCTTCGTTAATGGGAGGAAAAATTCTCCTTAGCCTTAATCCTGTTTATCGTTGCTTTCCTTTGTTGTGAGAAAAGGACGAGGTTCAAACGTATTTTGACCGTACAGGTGTCCAGTGGAATGAATCATGAAAACTGTATCCGTATCCCTATCTGAGGGTGACCGCTAAGCAAGGGTTTGAAATACATTATTGTAAATCAGTTTCTGCCGGGGAATTTTTATCTGACCGCAAAAGCGGGGTGACCGTATCTGAGCGGGTGTCCGTTAAGAAAGGTTTCATTGCATTATTATTAATTAGAAAATATTATTAATCATACCAATCTTTTATTTCTTATTCGGGGTGGGCCTGCTGTGGCTACAGTGGAACGTGAAATATCAATAGAATAGATAATATCTGACATATTTCATAATTTCCGTCTAATTAAATTAGTAACAACCACGTAATTATTTTTAATTAATATGATTAGTTTAACGAAGTCAAGAAATTATTTTTTATTTCCTCGATCAAAAATCGCAAATTAGCATCGCAATTAGCATTGCAATTAGCAGTCGAGGAAACATTTACATGAAAGGGTTTTCTAGTTCTGCAGATAGCTCAATCTCTTTCTCCCAGAGTGGTGCTTACAATAAGCTCAATCTCTTTCTCCCAGAGTGGTGCTACAATGGCTCAATTTCTTTCTCAGGTGGTGCCTGGCCAACTCAAATCTCTTTCTCCCCAGAGTGGTGCTTGTGCTCAATCTCTTTCTCCCAGAGTGGTACTTACAACCAAGCTCCGTCTCTTTCTCCCAGAGTGCTTACAACAGCTCAATCTCTTTCTCCCAGGTGGGTGCTTACAATCGCTCAATCTCTTTCTCCCCGGTAGTGCGCTTTAATGGCTCAATCTCTTTCTCCCAGGTGGATGCTTGCAATAGCTCAATCTCTTTCTCCCCAAGTGGTGCTTACAATAGCTCAATCTCTCCCAGAGTGGTGCTTACGGTGAAACTGGATCTTTCTCCCGGAGTGGTGCTTACAGCCAAGCTCAATCTCTTTCTCCCAGAGTGGTGCCTGGTGTGTTACATTTTGGTACAGTGGTTCCCAATGGTGGTTCGCGAGACGAGTCATTATTTAAAAAAATAACAAACGCTTATAAAAATTATTATTAAATATTAAAATTAATTATAAAAATGAAATTGATTGCATATTTGTAGTATTTTACAATCTGACGGAACTTCAGAAAACGGTTCGTATTAAAAGTAATTCGTCTTAAGCGTGTTCATCTTAACGAGGTTTGACTGTATTATCATTAGATTTTTACGAAAAAATATTTTGAAAAACATCCCAAAAAAAAAGACCCGGCTCCCTTTTTTTATTAAGATCTTGTAGTCAACTCTTGAGAATTTTTCAAAGTGGTCCCCGGCTTAAATTGAGTTGAAAACCACTGTTCTGATAGATTAGATTTGATCGACCACACACAAAGTCTGGGCACAATGGGCCTAATAAGATTAAACAATGTGAAAAAAAGGATTAATTAACAGGGGCGTGGTCACGCACTGCGATCTTCAACGGGGGCGATAAAATGCCCATCTACCCCTTGGTACACTTTAGAACCAAAAAAATAATGAGAGTTAATGAGGCATCAGTTCTAATGCAATCCATCAATTTTTAATAGAGCGCATGTATTGTATGTGCAAACAAGCGTACTTGTGTGGGCTATGTGCTTTACAGGGCGGAAGAAACAGTCCGACCACCAAGACCGAAATTGGTTAATCAATATGTCCGTGAACGTGTTTTTAACCCCTTTGTTTACGTTGTAATAACCAGGTATCGAAAACAGTGAAAAAGTGGGGGGGAGAGAAGCTAGCTCTCTTGTGATGACCCAACCGATGAAGAATTAACAGTGAATGCGTAGTAATGATGAACGGGGTGTGCAAAACCGTTCCCAAACCGAATCGGTGAACTAAATTGTTCGTTTAGTGAATGACTTCGTAAATCTCTCGAAAATGATTGACATCAGTGGGCATTCGCATACCTCCGGCGCTACATTATTAAACATGTTGGCGCCCTCACAGAACAGTATCCGTACATAGGGACTCCCCTTTCCCCCTGATTTCGCAGCTCGCATAACAAAAATGGCAACAAAATAAATAAATAAATAAAAATAAAGTCCTAAAATTATGCATTCATTCCATTAAAATAAAGCCATACCGTCAACAAAAGGAGTTTTATAAATATAGATCAAAAATTGCTTGTCAGATAGTACCATATGTTTACTATAGATATTATGGTATACTGAATTTTACTTTTGCCTTTGTCGTAAAATTTACGTTTTTCAGAGGATGCGACTGATAGTAATGGAAATAGAACGAGGTGATGTAGAATTAGATACACGAGATTCTTGAGTCATAATGAAAAGCTTTCAATGCGGAAAATTTAGAAATTTCATAATTGCCCAGAGGACAGATTAAAGTGAAATCGACTCTGCAACGTCAATTAAAACATTGATAGTGAATTCAATGCAAGAAACTATCTTTACCATGTTTGGCGCAGTATAGCCCAGATGCTCTTGCGCCATAAAACATCCAAACAAACAAACAGAAATTATCACCGTTGTTAATAAGGGATGTGAAATTTTCTGCAGCAAAGACGCCACATGTAGGAGCGTTACCTCAACCATTCACAGCGGAGTTGAGAAATTTCCACAGCCATAAGAAAAAAAAAAGAGATTTAATATCAATATCATAATTTATTTTTATTTTTTCAAGTACATCCCTTTTAAATCTACACAATGATTGATGTCCACCTCCAGCTTGTTTAGGGTGTTTCGAAAGTCTGAACTGGAATGCTGTTTAATCCCTCGGTAACACCGATTTGAACCTGCTTACCTTCTTCATAACAGGTTTCTTCTACCTGGAATTTAAGCGTGGTGGAAAAAGAAATTAGCTAAATCGGGTTGGTAGTGAAACACAGTCATAGTTTTAAGGTTAGAAAGTGGCGCACAATGCCGGCATAATGAGCCGGTGCGTTGTCATGGATAAGAAAGTAATCGTCTCGCTTCTCACCTCAGAGTCACACGGAGTAAATACTTTCGTTGAGCTGCTTGTCAAATGCTATCTGTATCATTTTTGTCTTCCAAATCCTGTACATAGAAAATTGCTAATGAAGGCACTCGGTTCGTAGGGTTCTGCCCTGTCAGGGGCATTGCGTCCTTCACCTTTCCATACTTTTCAGTCTTGCAACTGTATCGGGTGTATCGCACAGTTGGCAAAAATTGAGAAATAAACGGATTACTCAATACACACAATTTGAACCCTACCCGGGTTCAACAACCACCTCTCTTTAAGAGAACGGATCTCCTTATGGAAATCTGGTCTCTTAATCACGCCCATTCGACTATGTTTCTACCTTACCTCGAAATACAGCGCCGCTGGCTTGGCCAATTTTTCCATTATTCACAAATGCCCACAAACAACAAGGTAAATTCTTCCGAGCAACCTTTCAGTATTGTAAAATTCGGCATTAACTGCTATTCCCCCTCTGGAACGACTACTTTATGGAATATGCCTTTCGTATCATAGATAGCAATGAATATTGTTTTCACTCTTGCCTTTTGAAATCGTTCTTCGCTCTTGGTGACATCTTTCCTACCCATTCTGAACTTATTATTTCAGATAAGGCCGGATTATCCACCGGATCAGGCCTTAGAGCCCACCACTGCAACCAGGAGCGGACTGGATCCCCTCAAACGGCGCATACCTTGGATTATGGGGAAAGCGCGAGTCCTATAGCCTATGAAGGAACACAAGTTCTATCCACCCCTGACTGCAACCAGAACGTTTAAAAAAATACTTGTGTTTTTAGAACATTTCCGAATTGTGTTTTTGCTTCCGAAGTCTGGAAGCATTAAAAACAATTATAAGCTAATCGTATTACCAAAATTTATGTAATGAGAGAGAGAGACAGCAACAGTGTGTGAAGTCACAACTTTTATCTCTATTGCCTTTCGTGCACAGTTTCTGATTTCGTTGTTATCCATTGAATTGGACCTTACTGAAACAACGAAAGCTAATGC
>QLNU02014176.1:60741314-60766370 GCA_006491805.2 Dysdera silvatica
AAATTAGTAACAACCACGTAATTATTTTTAATTAATATGATTAGTTTAACGAAGTCAAGAAATTATTTTTTATTTCCTCGATCAAAAATCGCAAATTAGCATCGCAATTAGCATTGCAATTAGCAGTCGAGGAAACATTTACATGAAAGGGTTTTCTAGTTCTGCAGATAGCTCAATCTCTTTCTCCCAGAGTGGTGCTTACAATAGCTCAATCTCTTTCTCCAGAGTGCTTACAATAGCTCACTTCTCCCAGAGTGGTGCTTACACAGCTCAATCTCTTTCTCCTCCCAGAGTGGCGGTGCCAGGCTCACCCTTTCTCCCAGAGTGGCACACTTACAATAGCCTCAATCTCTCCCAGAGAGTGGTTCTTACAACAGCTCAATTTCTCCCAGAGTGAAGCTACAATAGCTCAATCTCTCCAGAGGAAAAGCTACAATAAATTAATCTCTTTCTCCCAGAGTGGTGCTACAATAGCTCAATTCTTCTCCCAGAGTGGCACAATAGCTCAACTTTCTCCCAGAAAGTGGTGCTTACAATAGCTCAATTCTTTTCTCCAGAGTGGTGCTTACACAATCAATCTCTTTCTCCCAGAGTGGTGCTTCCAATTATTGTTATATTCTAGTACAGTGGTTCCCAACTGGTGGTCCGTGAGACGGGTCATTATTTAACAAAAATTAAAAAAACTATTATAAAATTATTTTTAAATATTAAAATTAAATAAAAATGAAATCGATAGTACATTTGTAATATTTTACATCTGACGGAACTTCAGAAAGCGGTTTGTGGTAAAGTAATTCGTTTTAAGCGTGTTCGTCTTAGCAGGTTCGACTGTATTATCGTGGGTTTTTACGAAAAGTATTTGAAAAACATCCCAAAAAAAGACCCGGCTCCCTTTTTTTATTAAGATCTTGTAGTCAACTTGTGAGAATTTTTCAAAGTGGTCCGTGGCTTAAATTGAGTTGGGAACCACTGTTCTGATAGATTAGATTTGATCGACCACACACAAAGTCTGGGCACAATGGGCCTAATAAGATTAAACAATGTGAAAAAAAGGATTAATAAACAGGGGCGTGGTCACGCACTGCGATCTTCAACGGGGGCGATAAAATGCCCATCTACCCCTTGGTACACTTTAGAACCAAAAAAATAATGAGAGAGTTAATGAGGCATCAGTTCTAATGCAATCCATCAATTTTTAATAGAGCGCATGTATTGTATGTGCAAACAAGCGTACTTGTGTGGGCTATGTGCTTTACAGGGCGGAAGAAACAGTCCGACCACCAAGACCGAAATTGGTTAATCAATATGTCCGTGAACGTGTTTTTAACCCCTTTGTTTACGTTGTAATAACCAGGTATCGAAAACAGTGAAAAAGTGGGGGGGAGAAGCTAGCTCTCTTGTGATGACCCAACCGATGAAGAATTAACAGTGAATGCGTAGTAATGATGAACGGGGTGTGCAAAACCGTTCCCAAACCGAATCGGTGAACTGAATTGTTCGTTTAGTGAATGACTTCGTAAATCTCTCGAAAATGATTGACATCAGTGGGCATTCGCATACCTCGGGCGCTACATTATTAAACATGTTGGCGCCCTCACAGAACAGTATACGTACATAGGGACTCCCCTTTCCCCCTGATTTCGCAGCTCACATAACAAAAATGGCAAATAAATAAATAAATAAATAAAAATAAAGTCCTAAAATTATGCATTCATTCCATTAAAATAAAGCTATACCGTCAACAAAAGGAGTTTTATAAACATAGATCAAAAATTGCTTGTCAGATAGTACCATATGTTTACTATAGATATTATGGTATAGTAAATTTTACTTTTGCCTTTGTCGTAAAATTTACGTTTTTCAGAGGATGCGACTGATAGTAATGGAAATAGAACGAGGTGATGTAGAATTAGATACACGAGATTCTTGAGTCATAATGAAAAGCTTTCAATGCGGAAAATTTAGAAATTTCATAATTGCCCAGAGGACAGATTAAAGTGAAATCGACTCTGCAACGTCAATTAAAACATTGATAGTGAATTCAATGCAAGAAACTATCTTTACCATGTTTGGCGCAGTATAGCCCAGATGCTCTTGCGCCATAAAACATCCAAACAAACGAACAGAAATTATCACCGTTGTTAATAAGGGATGTGAAATTTTCTGCAGCAAAGACGCCACATGTAGGAGCGTTACCTCAACCATTCACAGCGGAGTTGAGAAATTTCCACAGCCATAAGAAAAAAAAAAGAGATTTAATATCAATATCATAATTTATTTTTATTTTTTCAAGTACATCCCTTTTAAATCTACACAATGATTGATGTCCACCTCCAGCTTGTTTAGGGTGTTTCGAAAGTCTGAACTGGAATGCTGTTTAATCCCTCGGTAACACCGATTTGAACCTGCTTACCTTCTTCATAACAGGTTTCTTCTACCTGGAATTTAAGCGTGGTGGAAAAAGAAATTAGCTAAATCGTGTTGGTAGTGAAACACAGTCATAGTTTTAAGGTTAGAAAGTGGCGCACAATTCCGGCATAATGAGCCGGTGCGTTGTCATGGATAAGAAAGTAATCGTCTCGCTTCTCACCTCAGAGTCACACGGAGTAAATACTTTCGTTGAGCTGCTTGTCAAATGCTATCTGTATCATTTTTGTCTTCCAAATCCTGTACATAGAAAATTGCTAATGAAGGCACTCGGTTCGTAGGGTTCTGCCCTGTCAGGGGCATTGCGTCCTTCACCTTTCCATACTTTTCAGTCTTGCAACTGTATCGGGTGTATCGCACAGTTGGCAAAAATTGAGAAATAAACGGATTACTCAATACACACAATTTGAACCCTACCCGGGTTCAACAACCACCTCTCTTTAAGAGAACGGATCTCCTTATGGAAATCTGGTCTCTTAATCACGCCCATTCGACTATGTTTCTACCTTACCTCGAAATACAGCGCCGCTGGCTTGGCCAATTTTTCCATTATTCACAAATGCCCACAAACAACAAGGTAAATTCTTCAGTGCAACCTTTCAGTATTGTAAAATTCGGCATTAACTGCCATTCCCCCTCTGGAACGACTACTTTATGGAATATGCCTTTCGTATCATAGATAGCAATGAATATTGTTTTCACTCTTGCCTTTTGAAATCGTTCTTCGCTCTTGGTGACATCTTTCCTACCCATTCTGAACTTTGGCCTTTTCATTTCAGATAAGGCCGGATTATCCACCGGATCAGGCCTTAGAGCCCACCACTGCAACCAGGAACGGACTGAGTCCCCTCAAAGGGCGCATACCTTGGATTATGGGGAAAGCGCGAGTCCTATAGTCCATGAAGGCGCAAGTTCTGTCGCCCATAAGGGCGCACCGGCCCGGGGGTCCACCCCTGACTGCAACCAGAACGTTTAAAAAAATACTTGTGTTTTTAGAACATTTCCGAATTGTGTTTTTGCTTCCGAAGTCTGGAAGCATTAAAAACAATTATAAGCTAATCGTATTACCAAAATTTATGTAATGAGAGAGAGAGAGAGAGAGACAGCAACAGTGTGTGAAGTCACAACTTTTATCTCTATTGCCTTTCGTGCACAGTTTCTGCTTTCGTTGTAATCCATTGAATTGGACCTTACTGAAAAAACGAAAGCTAATGCTGTAGACATTACTAAAAAAGTTTGCTGTGACCGAAGCGCACAATGTGTGGGTTTACGAGTAGACTGTTCATTTACTTACTGTATAAAATATTGAAATTAATAAAATTTTAAATGTTCAGTATATTGTTGAGTCTGGTGGAATGAACTTTGCCTATGCAATACGGGTGGGTGAGGCCCACCTTTTTCCCGAATGCCCTGGGTCCCACTATGGTCTTAATACGGCCCTGGTTTAAGGGTCGTAAGCAAACCAGCACAAGTTCCATCCTATGTAATAACCTTTTTAAAAACATTCGACATTTTCAATTTGAAGCAGATGTCGGCAAGAATAGCAACGTGTTCTGTTGTGAGCGGAGACTGATCAAGGGTATTGCTGCCTTTAGGGACAGGCTGCATGGCCACCTCTGTTTTCCTTTACAAAGGGAGAAATACTTTCGAAAAATAAAAAAAAAAATCATTCGCTTAATATTTTATGTGTGAAGATGATTTTCCATATATTTATTCTAACTAGTATTTTTATATAGTAACTAATAATTTATTTGTAGGCTCTCTACCCATAAGCATATTATACAGGGTGTCTCAGCACCAGGGTTGCAAACATCTAGGAGGGGTAGGGTACACCTAGACGAACAATATTTGTCATAGAACCTAGGGTCGCAAACCACTCACAGCGCCAGTTCTAAAACCGTCCAGCATGCACAAATAGTGACAACCAGTGCATGAGAAGCGCAAAATGCGATGTCCTAATCATCTATACACTTGAGCAGCTGACCTGAGTTTTATCTGGTACTTTTCACGCACTGGTTTTCACTATTTATGCATCCAGGATGAGGACGGCGTCTCCTTTTCTCCAAAAGCAAACTTTCGTTTTCCCCTGACTTTAAAGAACGATTTCAAATTCCCTGACTCTTCCAGGTCTGACGAAAAAATTTCGTTTTTCCCTGACCTTAAGGAACGATTTCAAATTCCCTGACTTTTCCAGGTCTGAACAAAAAATTTCGTTTTCCCTCTGACTTAGGAACGATTTCAAATTCCCTGACAATTCCAGGTGTCGTGGAAACTGCGACATGTCCATGCAGTTACAATCTCTAGTGCAGCTTCCCAAAATGAATATGGTTTCATAAAAAAAAAAGTGATCACTGGTAAATAAGAAGTTGGTGAGTAGAGATGTAAGTGAGATATATGTCAGTGAATAGACATGCAAATAAGTAGAGATTTTAGTGAGATATGTAAGTGGGTGGAAGTGTAAGTGGATAGAGATGCAAGTGGGTGGTGATTTAGTGCATAGAGAAGCAGATGAATGGAGTACAGTACAGTGTTGGTTATCGAAGCAATTGATTGGTTAGTTAAATTTTTATGGTGCAAGGTCAGCAAGGATCATTCTGCACCAAACAAGGTGAAGCGGTATGCAGTTATAGATAAAAGCTGAGAGTGAAATATGTGCTGATGCTGACGTTCTGTATTTTAATAAGGTGAAGGTTCAGAGAAGGATTATCCGGTAGCGTCGTTATTAGCGGGTTTCAATAGATATTGAACCCGCTATTGCTTTTGGTTTTTCTATGTGTCCGTAATAAAAAGGGTAAGGTAAAGGTCTCCCGTAAATTTAATAATGACAACTATTGTTTACTATCAATAATTATTTAAAACCTACCGAGTTAGTTGAGAATTAGAGAGTGGCGAATTAGAAAGTGGTGATTTAGAGAGTTACGGATTAGAGAGTTGCAAATTAATGTTAATTGAAACCCGCTAAATTTAAATATCGACCTTTGACGATTTTCTTTTACTCGCTTGGTTTTTTCTTTATCCTGTTTTCTACTAGAAATACATTACTTTTTTTTTTACACTGCTGTGTCAAAATACATCCCCATAGTGATATAATTTGACAGAACACATCCTTTACCACGTTTCTGTGTGCACAACGTTATCTGCGCTGTATGGTCCGGTGTAGCCACCCAATGTAGTTTTGGTGTTCTGGATATGAATGCGTTAAACAGGAAAATAAGCACAACAGCAACCCCACCCAAGTTGCTTATATAATACTTGAACTCTCCCTAAGCAACATTTTGGCCATTTTATACCCTTCCCACCTGGTCAGCAAAAGTTAACATTGGCTAACATAGGAAAATAAGCGCAACAACAAACTCCCCTAAGCTGCTTACATAATACTTGAATGCTTCTTAAACAATATTTTGGCCATTTTTATACCTCCCCTCCCCACATCGGCAAGGAAAAATTAACATTGGTTAACATAGGAAAATAAGCACACTAGCAACACCCCCCCACCCCAAGTTCGGTCTCAGCTCTGGTGGCGTGCGGATGTCTTTTCTCTGCTGTCCGGACTGGCGGTTGTTGGTTGCGGCTCGCTTAAGTCGGAGTGTTTGAAACATTTACCATTGACGTCTGTATGTGCTATTCTGGGACCTTCCACGTGGATCGGACTTCGTTGCTGGGGACCTCCGTCCCTGACGGACTGTCGCCACCGTCTCAGTCTGTGTACGGCAGCGATCGCCAAGGGCCGGCTTTTGCCACCTGCGGATGGGCCATAGGTTTGATAGACTTGTCCGGATGGATGGAAATTCGCGCGTCCTGATTGCGGGGGATGGTTTGCGCCTGGACTCTGCCGCTCGCGGCGCTGCACCCACTCAACGGTGCCCGGTGGGCTCGTGTAGGAGTTTCGGCCGGCCCGGGGTGTTCTTCCGCGCCATCCATCTATTTCGGCCGCTCTTCGGGGCGGACTGATCGTGGATGGTCTCCGGTCGACGTTGAATGACGACAATCATGTGAGCTGTGCGTCTCTGTACGCCTGTTTCGATCGACAATCCCCTAAATGCTTCCCAGTGTCTCTTCACGGTCCACTGGACGTCACAACATCGAACGTTAAAACCTGTCTGGGATTACAGCGCCGCCTCCGGCGGCCACCCTTCCCATTAAAATCTATGCACACTTCTGCTGCAACACCCCTACAAAGGTGCTTACGTAATACTTGAACCCTCCCCGACTGCATTTGATTAATCTGTGAATTAATCTCCCCGATAAACCGATTAACCTTTGGCCTCCACCATACGAGTCATATGAGATTAATCGGGGGCCCCCCCTGGTGGACACGTGAGCAAAAACTACTCCTACACAATGCGAGTTAACACCTTAGGGAATGACAAGACGGGAATTGCAGAATATTAAACGTGACTTACGTTATAGAAAAGAGCTGATCCCCCCCACCCCACTTTTTTTTTAAATAGGTAACAATCGGTGAAGAATTTCAATACAAAATACGCTCACGTTTGCACCGCTATTGTTGTTTTCTTCCGCCAACCAAAAAAATTCTCCTTCAATAAGCTCTATAAAAATGACGGCTGTATTTTAACCACAGCGGGTATTCCAAAACGAAGGCAATAGAACAGACTCCCCGTCGAGATTATTCAGAAAGAAGAAGAAGAAAAGAAACGGAAGGGAAAAAAATGGCGCACACAAAGCTAGATAATTTCAAGTTCCGATTTGAAGCGTTTAAACGGTTATTCAATTAATTTTTCTCATGATTAATGGGTCTTGGTCCACCCAATGCAAATGCAATTAATTTCCATCGCATTATAATCGTTAACATTTGCAAATGACAATTTGGATCGCTCGTGCTATTTAAAATGAAGATTCAACAGCAATTTTCCAAATAGCACTTTGATTTATTAACATCATAAAAGAATCGATTTATTCACAGTAACGAAAGTAATTTGATTTATTGATAGTATTTAAAAGTAATAATTACTTCATGATCATCACCCTTGAATACACTAATTTTCATAATTAAATGTTAAATGCAGGGAAAGAGAGAGAGAAATCAATCAGGATTATTTATCATCATTTTTCGAAAAAACAAACAAACTTGATTAACGATTTTTATTGAAATTATTTATTTATTATTATTATTATAAAACGATCTTACCTGCTCAGAAAGGTTTTAACAATTGTGCTATTTCAATTCTAAGGGGAAGAAATGCCTTTTAATAAATATCGTTCTTGGTTGTTACAATATAATATATTCTTATTATACATTTAATGCAATTGCTAATGCTTGTAATATGCTTATTAGATTAAAAAGTTTGTTTGGATTTTTATGGCGCAAGAGCATCTGGGCTATACTGCGCCATAGATTAAAAAGAAAAAGGGAAAAAAAATCAAATATTGATGTTAAGAAGATCCTTATCCCACAAATTACTGCAGTTTGGCCACACAGAGAAAAATCAATTTATGAGATTTCTCGCTTATTTTTATAACGTATTTATTATCATAAACAAATCAAAAAGTATATGTTCATGAAAAAATAAACCGAGGCGTCTATTACGAAAAAACCCCGAAGCATCTTATCAACTTAACAAAAAGCTATTAATACGAAAGAAATTCATCAATCTAGGAATATCCCTCTCTTAGAGTTCATATTCAAATATGGCTTTTTGGATGTATTGCGTTCTTTTTCTTCTTCAACTCGCATGACGATAGAAAGAAGGTAATTTATGTTTTATTCATTATTTTACAAAGGAGGAGAATATCTGATTGCAAAGAGTTTTCCTTTGAAATAACCTCCCATTATCCCATTGCAAACTCGCCATCCGAAGAAGAAGAAACCTCCATCTGTCTATAATTGACCCAATCAGAGCAGCAATTGGTACAATCCTCGCAGAGAAGTCTTTGAATCTTCATTTCCCTAGATAGTCCGTCAACCGTAAAACAATAAGACGGGGCAAATAGCCCCAAAACATGAGCCGAGCGAAAGTACTTCACCGACGCCCACTGGCAAATTCAAGACGAGCATCAAATTTTCCACCGAGAGTTGAGAACGACCACCTTCACCAGAGCAGCAACCTTCCTCCCCTCCGCCACCAAATAATAACAGAGTTCTAGAACCAGCCCACTCCTTTAACGATGCATAACAAACGGCGATTTAAATTGGTTGATGCGAATCACAATGGAGTGATGCCTAATCATGCCACCAGGGCCGTAGATTCGGGAGGTGGTAACCAGACGGGTCATAATGCTTAAAGGATAGGTATAATCAATCGGCCATTTTCTTCTTGGGCTTCTTTCTTTTAATTTTGGGTCTAGCATCCCGTGGGCAAAGATCATCTGTTTTAACCAAAGTGGTCACCAAATTGAAGGTGTTAAAAACGAGTTCTGGCCGCGAAGAAGGCTGTGATAGGGCGTCTTCTTCTTACGAATCAGAAAATGCACAAGTTCCCACGCCCGTCAATCGTGACTGGGATATACTACAAGATTCGAACGTGATTTGCAAAGAAAGAGAAGAAGAAGAAAGGAAAGTATAGAATCGTGGCTCCTTAGTTCTTGGTGAGAGCCATGACTCTGCCAAGAAAGCTCACTCTCCTACCGTTACGCTAGGTTGGTTTTGCGCAGTTAAACTGCTGAACATAATGAAAAAACGTCTGCAATATGAAACAAAACAACAAAGCAATCGGGCAGTTAGTGGAGAATCTAGAACACTAGGCGTCCTTCAGAGGACGAAGGAGATGCTGAATCACTATTTAGCGGTGAAATGAATCTCAAATTAGTCCTCGCCAAGGCTCCCAAAGTAAGATAAATATTTATTTCCACAAATCACATTGCTAATAAAAGACTACACTATACATATTTAAGGTTTAATGGCGATACAAGAAATGATATGCCCGACAGCAAACAGGAAATAAACGAAAATTATACACGGCAGATACAAATTACAGCGTTTAGTCCAGGTGCAATTAAATTATACTTAGCTATTAAAGAGGGCAGTATGTAAATGTAGGAATAGTTAATTACGCCAGTTCTATGAGAATAAAAAAGCATTAGTTGGTTATTCCGTTAAGCTGAGGAAACTCGTGTATGCGCCAATATAAGTTTAAACCACGTTCTAAGTTTATTAAGTTGATTTTCCGATACAGTAAAAAATTGTAGAAACGCCACGAAATTACATGAACACCAAGGCATAATTATACATCACACAACATAATTATATATTAAAAGTAGAGCGCAACGAAAAGTTCGATCATCATTACAAAAGACTGACATACATACAATCGCATAATTAAATAAATGTCAAGAAATAAATGATTTGGATGACAACCTTATTGCAAGTTGCAAGCATTTTTGTGATTTGTAGACACTTTATTTAAGATGATAATAATTTATTTAAATCAGTTATAGATAGTTAAGTCAGAATAGGTAATACGTCTAAGAGCTATTACAATTAGTTAAAAAATAGATAAATTTACGCATAAAAAGACAAATTATATGTACTTAAAATTTATTAGGTAACATATTTAAAAAGCAAAATAATAATATATCAAGGAATGGAATAATAGACAGCTTATTTAAAGCATAATAAAAGACCATTTAAAGCTTTCCCATTTGAGAGAAACTAGAATAGACAATTTATTTCACGGAGCCAGTAATAGACAGCTCTTTCATTTGAGAGAAACATAAGAAATAGGTTGGTTTGGTTTTTTTCTCCAGAGCTATAGTAATAGACAACTCTCATTTAAGATTGAAAATATAATACACAATTAAGAGAAACAATAGACAACTATCATTCAAGAAAAAATAAAATAGACAATCCACGCAAGAAAGAACAACGAAAGACGAATTAGTTAAATCGAAAAGAACAGGTTATTTAAAAGCAAAAATGACAAATAATAAAACGATACTTAATGTCGCTAATTTCTTCAGTAAGGTAACCTCACCAAACCAACCTTGGCGCTAACGTCAAAGAGGGAGGATAAATAAATACAAAAACCTTATGTATAGCCTGACTCATTAATTAAATGCTAATCAACGATATAATTTATAAATTACGGCGGTGATAAGAAAAAGATCTCACCGATTAAATGTATTCGCCTTGGATGTGAACTGACGCGTTTTTACCACAACCCCCATTCGTCATTGTTTGATGGCGAAAGTAGATAAGCAAAGTTCGAAATCGGACTAATTAATTTTATCGGTACTCAACGAAAATGAACAAAACAAGATTCTTCTTTAGCAATGCCCTATTCCACCCATGCGCAGAATGCAGAGGCAGAGACAGAGAGAGGTAGATAGGAGGACACACGGATCCTCTACTCGTCTTTTAGATCGCGTCAACTGTCGTTGAAACGAGGTAATTTACCCCCCATGGAGTAATGAATAAAAACGGCACATTAATGTACCGAGGTATAAAATGAAGATAAAAGGAAGTAGGGGAATCAGAGGAAGGTTAATGTTCTGGTATATTACAAGTATGTAATTATAACGCTTGTCATTAACACAACGAAACGCTATGAATTTCTATGGGCGTATGATGTATACGTCCTAAGATGCTGAACAACAGTTAGAATCACATGATTAGTATCGCTAATACGATTTCTTTCACGTCCGATACCCGAGGGAGGAAATGCGACGACAGCTTGGAGGTTATGACTGGAGAAAGGGATCGGCAACCTTTTAGGGATACTGTACCGAAGCAATGCTGCAGCCTTACCCCTCGGCCAGAATCGCGAATGTTTCTTTTACTATGTATCTATCAATACAAATTAAGTAGATACTTCGTTATGTTTCTGATATATTAAAAGAATTCATTTTCTTGAAAATACCTTTGTACATTTGAGATACGATTTATAGCAGCGTGCCATTAAAACTTGGTACATGCCATACATGATGTAAATTGTCAGTCCCTACACTAAGGGGTGTATCCAGGGTGGTAACACAATGGAGGAAAAAAAATTCCCTGATAGATTGCTAAAAATTTCCCCGATATTTTCACGCTCGTGTTGTCAGCAAGAAGATGAAAAATATCAAATGTACAAATGCTATGATATGTGAAAAAACTTACATGATTATATATATATATATATAACTTAAGGTATTTTGCCGGTCGAAACAGCCGGCAGAAAGCCTTTAAAGGGTAAATGGGACCCAAACAGATTGTCCATGGGGAGCAGAACTGAAGGTATGTTGAAATTTAACAAATATATGGAATTGCGTAGCTTCTCCAGGTGAAAAAAATTAAATAAAACTCCGGAAAAAGTTACTAATTAGAAGACAAATTAAAAAATAAAATTAAACACAAACCCAAAGTAATTTTATTTACTTTAAAGATTTCCATAGATACCAAAGTTTAATATCAGTGTAATCGTGCTTGCAAAAAATCCGTTTCGATCTAGTTAAAGCCAGAAATCATAGTGCAGCGGCGCCCTCGCCTCATTGTATTGCCACTGACAGAGTATGGAATTGTGACGCCTTTTCTTTCTTTTATTATTCGCTTACGAAGGAAACACGATTTTTTAGTGGCAATAGCCGCAATACTTAATAAAATTATTGTTAGCAGTCCCCAAGTTGTTTGAGGCATATGTTAAGTTTCAACTCATATCTCTAATTCTATTCACCTCAGGAAAGGTTAAAGCAACAGTTATATAAGCTCTTTTCTTATGTAAAAAAATATATAAGGTGCAATTTGAAATAGGAGTGAAAAAGTATGTTTTTTATTTTTTAACACACTGTCCATATTTCTAAGTGATTTTTCATGATACAGAAATATAGCACATCCAAAAATCTATAGAATGAGATATAAATGAACTTTTTTCGTTGACCAGAACTCGAGTTATGAAGGATTGCAAGGCCATTGTGGGACACACTGTATATTATATAAAATGTCTCCCTGGGGAGGGGGGGGGGCGAATGATCAATTACGGGGTGTGTGGGATGTATGCCGGAAAGAAACACTGACTACAAGAAGCGCTGAACTGTTATCCATTCCTCTTTACTATATACCAAGTTAAGATAGACTTGTAAGAAGACCATGTAAAAACATCTGTAGTGAAAATTTATTTTGAATATATTTTTAGTATTAAAAAACAATTTAGTTCATGAATAAAATGAAAAATTTAAAACAAAATTAATTCAATTTTTGATATCGCAATTTTTTCAATTCTTCGGTTCTGCAAGAACTAATTTTCAGAAAAAATGAAGCCTAGAATATTTTCTAGGGGGCAAAGCCCCTCTGGCTACGGCCCTGACGTGTAGAAGAATTATAATCCAAGAACAGATGAGCTGTTCGAAAGAGCAGTTCATGTTGATGAACCAATTTGCCCATTTCTAACATTTGCTGCCAGTTTAGCGATCGAAAATTTTCCTTTGCCCTGATTTCCGTGAAATTTTAAAAAATTCCCTGAGAATTCCCTGGTTTTCCGGTTTTCTTGGTTCTGTTACCACTCTAGTATCCCACCTTTTATAACTGAACAGACCGAGAACATGGATATCAAGCCAACAAATATTTATAAAAGCTAAGGATTTAATTATTAAATATTAGAATTATCGCTTTTAATCCTAGGAAGAGAATCTTCGAGGGGCCTTTATCTCACAGGTGGCTAGATGACAGTACATGCCTATGATGAATTCGAAGCGATTAAGTAGTTTAAAGAAACAACTTGCAAAATATAAATTGCAAATGATTATCAGTCAGTGTGAAATATACCACTTACAAATTTTAATGGATTGTAATCCACATAAAATGTGCATTGATGAGTGCACGACACACATAAAGAACATAAAACATTCGGCACATTGGTCTTTTATCTTTTCCAGAAAATTATAAGACTACTTGCTAACAATGACACTCAGTTTATCCAGCACAGCAACATGTTATTCTTATTGAAAAATTCATCCAAACAGTATTTCTATTTCCTCAATGTTGAAATCTTTCCTGTTTACATGCAAAACGAAATTACTTATATTTTTATCGTGTTTACCGAACATAGCTTCGGCAGTCACAGAAACTTGCAAAATTGCCAGACTGGTTGCATTTGGTATGAGGAAACTAAAGTTAAAATACAGAGATATAATTTTCCACTTATTATTCACCGAAGGCTGCATAAAGCAAGCATCAGTGGTACCTACGCTCTCCCCAATGCCATTAGCGTACCAATCCCATCTGACTAACTACAATTGAAGCAAATCCTCATTCGGAAATCAAAGGCATAGCAATCGAATAACATAGCAATAAGTAATCATGGAAAAGAAGACCCATTAATCATTAAATATGACGGTAAATGATAAATCGTGTGTTCTTCATAATTGTTGTTCGGTACACCCAGCCCTTTGGCAAGAAGAAATCGAGTCCGATTCGGACTTAATGATGAAATTTTATACAATATACGCCAATTGATACGTATGTAACATGTGTATAATAATAATAAGCAGAAACAAGCGACGACGCCATCACTGTGAGAATCACTAACATTCCCAAATAATAGTTGTCAGAAAAAACTTGTAGATGAACGTTGAGCGGCTGCGTCACGTGTAAACGATAATATCGAATCCCAAACGAAATACAAGGAAGGAAGTCAAATAGAGAAGATTAGAGATGGTAATTCGGCGATTATAACAAATTAAAAATTGGAAGTACATGACAGAGATGCTTAAAGGACATCAGAAACAACACGTAGTAACATAAAATCAATCTTGATTTATGCTACTGCCCATGAATCAATAATAGGCTGACTCATTGGTGCAGCGCGCATACGATTGGCGGTGTCTTTGAATTGAGGCTGTGGTATGATTTAAACGAACGTTCAGAAACTGGTTGCAAATTGTAAGAATCATAATGTGGTGAAAATGTATGGAACCGGCTGGATCAGCAACTTAGTATCTTACTCCGCTGTCAAGTTGCTGTTGGTGTCAAGCTCTTCATTTGTGAAATAAATTGTCTATTTTAATCATGAACAGGATGACGAAAGAAAGAGCCGAACAAATAACTAATCCGTTTGGACAGTGTTCTGATTCCTCCCGCCATCAGGAGTGGTGGAACATTTATATATGCAGAAAAGCTTTATGTTAACATATAAAGAGATCTGCAATATATTGTTTCAGAAATGTCAAGAAACAGTTCAATAAAAACCACTGTCAAACATCTCGATCATCCAACAGATCCAAATTGTTCACAAGTAATATTCAAGTCAAATGCAAAGACACTAAAATACATAATACAATATACATGTACTCACAAAAATTCGTTGAAATGCGCCCTTAGAGATTCTGACCTCACTTGTTAGCATTTCAAAAGTAGGTGGTGTAAATGGCGCAATTATTTTAAGTTGGCTACTGTTTGACGCTAAAAATATTAGTCAGAGAGAAAGTTAAAACGGGGAAAATAGATGCGGAGCTGAAAAAAAGAAAAGCGAAAAAGGTGTTTTTTTTCCCCCCGATAGGGTGTGAAGATGGATCAGCATTCCAAATATTTTCTTAATGAACCGTGGAAGAGGGCAGAGAAACAACCAAGAATATCCAATGGCAGAGAAGTTGGATAAACAGAATTTAACCACATCAAATCAGGAGTGGTAATGATTGTCATCAGTCACTAGAATTACAGGATACTTGTTTTTCTGCCTCAGGTACTATAATATCAATACCGCTTAATGTCTATTTGATGATTTACTGGAACGTATGGTCCTGTAATGAAGGGAAAAGGAAAAGAGAACATCATAAACATAGGACGAAACAGACGATGCGAAGACGTTGGAGATTTGATTAAAGGGATATAAGTAAATAAAAAGAGGAACATTATTCTCTTAGAAACAAAGTCTGCCATAAACTTGTATTGGATTTGTGTGTAAGCCTATGGACTAATTTTCCACCTGTATTTGTTGGGTCAAATTGATTAGGACTGGAGCGTACTACACTGATACAGCTTTTTTTTTTTAGGCTATGTTCTATATGGATTTGGAAGTGCTTGATGTTTGAAATGGGGTATGCCACGAAAAATACATTGCTTCCAGTCAATTGCTTCAAGCCAATTGTCAACATTGTACCATAAAAACGGACAAAAAACATAATTACTCTATATGGTCTTCGTTGTGTTGCTGAAACTCACGTGACTTGCAAGAATAGTGTGTCATTCCTCTGTATGTCCCCTAAAATTTGTCTCTAAAGTCAAGCGATACGTTTTGAAAATAGAAATGTATATGTTCAAATTCGTGGTCTTTAAGTTTTGAAGACCCGAGACAATAAGCCACTTTCCCGGGGGGAAAAAAAACCCGCGATATGATCATGAAATCCAAATTAACCCATAATTTTGAGCGGTTTAAACACTTTTTTCATTTCGAAATACAGTACACTCGTATTTTCACGAACCTCTGATTTACGAATTATTGCGCTGGTCCCGAAAAATACAGAATACGTATAGCTAATGCTAATTTCCGCTTTGTTTTACGAACAAAATTACATATTCCCTTTTTTACTTTCTCAGAGAGAAGGAACTCAATTTTCTCACTTTGTTTTCACTGTTTTCTTTCAGACGCCGACAACTTGGAAACAGAGGTATGGAATTTCCTCAAACTGGTTGGACTTTAGATCTGGAAAGTTGTAAAGGGAAGAGAGAGGGGGGGGGGAGAATTTGCATTGTCAATTTTATATATTTATTTAAGAACAGTACAGGAAAACCCCTACAACAGCTAACGAAAACACCGCAATAATCGGGACATACATTGTATAGAAAATGGGTTATTTTTGCCAAAGCTTCGAAAATTACAAAGTTTTTAAATGAAAAAAATAAAGGCAATGATACCAAAACATTATTTAAAGATTATGGTTACTAAGTAATGTTACACGATGGTACGCATAAATTAGGTATGCACAGTACTGTTACTGTATACGTATGTATATTGTACTGTATGTATTAGTGACTATTGTTTAAAAAATACTTCAAGAAATTTGTTTGCTTTATATTTTTATTCTTTTTTTCGTACATCATTTTGTAACAACGAATTGAATTGTATATTTATCTAAGCACCTTCGAAGAATATATATATTATGTAATATATTGTGTATATAATATATTATGTAATTAATTATATAATAATATTAAAATTTTAATTTAAAAATTAAAAACTATAAAATATATCTAAAAACATTTTTTTTTCCATTTGTCGTTGTTTGGCACCTTCAGATATCGCAATAAATCGAATTTATTAGCGCAATATTCGAAATCTGGTATCAAATTGCAAACCGCAATAAATCGAAATCCGCAGTAATCGAAACCGAAATAACCGGGGTTTTCCTGTACATTTTTAAATAAACGTTGAGGGGGGGGGTGTTTACGTTGGTCTGTGACTTCGTTTTAGAAATTGTGACATACGATAGAGTAAAGATGCATTTGATGTATATATTTTTTCAATTTAGAAGGTAAAGGCATGTGGGAATTTCGATACTGAAATTTATTGATGAATCGGGGCGTACGATTTTAATTACTTTGTTAAAGCTATTAAACATCTGGGCATAACGTCAAATGTCATTGACGTTAAAGTCGTCGTAAAGGGAGGAAAACGGGAGTGTGGGACTATATCCTGTGAATATCGTAGTTTTGCTTAGAAAAATTGAGCACATTTACGGGTTTTGAATCCTTATTTGTAACCAGAGTTGCGATTTTTCGTTATTTTGTCAATCCCATTTACGAACTTTCGATTTTACGAATTTTTTTAGGATTCCTATGAATTTTCAAAAACACTGTATAATGGTTCAACTATATAATGCTATATTCAACTGTATACCATTAAATAATCTTCATGTATATTCAACTGTATACCATTAAATAACCTTCATGTATATTCAACTGTATTTCATTAAATAATCTTCATGTATATTCAACTGTATACCATTAAATAATCTTCATGTATATTCAACTGTATACCATTAAATAACCTTCATGTATATTCAACTGTATTTCATTAAATAATCTTCATGTATATTCAACTGTATACCATTAAATAATCTTCATGTATATTCAACTGTATACCATTAATAATCTTCATGTGTAGTCAACTGTATACCATTAAATAATCTTCATGTATATTCAACTGTATACCATTAAATAATCTTCATGTATATTCAACTGTATACCATTAAATAACCTTCATGTATATTCAACTGTATTTCATTAAATAATCTTCATGTATATTCAACTGTATACCATTAAATAATCTTCATGTATATTCAACTGTATACCATTAAATGATCTTCATGTATATTCAACTGTATATCGGTTCGGAGGCTTCCAGTTCACTAATACAATACAATTTTATTTCCATGGTAAAATTACACTTCGGTCCACAGAGGAAGAATACAAAACGAGCTGTTATTCTAGCTCCCGTAATGGTCAGTATGACTATTTGATTTTTGATTTTCTATTAAGTAAATTCTGAATTTCCTTTTAAATTCGTTTTCTCTTTCACAATTTTTTATTGATTTATTCCATTTATCAATATCATAATGGTTTATATTATTTTTTCTCATGTTTGTTCTTATTCTTTCTGTTTTTAAAGTATTACTTGATCTCGTATTTCTTGTGTTTGGATTTTTGTCTATATTTACAGTTTCGTCATATTTACTTGTTGTAATACTTAAATATATCATTATAAATATTTTGTATGTGTTTACTTCTATATTCATTATATTATTTTCTATTTTTATTTGTTTTATAATTTCTGTTAGTTTTATATCCTATTCTTTTTAATAATCTATCAATTATTGATTGTAATTTTTTTAGATTAACCTTGTTTACCCTACCCCATACGCAATTTCTGTAAATCATATGACTATATATCAATGAAAAGTAGAGTGTTATTTTACGGTGGTAAGGTATTAAGTCATTCAATCTTGTAATTATACCTGCATTTTTTTTATTTTTTTACAAATTTCTTTTATGTGTTTATTCCAAATTAAGTATCCGTTTATTTCAATTCATAGAAATTTCATTTCATCTACCTATAATTTTATTGCCTAGTTCCGATGTTTCCTCGATATCATTTTTTGTTTGTTTATATTATGAAATAAAATATGTATAGTTTAGTATAATATATTAGTTTTGTCAGTATTTATAATCAGACTATTTTCATTAAATCATTTTCCCAAAGTTAGTAATTTATTTCTTGCCTTTTCATATAAATCCTGTTGCGTTTATTCTCCAAAAATCAATCGAATACCATCAGCAAATAGATTATGTTGCTATCTAATTCTACTATATCGTTTATATGCAATAAATATTACCGTTTATATATAATAAAATTAAAATTATCATTTACATATAATAAAATTAAAATTATCGTTTATATATAATAAAATTAAACTTATCGTTTATTTATAATAAAAGTGAGCCCAGAATTGACAACGAAGTTCGAACGACGATGTCGGTCAGGTGGTTTTCGCTACTTTTTAAAATTCAAAATAAAATTTAAACATAAAAAATTGAATGAACTTAAACAAAACTACACGTCCAATTCCTTACGAAATTGGAAGGCCTTGTGGTGGAGTTCCCTCCTCTTTTATGTTCGTATACCCAAAGAGAGAAAAGACTGCATAACGATGAATAACCAATGAATTGTCAAACAAGAGGCCAACTTCACGACGCTCTAGGGAAAAAAAACAACACAGAAGCCAGATCAACGACGGTTTAGAAGCAGAAAAAAACAAAAAAAAAAAACAAAACAGAGGCCGATAATTAATATGCATCGAAAGTCTCGCATCGCCAAATCGAAATCTTTCTTTTCATTCGTATTTTCCATCACCAGAGAAAGCGTGGATGTGGCGGGTCCCGAAGTGTGCTCCGGGGCAGATTCGCGAGACCCTGTTTGGAAATTCAAAACTGGATCCGACGCACTCATTAGTTTTTTCCATTTCTTGTTATTTGCTTTGGCTAGGACTGGAAAAAGGGGAAGGAACGCATGTCTCAGACTGTCATAGCAGTTAGACCACAGCGGCAGAGAATGGACCCAGGTGCAGGTTATATCATGCGTTTGTATTTTTGAGGAAGGTAATTATTCACATATGAGATTGGTTTCAAATGATATCATTTATGTGGGTTCGTATTCCTTTCAAGAGTACGTCAAACGCTTTCTTTATGAAGCGGTTTAAGAACGACAAATTCCTTCTTTTAAAACATGGAAGATAGACACAGAACAAGAACTTTCGTCTGCATGCTGTCAGATTTTTTTTAAAAAGAGGGGGTTAGGTGAAATGTAAGAAATTTGCCTTTTACGGACACAAATTCTATTGAAGCTGTATCTTTTTATAGCCTCGTGGTTGCAGATAGGTTTTAACCAAGAACCCCGTAACCTATTATTATTATTCACATTTTTGCGAATGGTTTTCGTTAAGAAAGAATAGTTAGAAAGCGGGTGGGGAGGAGAATGCACCTCTGTTGTGGATTAAGCTGTTAGTTCGGTAGGCGTGCACACATTTAGTGCATACACACTTATAGAACTAAGAATGGGAGTTTCAAAAGATGGTGTTTGTGAATCACATCGTTGTTGAATAGTTAGAGATGAATTAAGAAAGGTGGCCGCCGTCGGCAGCGCTGTCTTCTCGGACATGAGACGTAGATTATAGCAGGTTCACAAGGTAGGAAAATCAATAGAAGAAACATAACTAATAATATTTTGTCACTGGCCGGGGCACGACAGATAAGAAGAAAAAAGAGAAGTAGGACAGTGATCCTTGAAAGGCTGCGAACCCATTTGGGACGTTTTTACTTCTCTTCTTTACTTCATTTCTATTATTTCTACTTGTTCCCCATTTTGCATCTCCTTTCCAATTCTCTGTGTCTATAAATTCCATTTTCGTATACTTCCCTTAAATTTGTCCTGAACTTTTTATGATTTTTATTATATTTTTCTTCTATTCCTTTGTTTCACTCGTATTTTTTTTTTTATTACACTTTCTTTTTCTTTCCTGCTCTTCGCACCTTGCGGTGGCGGCCCTTTAGCAGCTTTCAGAAATCTAAATTATGACACTCAGAATTCAATTTTCTTAATTAACTCCCCCGTGCAAGCGTCGTTGAAAAGGGTTAATTTAAAATTTACTAGCCTCGATTGAGCCCTGCTCAGTCTTTACATCATTGTATCAGAATTCCATACAGAAATATCGTATATCCTAGTACAAACGATGAAACCAACTAGGTTTGTTTATTAGCTCTCATTGCATTTATTATCATTATTAAATGATTAATCACATATTTATCTCTATAAAGCACAGTGCAATAATTACAGGAAAACGATTACTAATACCTCAAAGTAATCGTCCATAGCCCTTACGCTTAAACTAGCGTAGTTACTTTGAGGGCAGTATATAATAATAATAATAATAATAATAATAATTAACAGGCACCTCCAGTTATCTGGGGTCTTTGGAAAGGACTTGATAAATTGACGAAACCAGCTAAATACAACACTGATTGTGAATTTGTAAAATAACAATTATCTTTATTTATTCTCTGCACTATTCGATTGTACGTACTACAACAATTAACATGGACAACAACACGTAATCATAAATGCTTAATTATATAAGCATGAAGATGTAAGTAATAATATTATTTATATAATAAGGTATAAGCAATAATATTTATTAGATAATTAATTATTGGACATTAGTTAGTGGCAACAACCAAGGAAGCCTGCAAAGCGAACATGCAGAGTGTTCCGAAAACACCGTATCAAAAGTATATAGCCGTGATTCTTGTACAAAATGGACCATAACGACCCTTTACATGGGGGGTCGGAAATAAATAACCACGGAGTTATGGCTATAAACAAATAACAAAGCATGATTGGATAAAAAAAAAAGAAAGAAAGTTACACCTATAATGAGAGTATTTGTCCAATAGACTGCATCAGGGATGTATTATTAAAAAACCTGTTTCTTATTTCCAGTGCATCTCTGGAATGTGGGAGTTAACAATTTCGAGCCAATGAAAATTATATTTGAAAGTTTGACCCGCCCCTTGAATTTAGTTTCCTAAATTTCGCCGTCGCCAATTTTTGGCGGGAATGGCGAATTTTTGGCAAGCTATTTGCAAATCGAAATATTGACTTTTGGAGAATTTTATTCCCTCCCCTCACTCCCCGGTAAGCAAAAATTAATATTGAAAATAAACTAACATAGGAAAATAAGCACAACAGCATCCCCGAAGGTGGTTATATAATATTTGAACGCCCCCTATTACAAATTTTCCATAGTAAATGGAAATACAAACCCTGCGACTCGGCCAACATGCCGGCGCCCGCAGTTATAATTTAGAATCGAGCAAGACATAAGCGTACGGGAGAGGGATTCATGTGGGCCATAATCTCCCGCAATTGGGAGAATATTAACACTAGGTGCAGGGGCGGACTGGGTTCTCTCAAAGGGCGCATACCTTGGATTATAGGAGGGCACGAGTCCTATAGCCCATGAGGACGCAAGTCCTATCGCTCATGAGGGCGCACCGGACCGCAGGCCGGCGGCCCTGTCCATCTCTGAATAGATCTACCGAAAGCTATGATATAGAGGTAAACCTTCTCATTCGAACCAACCCCTTTTAGGAATTTTCTGCGTACGTTACTGGATCAAGGGTAATTTTTCGATACTAACTTTTATTATCAAGCTATTTATTATTTACCTGCAGGACAGACTTTTGAATTCTTGGACGGTAAAACATGAACGAAAAGAAAAGAATCTTCGGAGCATAAAAGTTTATGATTGGCAGGTGGAGGGCATTCACGGATTCAGTAAGTATCCCAGAGGTGGGGAGGGTGCAGTGGCGTAGGCAGAAAGTTCATAAGAGGAGGGTTATAGGCTTAATAGGAGGGGTTACAGAGCTACAACTCATATATTCCTATGTTAAATATACAAAATTTCATTGCAATGGGGGTTACAACCTCTAAAACCCCCCCGTTGATTGCGCCTCTTGGAAGATGTCGATTTGTATGGAAGTGCGCAAAGTAACTTTAAACTGCATGGAAGTGGGGGGGGCGCGTTCCAGTAGCGCAGTTGGTAAGGCGTCCGTATACGGATCTTGTTAACGCATGCTGGGCGGAGGGTTTGTTCCTTTTAGTACTGGGCGCCCTTGGCCGCACGGGCCCCTGTGCAATTCACCCTTCCCCCTATTGCCTGCCCTGCCCTTCGTAGCAAAAATTGAAACATTCCTTAGGTAAACTTCTTTAATCGGTGTTGCGAGTCTCGAGATATTTATTTTTCAAACTAAACTTCTTGCTTTAGAACTAAGAATGGCTCCCACGGATCTTGAGGCCTCCTATGTTCGTAGTGCACCACTGAGGGAAGTTTCCAGCCCTACGTAGGAGCCCTAAAATTTTTATGAAATTGCGCCAATTATAAAATCAAGTCGACAATCTCAGCAATCATAAAAAATGCCAACACGTCTCAAAACCGGTTTGAGGATTCAATGTAGCAACCCCGCGCCGGAGTTGAAATTTCGGGGCAGACAACTTCTTGGTTTGTAAGCACCATTGGTCATTATAGATCCCGCCTCTGTGAAATAAAAGTATGCAAAATTCCGTTGATATTCATTTCCGACCCCCCATGTAAAGGGCCATTATGGTCCATACTACACAAGGGTCACGGCTATATACGTTTGATTCGGTGTTTTCGGAACACCCCGTATACGTCAAATCACTTGAGGACTACTACGGTGTATTCGCGCTCAGTTGGTGTGTGATACCGTTAGCAGGCAGGTTAGTCCATTGCAGTTTAGGGAAGGCCGTCTTGGAGGAACTGGTTTTTCCCACATGAAAAACCAGTTTCGGCAAGATGCCCTTCCCTAAACTGCAATGGACTAACCTGTCTGCTAACGGTATCAGGCGTCAGGTCTGCGCGAACGCACAATAGCAACTACATTACTAAGTATTGTGTCTGTTGACACTAAAAAATTGTATTTCCTTCAGAAATCAATACTACATGAAAGAAAATGCGTCACAATTTTATACTCCGTTGGTGAAAATACGCTAGGGCGATGGCAGCACATTATGATTTATGACACCAACGAGGTCGAAACAGATTTCCTGCGAAGAGTAGAACTGGAAATATTACGAGTGAAATTTAACAACTTTTTGGAGTTGCATAGCTTCCCCAGGTGAGAAAAAATAAATTTCTTTGAAAATTGCAATTTTTTTTACTTTAAAAATTTTCGTAAATACCGAAGTTTAATAACAGTCTAGTGCTGTTCGCAGAAGCTCCGTTTGGTCGTCTTGTTAAAGCCATAAATCATAGTGTAGTGCCCTCGCCTCTGCGTATTGCCACTGACAGAAAATGAAATTGTGACGCCTGTTTCTTGTATTATTGACATACGTTAGTGGTAACGGCCACAATACTTGATAGTATAATTGTTAATTGACATCAAGTGATTTGACGCATATGTTATAATTTCAACTAGTAATATTTCCGATTCTGTTCACCTCAAAAAAAAATCCATTTTGGTCTTGTTAAAACACCAACTAGATAAGCTTTTTTCTTACGTAAGAAATATACGGGATGCAATTATTGAAATAAGTAAGGAATCCATTTTTTTAACACGCTGTCCATATTTCTTTGTATATGTAATTATTCATAGTACAGGAAGATAGCGCATTCAAAAATCTATAAAATGATACATAAATGAACTTTTTCCGTTGAAAAGAACTCAAGTTATTAAAGGTGGTACGGCCATTCTGGGACACCCTATATATATATATTACAGTCGAATCAATTTTCCCCCGAAGTAAACAATAAGTGGGATAATTCTCCTTGTATAAAAAAACTTGGATTCTCCAGAGCAAACAAATGTAGTATAATTAAAAGTTCTTTATGACATTATTGGTCATTTAACATTATATGCAGATGATACAAGTGTGTTTATTCAGGGTAAAGACAAATATGAGTTAACTAGAACTGGTCATGAAGTAATTAAAATTTTTAAACTTTGGTTTAAAATAAATAAAATGAAAATAAATGAATCTAAAACAAAAATATTAATTTTTAGTACAAAAAATAAGAAAATTGATAGAAGATTCAGAAAAAATTTATTTAAATGAGAAAGAAATTGAAATTGTTAAGGAAATTGATTGTTTGGGGGTGGTATTGGCAAAGGACTTGAATTGGAATAGGCAGACAGAAAGAGTAGAAAAGGAGGTGAGTTTGGGAATAGGGATTTTGAGAAAATTGTCGCGAACAGTCCCCGGAGATATATTACTGGGTCTATATTATCCATTTATATACAGTCACTTGACCTATTGTAATAGCATTTGGGAAAATCTAAATAAGAAAAGCCAAAGTAATTAAATCGCTACAGATTAAATTTATAAAAATAATTGAAAAAACTAAAAGTTTAAATCAAATTATATTGTTTAGCAAATATGGTATTCTACCAATAGATAAGATATATGATTATAGTATATTAAAAATAATGTTCAAAAGAATAAAAGGAAATAAATATATAGAGAATATTGAATTAATAGATTATGGAAACAATCGAGCTTCCAGAGAAAAGGTCAATATAGACTACCAAAAATTAGAACGGAATTTTATAACAAGGACATTGAATATTCGGGCTTAAGGAGTTGGAATAAAATACCAAACACAATTAAAGATAGAAATGAGAGAAATATG
>QLNU02014176.1:60766470-60779511 GCA_006491805.2 Dysdera silvatica
TGTTTCCAAAGCTGACATAAAAATTAAGTTAGGTTATGCTAAAATATTACAGAAACCGAACGAAAAATAATCATTCGAACCATTTTCAAAATATTCTTTCTTCAATATGCAAATAGTTCGATTAAGTGAAACCTCTAAATTATCTTTTACCTTAATTCAAAGTTTGAAACCTTACATCAACAAACTTTCCATTCACCATTAACCTGTCATTCCTTAGTTTATAGCTCAAGCCTTGGCCGTTACTCGACATACATGAAGTACTTTTCGGCCCAGTGAATGAAAGTTTTGTGTGTGTGTGTTCATGTGTAGATTTTTTTTTGGAAAAGTTGGTCAAGCTATCGGCACTGTACTTCCAGGAGAGGTAGGTACAGGGATCTGATAGTTGATATGAAGCAAAAGCAGAAAATTTCGTAGAAGTGAAGCTGTTCTCTATGGAATCTTGTGACTTGTAGTCTTGCCGTAGAAAGAGAGCGCCAGGTTAGTTGAATGATGAAGTTTAAAATGATGAGAAGATTTGGAGTGACTGTACAAGATGCTTGTAAGGAAAAATGAACATGAATGTGCTCAATTAGTCAAGTAAAATAGGTATGAAGGCAGCTCGATCTAGCGACCAGTGCGCATGCAGAAACAGCAGACTGCCTTCAGCACTTGCAGAGTTGTATGAGAACCGGTGAGAAGCACATCATGACACGGCATCGAAGAATGTTTTCGATGCTTTGGTTTCGTGGAATAAAGATTTGTAGATTACTGCTGGATAGTCCTTGAGCTAGAATCATTCGATTTCGAATTCTGCTGCCTGCGATGTCCATATTGTGCATTGGCCTGGAATTTTAGAAAGCAAAGAACCAGGACATAGAATCTTTTCTTTGGTAGAACTCTAGCATTCGAAAGTTGACCCATGAACTGAAGAAGTAACTAAACACGACATTTCATCACCTAACACGAGAGACAAGAATTATATTTCTCTAAGTTTGAAAAGAATGGAAGAGTTGGATCGATTGAAGAAAAAGAGAATTCCGAACAGAACTGCTACTACCAAATTATTCAACAGAATCGAAGCAAATATCGACAGCAGCAGTGGTGAAGAACTAGAAATTTTGCTAACTTTTGAACTCAAAGGGCGCATACCATGGATTTTCGGAGGGCTCGAGTTCTATCGCCCACGAGGGCGCATCAGCCCGGGGGCGGGTGGTCTAGTCCGCCCCTGCATATAGCCTACTTTTATAACAAAAGCAAAATTGAAAGAACATACCTCAGCTAGTGAGCTATTTGCTTGTAAAGTACTCAATTTCTGGCAGTTTTCCTGTGGTAATTCCTTGTTTGAATCTTCAGTTGAAAGATCATTAGAATCTATTTGATCACTCGATTTAACTCTTCTACTCTGAAGAAACGCTTGCAATGAAGTTTGCCTTTTCATTTTTAAGGCATCTATTTTATATCTGTTTAGTTTAATTATATAATATTATATGCATCACTCTTTGTCTATAATAATTTCACATTACCTTTATTTAAAAATTTTGTATATACATAAATATATTTTTTTCATCATAAGTACAGAGCGCACAAAATAGGTACCTACTACTTACAAATGCAAGGGTCTACTATACGTATAGAATTGAGTGACTTTATTGACATTGTTCAGTCAGGAACTGGTTTTATTGTTATGACCTATAAGTTTGATCAGATTTTTCTCTCAGACGATGTGGTGTCGATTTCAAAATTTGTTTACTGCCTTGGGAAACGACTATTATGTTGTAATCCCGGAATAGCGTTAACAAGTGCGTGTTACAGTGGCAAAATATCTCCCCTCATTAGCGGCTTCTTAGTGAAAAGGTTTCTTTTGGGGACGTTCCCCCCAGTGGGAGGAACATCGCCAAAAGGACCGGTTCCACGAACTGGGGGTCACCCCTCCAATTCCCATAAGGTGGCCTCGTTGCTATGTTGAACACTGTATAGCTTAGGAAATAAATCTCTTTGTGTTTCCCTGCCCTCTCAAAATCTACCCGCCCACCGAAAACTGAATTTTTTTGAAAGGATTGAATTCATCCATTTTCTAACAATCACTCAAATTTACTTCGCAAAAAACTTTTTATTTTTGACTATGCAAATATTTTTATTTCATTTATTTTATTATTATTATTTATTTTTTTTTTGAAAATTCAATTGATAAATGGCAAAAGAGAGGATAATGATATAAAATTACAATTGACTAGAGGAAGGGGAGCCCGGGCAGCCGGGCCCCTCCCCTAAATCCACCTATGCTTCGGAGCATAAAAGTTTATGATTGGCAGGTGGAGGGCATTGATGGATCCAGTGGGGAGTGTGCAGTGGCGTAGGCAGAAAGTTCACAAGGGGAGGATTATAGACTTAATGGGAGCGGTTACAGAGCTACAACTCACAGATTCCAATGTTAAATACAAATTTCATTGCGGTGGGGGGGGGTCACAACACACAAAACCTCCCCCCCCAGGCTACGCCTCTGGGAGGGTGTCGATTTGTATGAAAGTGCACAAAGTAATTTTAAACTTCAGGCGGGGGCGTCCCAGTAGCGCAGTTGGTAAGGCATCCGTCTACGGACTCTTGCTAACGTATACTGGACGGAGGGTTTGTTCCTTTTAGTACCGGGAACCCTTGGCCGCACGGGGCCCCTGTGCTATTCACCCTTCCCTCCCTATCGTCCGCCCTGCCCTTCGTAGCAAAAATTGAAACACTCCTTAGGCAAACTTCTTTAATCGGTGTTGCGAGTCTTGAGAATTTTATTTTTCAAACTAAACTTCTTGCTTTTGAACCAAGAGGGCCCTCACGGATTTTGGGGCGACCCTATGTTCGTAGTGCACCAATGTGTGAAGTTGCCAGCCCTACATAGGAGCTCTAAAATCTTTATTTATGAAATTGCGCTAATTATTAAATCAAGTCGCCAATCTCAGCAACCACAAAAAATGCCAACACGCCCGGAAAGCTGTTTGACGAGGCAATTTAGCAACCCCGCGCCGGAGTTGAAATTTTCGTGGGAAGCAACTTTTTGGTTTGTAAGCGCCATTGGTCATTATAGATCCCGCCTCTGCTACTCTAAATAAAAGTATGCATAACTCCGTGGATATTCGTTTCCGACCCTCCGACCCCCCATGTAAAGGGCCATTATGGTCCATTTTGCACAAGGATCACGACTATATACTTTTGATCCGATATTTTCGGAACACCCTGTATAGTGTTTCTATTGTGGAAGTCCACAAGCATATAATATTCGCATCATATTATAGCAGAACATAATCTTTTATTTTTTTAATTAATTAATTTATTTTTTTAATCCTACGCCAGATAAAGGCCTTTAAGCCATCAGTTGGCAGCCCAATACAAGTTGGATTCAGATATCCAGTGACATTTTCGTTCATGGTGCGGTCTGCAGCATCCGTAAGTCCTGGTCACACTTTGAGGTAGGTTCTGTCCATGTCGGAAAGTTTACATAGTGGGCATGTCGGCGATGTTTCTGCAAATATTCATGGCCAGCAAACAATCTAAAACAAGCCACGCCTGCCGCTCTGGGCAGATCCAAGGGAATCTGTGAGTTTAGCAGAGTTCTCCAGCTTTTCCCCTGATGTATAATATAATCTATAACAGCAATCTATCAAACTCAAAACCTTAACCCGCAATGATCCATTCAACACGACAAGCAAGGCGAAGTTCCTATTTCTTCTTTTTGGTGTGGTATCGCAACCATAAAACCTTGTTTTTACATTTTTGCTTCAATCTTTTCTATGTGCCTGATATAGGAAAGGACATAAATGAAAGAACTGGTCTTTTTAATTGTAATTGTACAAGTTTTCTTTCTTGTTAACATCATGTGTCTGGCCAACAAATGCCACCTTCGGCTGATTAGCTACAATTTTGTTTGTTGTTGTTGCTTGTTTTTAAGACAAACATAATTACATATCGATCTATTAATTTGTTCAGTTTCAAATTCATATCAGCTGTCAGGATGATTGATTGCACGATTCAATTACCATTTTAAAATTATTCTTAACTTGGCCCGATCACCAAGATGGCCTGATTTGGGGGCTGCTGATCAAAAAGGACAATGGGCAAACAAGGGAACTTTTATGCTTTGAATGCGATATTTGCAAAAAAATAATAATAAATATATAAATACATATAATAATTGAATATAAAAGTATAAGGACGAAGACACCGCACAAAAATTTTACATGTAAACATACAATAATATGGCCGTCAGCAGCTAAAATAACCCAACAAGGACAATCAAACAAAATCAAGTTTTCCTCATCCAAACTACAATACTAATTGGATCAATTCTCCGAAGTTTCCTTTGTCAAGTTCTCTTGCATTATCAGAACATGGGAAAAAATTCCAATTATAAACCTCTCCATTCAAAGTAAATGAATTGAAAAGTAAATGGAAGACCGAGGACATTTCGATGGTTTCTTCGCTCATGGAAGTTCCACTTGAGAATTTCGGCTGTCCATCGTTAATCAGTTCTTGCAAATGTGCTTAGCTCATATTTAGGCCATTACTTAATAATGTTTTCGGCATTTATTTGCTTTCTTGTCCAAGTATTTCTTTTCTCGCCCTCGTGTCAATTCCAAAGATATGGATGAGTACACAGAGACAACAGCGTTAGAAATAAGCGGTATCGCATCGCAGTTTGCGGTTCAAGACGATACATTTTCGCAAATTGCGTCGAAAATTTTGCGAAAAAAAAATAAAAATAACTCCAAACATTAAAAAAAAATTATTTTATAATGCGAACATTGAAATTTCGGTATTAAATTTCTTCTCATCAATTATCTACCATCTGCGCCGTTTGCTTTTTGTCTGCCTTCTGAGCTTCCATTCATTCTGCCCTCTCTTCCGCTTTCTTAACATGTGACCATCCTTGTCGCCTTTTCGTTTGAGAGGATCGGAATCCCATCTTTCTGCCGTCGTGTGTCCATGGCTCGAAATTGGCGGTCAATCAGATTTTGCACCTATAAATTTCGTTTTGATGACAAAGATTTTAGACCCAGTCATTTTTGGTGCCTAACTTTTTCAATTTTTATTGTTTATATAATGCAAATTTCAATTGCTCAATCCTTTATTTTTCCTTTTGCCAATCTTACCGACGAAAGTCCCAAGATCAGAATCATTGTTATTTTCGTTAAGGGGGAACCCATGGCCTGCAATCTAGCAGGTTTTGATCAACTACGATACCTCGCTTCCCTCCCACTAGCGTCTGTCCCAACATATTACTTTTCTACCTCTAAGGAGGTTTTTTAGGGATAGTTTACGTCTAGCGACTCTCTCTTTGGCTTCACGCTCATTTTCAATTTTTAAGTTTGCTATTGATTTTCGATCACTAAGGCTAAGCAAAACAAAATTGGTAGTAAAGTTTCTAGAATTCCGTCGATCAGCCCTCCCCTCGAAAGCGTATCTCCCGTTTTTGTCTCAACTTGAAATTCTGGAAAATTTCGAAAAAAGCCCCCCCCTCAGAAAATAAAAACTGGGAATAAAAATTTCGTTGTCAAATAAAATAAATAAATTCGGAACAACATTGTTATTTTATCTTATAATGTACATAGGGTAATCATAATATCCCCCGATACCCCGGCGAATTTCTGTCATTTAAGGAGCCATATCGACGAAATTGCATTTTTTCGGTTTAGCTTAAAACAGCTCGTAGATGCCCCCTACGCTTTCCGCGAATTGTAATTTAACTTTTCGGGTGATTGAGGGGAGGGAGTCGACGCTTCTGAAGACGGCCCTGCTGCTCAGGGGCGGAATATGAAATACCGTTAGCTTCATTAAAAGGCGCCTTTATAAAAATGTTCAATTAGAGTTTATCTCGACAGATTTTTTTTACATTGCGCCCTGTTAAAACGTTTTGGCAACTGAAGAAATAGTTTTAAGTGCCATTGATGTCCAACGTTCTGCTCCTAACTTTTAACCCAGGGCATAGTGTGACTTCAAAAATGGACTATCTTCAATTTTTTACCATGGCCCCCTCAAATAAAAAATTATATATCTTATATATACTATCATGATGATATATGCACGAATTGTCATGAGAGTCTGCTCGGCAGCGTTTAATGGCAGAATCTTCTGCACCAGGTTTTGTAAATCACTTCATCTGTAAAAGTTAAGTCGTAAGAGTTTGTAACTGAAGTCATTTTTCAGCACTTTTTGAACACACACACATTAAATATTAATTTTCTCTTTAAACTTGTTGGTTTTCTTGCAGAAAATGTCGTGAAACTGCCTCTCAATTTTGTAGAGCTGCTCCTCAATATCAGAATTTGAGGAGCAGTACTGCTCCTCAAAATAAAATACTTATTTCCAACGCTGCAAACATATACAACCACAATTTTTGTATTTCTGTTTCCTGAAAATTATACGGTTTCTAATAATTGCCCATTTACAATTTTATATGGAAAATTTTTTTCCCACATAACCTACGCATCTACAAATGCCTCTACTTCTTCAAAGTCTGAAAGAAAATGGAAATTTTGAATGTTTTTAATCTTTGATGGCATTTTAAAATCTGAAATTCCAAATTCAATAACTAATTGGACTCACATCTGCCTTGAAAACTTGGCCATAAGAACAATGAACAAAGCTTGCTAATCGAAAATAAGCATACACATATGCATTAGCTCAAGTAGAAAGTTCACAAGGGTGGGTGGGGGTGATTACAGAGCTACAACTTCATATATTTATATGTATATATACAAAAGTTCATCGTAATGAGGGTTATGACCCCCAACAACCCTCTCTTACATACATACGCCAGTGCACGCTTGTGATGATTTCAATTAGTGTCACTTCAGCAGACGTTTAGCGAGTGTACAGCAGCCAAACAAAGAAGAAGAAGAAGAAGAGATTATTTTGCGATGAAGATGGACGAGTTCTTATTGCGTGTGTAAACCTGAAACATATGTCAGCGTTGCTAATTTTTTAGAAACAAGATGGGAGAGCAGCGGGAGTGACTACTGTACTCCAAAGTTCGCAGGTGGCTTGGAGGAAAGAAAAAAGGGGTAGAACGATGGGGAGAGGCCGTCTTCGAGATAATTTCCATGTCTGACATCGTTCAGACTTGTGTCTGAAGAAGTGAATGGGGTGGATTCACTTGTTAGAATGCTGCAATGTAGGCTGTTCTTGTGAAGAAGGAGATTAAAGTTACTATCATGTGTGAAGAACAGTGCTTAAAGAATTCCTTTCCACAAGTGCATGAACCATACCGAAAGTGAGTGACAGGTACATGTGGACATATATCAAACTTAAAATAGCTGCACTTTATCAGAACATAGGTGCAACCCGTCGTATGTTAAATTTCAAACCACAGTGGTAAAAACAGCCATTTTTTTTTTTTCACTTGCAGATATGTAGAATGGTCTAGCGACATTTATAAACACTTGTGCACGTATGATACTAAACTGCATAAAGAATTTGCAACTAAAATACATGTTGTACTTCGCCAAACTTCAATCTATATTTTTCTTAGAGGGCCATGGCTTATTAGAAGAAGCAATACGGCACTAGTAAAGGGGAAAGTTTCTTATTACCGTCGTTGGCTGGACTCACGGGTAGGATGTCTTCAAGGGGAAAACCACTTAAATGTAAGGTTCAAAATCTCCTGTGGTCAAACGCGTTACCCAAAACGCGAAAATTGAAATCGGTCACGACTGAAACTTAATATATAAATCCGAATTTTACTGTAACTAGATATACAAACTTTTTCCTTCTTTCTGTTCCTCAAACTTCAGCGCATTTAATTTATTTATTTAGCATGTATCCTCGATAAAAATATATACAGGGTGCGTCAAAAGTTCGTAAAAACTTTGCTTGGATTTTTTATGGCGCAAGAGCATCTGGGCTATACTGGCCAAATCAAACGTGTAAAAACTTTTAAAAAATCATAAAAAAAAAAAGGAACAATAATGATGAAGTGCGGTTTACACGAAAGGATTGCTAGAAAAAAAAAGGGAATTTTTTTAGTTGCAAAAACTTTTGCTTTTAAAAGTCAGACGGCGCCGATACGCAAGGTATTCAGCAGAAGCATGCAATGCAGGCTTGCAGTAAAAGACCTGGATAGACGTGGACTGTTCATTCGAATCCAACAGTACTGCATAATTTGCGAATGTCATCGTTGCCAGATCAAGCGTTGCTTATGAAGTTCTTCTACCTGAATGTTGAATTAGAAGCCACTGCGTTGCGAAAACCTCACCCGGCGAAACAACTGAAGACGAGAAATGTCCACATGTCTTGTTCGCCTTAGTTCTGTCATACAAAGTTTTGGAGGTCATATTGAACAACTGTTGCAATAATAAATCGATGGAATGCACAGTTGTCCTGTCCATTGTCTTTTGGAGTTTTCAGCACCATTTGTAGGTGATTTTTTGAACTAAACATTTTTTGCTACTAAAAAAATCCAATTTTCTTTAAAAAAAATCCGCGCAAACCGAACTTCTTCATCCATTTTCTTTATATCATTTGTTCCTTTTTAATGATTTTTTAAAGTTTTTACGAACTTTTCGCGCACCCTGTACTATTAGTTAGATCACAATACTGCGATAATTAATAATTGTCATATTATATGAGGAGTTTGGTAACAAAGACGGACAACGCCATTTTGCATTTTTTTTTTCAAGAGAGCTGAAAAACTAACTTATTGTTAACTGTACCAATAGCCTAAGCCCCTCTTTGAATGCGATTTTCTTCATATTCTGGTCATTTTTGAAACCAAAGGGCTTCGAATTTGAATTCACCATAAAAAAAAAATCAGGTAAGAATGCGTCAATAACTCAATTTCGAAAACAAAAGTTGTCCATCTTTGATACCAAACTCCTCATATGTATAATAAAAAACATCGTTAATTATAGTACAGAAAAGTACTTAAAAAACGTACTGGTGTACAAAGTGGCGAATGACGTACGTGACATAAATATACAGTAAAATCTCCAGAACTCCTGAAGAGCGGATATTTTCCCAATTCCCAGTGTCAGTGTTTTCGATCTCCTAATACTCCCGAATAGTGGACAGATTCTTAAGTCCGGAAGTGTTCGCCATTCAGAGGTTTTACTGTATATGTAAGATGTAACTATTTATGTCAAAAATTGTATTTTGAACGTATGGCGGGAAAGATGACTGTCATATTTATGTAACAGACAAAAAGATTGCTCTGCGCCATGTAGAAGGAGGGGATTAGCTCTCCTCGTTTACAAGATAGCCCTAAAATTGCGCAAAGTGGCGCTATATTTCATTTTTTCTGAGAGAGAAAGAGAGAGCGCGCATAGAACCTGAAGTAGCATTAAATGTAGTTTTTTATGCTTCTTGAAATACTTTACCTTGGTTCCCCACACTGACGCACGCAGAGGGGTGAAGGGAGTTGTAACCCCCATTGCGATGAATTTTTATATATATACGGTATATATATTAATAAACGGAGTTGTAGGTCAGAACCTCCCCCCCACGCCTATGAGTGCCCATGAATCAAAGTAAAGCACATCTTCACGTTTATATCTTTACAACAGTCTATGTTTGGCGCAGTATAGTCCAGATGCTCTTGCGTCATAAAAATTCCAAACAACCAACGTTTATATAATTAATGTCCCGAACAATGTAAAATGGCAACATATATTACTATAATTAAAGGTACCGTTATATTACTATAATTGTATAAGTATATCGTTATATTACTATAATTGCATATATATCGTTATACATTATAATAATAATAAATTATTATCGTTATATTATTATAATTATATATATCGTTATATTATTACGATTATATATCATTATATTATTACAATATTTATGCATCATATATGCAGTTCTGCGATTAGGTGCAAAATAGTTTTGACGCCAAATAAAGTTTGGCAACAAACGGAATAATATTAAATACAAGTCTAAAGAACCTCTAATTTCAACTTGGAATTATAAATGGTGAAAGGAAAGAGTAGCAGATTGAATTTATTCGTTACTGAACTTCGCTGGACAATTATCAGAAAGTTTTAGGAACACGGTTCCCCATTTTGAGCAGATTCAATTACAAAACCTATATATACTGAATAGGAAGGAGTACGGTACACAAATAAGCATGCGAGCAGACTTCCTTGACAGCCATTCTGAACTTCATCTGGCACTCTTCAAAGAGTTTGCAGAGGCACTGCCGATGGCAGCTTATTTATATGAAACCCGCAAATATCCAGTAGATCCAAAGAGATTGTTGTAGCAGGGCACTGGGCAATACGGCTTGCCCCTTTCGACAGCTACTTGCGTGGATTCCAGGACTTTGTTACACTTGGCGCATCGGAGACAGCTCTTGTGCCAATGTCGACCCATGCACAAAACTTGCTCTGCAAAAAAGACATGCTTCAGGCAGTTCGGACAAGACGTATCCATGGATACCTCTGTAAAGCTGTAGTTGGGAGTACGATACATGTCGGCGTAGGGTTTTGAAAAGGATGATACAATTTGACAAACAGATGTGGATTTTGGAACGGATTATTGTTGATGAATTTGTACAGAATTGAAGTTCGTTTTTTGAAATATTTTCACATGGTAAAAATGAACAGCTATTTCGCTGTCGGAGCATTTGCTCTCGTTCTCGCGATGTTCGATTGCAAATTAATTTTTGAAAAAACGAGGAATAATGCGAAACTGTTTTAACAAAATTTATTTTACGCTTAACAATAACTATGTACAAGAATCAGTGGTGCAAATAGGATAGGATGTGGGGTGACGTTCTTAAAGCTCCAATTCCCCCTATTCCCATAAGAGATGCATAAAATCTGTTGCTGAGCCATCTTGTAAGTGCATGGTATACATTACGCAGCCCTACCATGGACCCTTAGTAAAAAAAATATAGGTTTTAGTATTTGCAGTAATCTATTGAGAAGTTCTTGTCTTGTTTTACTTTGCGCAAACTCAACGAGAAGGAAACGAGCGGGCAAATTATGGAACGTAGACTGAAATACTGAGGACCTATACAGGCTACGTATTTTATTATTCCTAGCATTATACCACATACAGTGGAACTCGTGTCAAACGAACAAATGATTTCGGTTGGCTTAATTTATGATATAATATATATACATACATATAGTCTATCTATATCGAATAAGGTTATAACCAGGGTATCTACCCAAATTCTATTTCAAACTTCCCTGACTTTTCCACAGACCAAATCTTAATCGATTTCCTGTCGCTAATTACAGTAAACAACACACAATGCGCGAAAATTTGCCCAATCAAAGCAAGTTTCAAGGCCATGAAATCGATTAACGCAAACCCCAACGCCATTTATAACTCAATTATAGTGAATTTACAAATTCAAAAGCTGTATTAAAAAGTGTATTTCTTTACACTAAAAACTTGCACTAATTAAATATTTACAGCAACATTTCCATTCCACCCTTTTCAAGTTCATTATAAAAGAGTTTAACTATATAATCGCAAAGCTGATGCTTCATCTTCTATTTCATTTAAAATGTGTATGACTGTATATAAGGCAAAGGAGATTGGTATGATCAAAATCCCTTACAGATTAAATAATTTAGCTAAAAACACTTTTTGTTTTTCAAGTTTTAGTTACATATTTGGCAAACATTTTCTCCTGAAAAATATATAGGCTTAATAATTTTATATAAATTATATTAGTTTTGGTGCAAAATGGTAACTTTTGGAAGAAGTTTAGTCAAAAGTACAAGTTTTTCAAATTTTTCAGTAGGTAATGTGGTATGAAAAGCACAGTTCAGGAAAATTATTTTAATAAGTTATTTATTATAACAATGACTTTAAAATTTCCCTGACTTGGGCCTTTGTATTTCAAATTTCCCTGATTTTTCCAGTTAGAAAAACTTCTGATTTTTCCAGGTATTCCAGATGAGTAGACAACTTATATAAGGAATAATGACTATAATGAGGAAAAAAAAGGTCTCTTGATGTTTGTTATAACCAAGCTGGATTGCACATTACTATACCTATATAAAACCCTGTATGTCATGCAATACAGGGCGATCAGTACCACGTATACAAGCTTCTGGGAGAGGTAGGTTACACAAAGCGGAATCATATGGCAATACAGGGTTGGAAACGCCATTTTCATGCACTAGTGTACTAAGGACGAGAAATGAAAAAGCACCACGTAAAAGGACAAAATGTTATGTTTATTACTCACAAGATATTTGTGAAATGCATTGAGGTAACAAAAGATGTTCGTATTTGGGATCATGACCTATAACACACGCTTGACATTGTAAGCGCATGGACGCATGTACATTTTGGAAAATTCCTATCTTGAACTTCCAAAGCAGTTACAAAGATGCGCTATAAGGTCTTCCTCACTTTCAGCTGGGTTGTTGTATACCAGTGCTTTGATATGACCCCAGAAGAAGTAATTAATTAAGGCATGTTAGGTCCGGCGATTTTGCAGGCCAATGAATGAGACCACGACGACCGATCCACTGATGCCCAAATGTCATGTTTAAGTAATGATGAACAACATTGCTGAAATGGCTTCGTATATATATATATACGGTACATATCGGCCATTTTCTAGTTTGTGAACTCAGCTATCGTACCACTTTTGTTGGCGGTTAACAAATGACGGTATTCCAAATAAACGTATATGAGCAACCTCGCGACATGCGTCTAGGGACAGTTTCAGCACCCTATCAGAAAATGTATTGATAAGCTACGCATGCGCACGGACTCTGTTTGTTTCCTTAGGGGGTGATATAAGAAATGCCAAAACGTCGTTATTCGATACGATCGTAAGCAAAAAGTACAATCGTAAGTTACGAATTAATCGAATAAATACGAGTTAGTTATTATAATCGAATTATTATATATTAATATAAAACGATAATATATAATTACTAGATTATTAATTAATACTTAGATAATTATTTATTAGTTTAATTAATTGTTAATTATATCATCACAAGTTCGGATTAATAATAATAATCAATTAGATTAATAATGATCGATTATCACAATAACGATCAATTAGGACAATAATAACGATCAATTAGGGATTAATAATAA
>QLNU02014176.1:60789558-60804184 GCA_006491805.2 Dysdera silvatica
CCTTCTTCGTCCCGCCTTCCTTAAATTTCCTCTTCGATTTTTACGGCCTAACGGTATATGACTCCGGCGCACCGTCGACATTTATATTGCCACGTTATTGTTCAATAACTTTTTTTTCCGGCGCCCTTTTGCGATAGCATTAGTCTAGACCGCAAGCTGACCTTCACCACCATCCTAGTCCCTATACCCAAGCCTGATTCATCCTCCAGCATCCAACGGTCATTTTTATCCAAGATTCCTTTAACATGAATTTTATTTCTGTATTCATTTCCATTTTATCGCTTCCCACTGTCATATCGTGAATAACGGTTCACGATATCAGCTGATTAGGACAACTCATATTGCGCTTCTCATGCACTGGTTGTAAATATTTGTGCATGCTGGACGGTTTTAGAACTGGCGCTGTGGGTGGTTTGCGACTTTAGATTCTATGACAATTATCGTTCACCTTGATGAGTACTATGACCCCTTGAAGTTTGTAACCCTGGTGCTGAGACGCCCTGTATAGTTTTACCTCCCAATAAGGGACACCTCTATTTAAGGGACGATTCCTCTGATACCCAGTATATGTACCAGCGCATGTACCTCCGAAGAAAAGACACCTCTGTTTCAGGGATAGAATGTCCGGTTCCGTCAATGTCTCTTATTGGGAGGTAAGTATCGCTCACTGTATATTTCATAAATTCTGCTTGAAAATCAGATACTGTTTATCCACGAAAACTCCTCCTGCTGCCGCTAAGTCTTGCGCTTATCTGTTGTCATGGGAACTAACCGTAACATTTTCAATAGGAGATGCTTGAAAAAATGCGGCATTCACATTTTAGCATCCTCCTATTGAAAATGAAACAAGGCTCATTTCCAAGATAACAGGCAAGCAAAGACTTAGAGGCGGAAGGAGGTCTTGCGGTAGATACATTCTAATATGTATCTGTGAGACACACTGGCACGTACTCATATTGTGCCACCCTCCCAGGAGATTGCTTGTAAGGTAACCAAAGATGAAAAAAATACTACATATCTGTTTTATCGTTGTCGTATCTTGGGGGAACGTGTGGTATCTAAAACATACAATGAGCTATTGAACATGACGTAGTGGCATGACATCAGTGGCAGAGGACAGTATGGAAAATTACTAACTATTTCTCTGCCTTCTAGAATTCTTACATAAGTGATGCTCCATACCGTTTAACCCATCGCAGGCACATCTCTGAGCCTGGCGTGTTGCCATTTTGCGTGGGAAGGAGGATTACCTTGCGTATGTACAGTAAAATTGCACTAAAATGAGTAAAATTAGCATGATTGTGTGCCATCGTTACTCAATGATGCATATTTTTTGCTTTCCAGCGCACAAAACTCTTATTTTCGTTCGAAAATCAGATGTCTATCTGTGAAATACAGTGCACGTACTCATGTTATAGTGGCTGTCCTTTCATAAGAAATCGCCACAATATTTGTATTAATGATGACGATGATAATAAGCGTATTAAGGTTACAGCTTTTACCACACTTTTAACGAAACAAATTTAAGCGGCAGGTATATACATTGACGTAACTAGGGGAATGGATAGTGGGTAGCTCAAACCCCCAACCTAGAAGAATGAAAATTGCGAATGTATGCTATTTGTAGAACATTGGAGTGGGGGCTATAATTATCCCTAAACCTCGACATTAGCTACTATGCCACTGAGTATGTCTGAGATACAATATGAGTTCCCGGGGCTCAATAGACGGATAGATGCTCAGCACAGCTCAGAACGAAATATTAAAAGTTAGCAAGCCGACGAAGCAGGACACCCCCGTCCGTGTATATAAACACACTAAAACCTCCCTAACGGACACCTCCGAATAGCAGACACTACTATTTAACAGACGCTTTTCCAGTTCCCAATTCCAATGCTTCCCCAATTCTTCCCAATAGCTGACACATACCCGAGTCCAGAGGTGGTCGCTATTCAGAGGTTTTACGTACCAAAATATACTGTTACAATCACTAACAACTTCAAGTAGCTTTGTATGTTTTATGACATGTCACAACTTGTGTCACAGGCATGAACAGCCCTACACAAAACCACTAATGACAAGACGCGCCGACAATATAAGCGTAATTTATTGTTTTTAATATCGTTAATTACAAGGCTTATACGAGGGGATTAAAAAGGATCAAATCGAAGTTGGCGCCTATCATCGATTGATTTGTTACGTACCATCGATAATGACTGCAGCGCATGAGCAGTACCCAAAGATCTACCGTCTATCAACTTGATATACAGGATACGTGGTTCGAATCCCATTAAATAGAACTTAATCTACCGATTAGTATTCAATGAACTGAGGATTACCTGCTGCGGAAGGTAAATTAGGTTGGAGTCGCAGTAGATTAGATTAACCGATGTTATATTCGACCGATCTGAAGAACTCTTTCAAAAGCATTTCTGAAAAAAAGTAAGATTTCGTGGAGCGGATCGGAGTCAACGCTCCAGTTCGTACGTGGCGTTTTGTGGTAACCCATTAAATATTTAACTCCCAGAATTACCGAAACATCGCGCTTAATCGAAAATGCGTGAAACCGTGACAGTAGAGCTTTTAAGGGAGTTAACAATAGGATAAACGACGGTAGTTCACCAGCATTAAACGGGTAAAAAATGACCTTGTAATGGATATCAAAGCAGTTCAAACGGTAATTTCTCACCAAAGTTTGAATTTCGAGAACTGCTAGGCTACAATTAATAACGCCAAACAGGGAAGATACTGTACTGGATACACTCACTTGTAGCCATTTGGCGGTTTTCAGGAAATGATTGCGTGGAAAGATGGCCTCTGGGAGTACAACTCTGTATTCCTGGAAAAGATGGGTCAGTTGCCTAATAGGTAGTATATCAAGAGGGGAGGAGGGGGGAAAAGGAGCCCACTACAAAGTCACTGAGAATTATATGAAAGTAATGCGCCAATTGGCGCTATTTTCTTAGAGCCCCTAGAATTCTAGGCTGACGCATCAGCCGCCATTTTGTTGTACACTTCCGGTTTCATAACACAACATTTACCATTGGAAAATTAATTATCCAGTTTCTTCTTCTTCTTCTTCGTACAGGATCTGTTGTAAATCTAAACATTCTGTGTTTATTCCTTCAGTGATTTGTACAATTTACAGCGGCACACACCCATTTCACCAAATTTTATTAATAACACCCGTAAATTACCCAATTTTATTACCATTAATAAATTTGACACACGCACTTTTTTTTCTTTGGTGTAGGAGACAAAGAGACATCGTCCCCGTCCTGGAGTCGAATCAGGGTCCCTTTGTTGAGCCCAAAGCGCCTTGACTGCCCAACTTTAACATAGCAGTGAACGGGATCATGTGATACATCATGTGTGTGGCATCAAAATGGCAGATGCGTCATCTCCCCCTTTCAGGAGCCTTATATCTGCGTATGGAGTGACAGAATGAACTAAAAGCGCATAAACTGCACATACCAAACCTGAACAACCTAACATATTGTAGAATTTTATTTTAAATTTTTTATTTTGTACGAAATTGTACATAACAATGGAAATTGTTCTTTGACGTTAAAAATGTATTCGAAATAGCTTTCTAGGTAGATTTTGTGTATATAATGTTTTTTTTACAGATGTCTGAATCTTCATCTACTCGCATCAGCGGTAAATTGAAGTTTGCGCATGAGCCTTGATTTTCGAATTTGCATTTGCTTATTAAAACCCTCATATGCATTCATACAAGCGCGATTGACCACATCGATGGAGCTTTTGTAGTCAAAATATGTGTCGCCCATATTCCGCGAAAAAAAAAGTAATATACCAATTTGGAGAGTGGAGAGGGAGTAACAATAGTTTTAATAACGTCGAGCTCTTACGATTTCAATTTCAACTAATTTCATATAGCTAATGAAAATAATGCAAATAGAAATAATGAAAGTTCGTTAAGATAACCATTGCAATTTCATCAAAAGAAACCCAGCCATTTTGTGGGTTAGCTTCGGACCAAGAGACAAAATATCATCAGCTCGTGCTATTGAATTCAACCTACGAGTATTTTCGGAAGTTGGACATCAGTTAGTGTCCAATTACACAAGGAGGCTTTTTATTCTGGCGCCCCTTATCCCGCGACCATCTTAGAAAACGGCCAAACCTCCTCAGAACGGTCGGAAGACCACAAAAGGAAAAGTTAGCCTATCTGTTTATACTCCGCAGCTCTTTCAAAAGAGTGGTTTTTAATCGAAAAGGTGTCCGCCTTAAACAAGTTTCACTGCGTACAGAAAAAAAAAGTATAAAGGTGGAAACGTGACTTTCTACATAAAGCAAACGTTAGGCTTGAACCAAACATGGCGGATGGAAACGATTAAGGCAGGCGCTCGAGGTTAATACAACCTTACAACGGAAGCCCTACAACTAAAATACCACGAAAATTTACATAAAGAAAAATTTTTTTTCCCAACATAGATCAACAGCTATTTAATGCAACCTTCTCATAAGAGATATAGAATGATGATAAAGTTCAAATCAAGAGACCGTCTCCACCGCAAACGAGAAAAGGGTGGCACGAATGTGGAGCTAATCAGCACGTTACACTGACCCTATGAATAAAATCTCAATTAGAACAGCCTAGGGGTTACAGGGGACTCAGCCCCTCCTGGAAAATATTTTTTTTATCAAAATAACATATTGTAGAATTTTATTTAAAATTTTTTCTTTCGTATGAAATTGTACATGACAACAGAAATTGTTCTTTGACTTTCAAACTGCATTCGAAACAGCTTTCTAGGTAGATCTGGTGTACATAATGTTTTTTTGCAGAGGTCTGAATCTTCATCTACTCTATAATAGAGATAAGGGAAACTATGAATTTTAGTATATCTCTAAGTTTTCAATTAAAAATTTACGTTAAAAATTTATTTAGTATTATTAAATATATTAATGAAATACATAAAAACATTTACGAATTTTAAGCCCCCCCCCCCGTAACGAGCGGCTAGCTACAGGCCTGCGTCAAGTGGTTCCAATAATCTGTGTGATTCGAATTAAATGATTGAACAAGAAGACTCTGAGACATTGAGGCGAATCTGCAAGCTGTTGGTGCACGCAGGGAATTATACACCCCCAACACCCCTAAAGATTTTTGATACATCCCTTAATTAAATCTAAACACACACAAAATCTAATCCACAACCCCTAAAACTCTTGAACACCTCCCTAGTTTATGAATCCAGGATAAGCCCCTGGGTGCACAATCGTAGGCAACGAATTAAATAAAGATCGAAATTATAAAGCGGAACGATCTACAGGGTGTTCGGTTAATACGTGTACAGCCTTTAAGGGGTGATACAGTATACCGAAGTAAGTAACACGTGTTTTTCTTTTTTTCGGAAGAGGTTTCCTTACCGAGTTAGGACCCAAAAATTATTTGATGGATGGAAATTGGAAATGTTGATGCTACTACCAATCTGTACATGTGGGCTGTATTTTTCCGAATATGTGTTCTACCATACTGAATATTAAAGAAAATGTATTTTTTTTTATTCGTTTCTGTCGATTTCTCCATCAAGCTCGATGCATACATCTTATGGAGGCTGCTGTTTATCGACTGAATTATGCTGATGCTTTATCCTACATAAACCATGTCTGTTTTCTCGAGTTTTTTCTTCGCTACTAGAAAACGAATAAAAAAGGACATTTTCTTTAATATTTAGTATGGTAGAATTCGCATTAAAAAATACAGCCCACATGTACAGATTGGCGCCAGAATTAAAATTTCCCGTTTCCATCCACCAAACGATTTTTGGGTCGTAACTCGGTAACAAAACCTCTTCCGAAAAAAAGAAAAAACACATGTTGCTTATTTTAGTATACCCTACCACCCCTTAAAGTCTGTACACGCGGTAACCGAACACCCTGTATATAGTACTTTATAAAATAAGTTATCACAGTGGGATGATCGGCTGCCATTTAGTCAACTACAAAACCAAGCAAACCTGCACTAATAAAGGCATTACTTACTGGACAAGCAAAGAAGTTTAGGATAATTGTGGATAAAATATCATGGAAAATATCAGTCAACGCAAGAACTCTTTCGTTGAGAATTTGAAATGTGCATGATTATACCACGTGGACGCCAGAAGTAAATCGCCAGATAATTATTTGGTTGACGGTTTAATTACCTTCTACATGATATCGCAATTTACGATGATGCAATGGGATATAATCATTGGTTGAACGTTTTCCAATTCATGATGATATAAGAATAACAAACAATGGAAGTCACTTTTATACCTTTTACGCTATGTTGTAAATGAATAAAAACGTTATTAGAAAAAAGGTATTAAAATGACGCACATGGGCAATATGTATAAAATAGACTAATCTTTAATTCTTTTCAAGACAATTTTTAGGTAATGGGGAAATCCTGCTGCCAAACCCGACCAACGCACAGGATTTTAACTCTAATACATAAACACATTAAAGACATAGTTTACAAATAGAAAAACGCATTGCACCAATCTCATCAAAGCACTTACGGAATGCATAAGAGTTTTGCTTTGATATTATTCAATTATTCTGAAAAATTTTGAGAAAAGGTAAGAAATTGATTTAAAAAGACTAAATAAACAGTGGATATTACAGTTGAGAAATTTGCTGATTTTTTTTCAAATAACCGATTTTGCTATATTAATATTTACGAATACATCTTACCATGTCTACGAGCATTCACAAGTCTTTACATTATTCTTTTTCCTTCTACATAATAGCTTATTGCTTTTATTCGAAAAAAAATATATTTAACCACTTTTATACTTATTCACTTAATTACAAAAGTAGATCTTCCTCCGAAATCACATAAAAACCATTTGAGAAATATTGAAATTAAAACTATTACTTGTGCCAAAAGTCAGTATGTTATTGAAATTAGCAACACTTTGAAAGGCAATTAAATTTAATTCTTTAATGCAGCAGTAACAGTTATCACCAGTCTGCAGAGACTCAGGTTCCTCGGAAGTCCCTCTCCTCGGTAAGTCATTAACTGGAGTCATAAGATTTGGAGAAGAAAATCCAACTCGTCTGGAGCATAACCAACCAAACAAATAACAACTGTTATTATTTGTTTACGGCAACACGGCCCTACAATTGAGGTAGTTCAACATTGAATTTAAAGTTAATAAAGGAGAAACGGCAGAAAGGGACGTGAGGTCACAGAAAGGTCAAACGAATACAACTACCGCAGGTGGGGTCAGGTCACCACACTTCCATCGTGAGTCACACATTTCCAGATCCAAAAAAAGAAAAGAAAAGAAAGTTTTGCTTTACAGGATATAACTCATACTCCTCCCTTTCTTTGACATGCATGGTAAATGAGGGAAGAGTGCATGTACTTTGGGTCAGTTTCTATAAATGCAATGAACAAGAAAAGTACACAACTAGCTTTCTTTATTAGTAGAAGGGCGTCCTTCTGTACCCAGGGTCACGTGCTATTAAAACCCAATAAAACCATTCCACGAAACAGAAAACGATTAATGAGTTTTTTAAACATCCGCAGCTGACTTAATCTACTTACATTGTGCGATTGAAGATCGGGAATTCAACCGCTTGCCGAAATCCAACCTTTCCTTTGCAAGTTGCTTATTAATACCGCATATTGGGAGGATCTGTTTGTATGGGCCTACCAACACCAATCTTTTCTTCGAAATTTATTGGGGCCAGCGCGATTACCATATTTATAAAAGACTCGTCAGAGGTAATCAAGATTTGTTTTCCTTCATGTTACATGATAGATGAGTTTCATTCAGTTTACGGTTTTTAATCAAAATGAGCCCTGTTTAGGCTTGGCAAAATCGAGATTGATGGTGGACTCACCCTGGGAAACCGCGAAAGTTAGTTTCATGATGCCAGTTCCCAAAAGCCTATTACGTCGAATCAAAAGCCGATTCGATTGATATAGATATCGATATTCATTACAAGTAATCGTCAAATATACTGTAATTACCCTCGGTATGAATCTCGTTATCTCTGATAACTTATTTAGAGGATTGGAACTAACTTCTCGTACCGAATTTACACAGTTACAATTCGTATGGATAATATTCAACCTTCTTAATTTTCTTAATTCAACCTTCTTAATTATGGATAATATTCACGCGCATTATATATGAATCGGTAGTTTGGAGAAAGGAATAAATCCAAAAAATTTCTGTTAAAAAAAAAAAAATGGAGGAAAAAATATGTTTTTTCTTATTTTTTGTTAAACAAATATAACTGTTTCAGGGTACATAAAAAGATAACTTAAATTGCACGGCAATTTTGAATATCTTCAGAGCAATACTTAATTGATTATACTATTATCAATTTCAACTAATAAATTTATTCCCTTCTTCAAATGATTAAAAGTATATCCGTACAAGACGTATAAAAATCATTAACAAATAATGGAAAGCATAACTTTTTGAATTCAGGCTTTTCCGCCATTCAAAGGTTTGCCATGCCTTCTTTATAATAATTAAAAGTGGGCGAGCGTCTCACACGCACACATATATAGAGAGAGAGAGAGAGAGAGAGAGAGAGAGAGATGGTTGATTGATTGTTTGGCTTTTTTATGGCGCAAGAGCATCTGGGCTATACTGCGCCAAGAGAGAGATGGGGGGAAGACTTATTCTTTACAGTAGATAAGGGGCCGTTCAAGTATTACGTAAGCACATTTCTGGCCATTTTATACTCCCCCTCCCCCTTGTAAGAAAAAATAAGCAAATGCCTGACCCCCTCCGTTATGCTTACGTAAGATTTTGCTCCTCTAATTTTTTGGTTATTATTATTATAAAACTATATATATATTTATATTATTAAACTATATGTATATTAATATGGGCTATATATATATTATTAAATTATATATAGTCTACATATTATTAAACTATAAGAGGAGGATAATAATATTTTGTGTGAGTATTTTGTCCCATTTTATTACGTTTTAATATTTCTTATGTTGTAAGTAAATAGTGGATAAATAAGAAGTGGATTTGATAAAATACGTTCGTTTTAATTTAAAAATATTAGAGGGGCCACGGGGAGTATAGAAGGTAGCCTCCTAGCGAATAAGGGTTAATGGCCAGCCACTGGATTAAATAATTAAATATTTAACTGTGATTATGTGTATTTTATATTTTTCACACGTAGTGTGTTGTACATGCCAGTATTGTAGTTCTGTCAGGAAGGCCATTACTGCCTCATTATATGCTGATTTTATTATTTTCTGTGTCTTACGTAAGCATGGTTCAGGTTCCCCACTCAACATTGTCAGCAAAAATAAGCAAATGTCTCCCCCTCCCCCAAAGATGCTTACGTAATACTTGAACGGCCGCTAACATAAAACAAGGGTTTCCGTACACCTTTATTCTTGTGGGCGAAATCTGCACATAGTAGGTATGTCGTCCACTCGTATTTTTGAGTCTCGAAACCGCACCATGGATTTCGGGATGGGACCGTCAACTTAGCGTAATCCGACATGTTCGATGGGAGATCGAAGTCCGCGGAGCGAGTCCTGGTCACTGATATGGAACTACTGGAGCCGCACACAAGGTATATGAGCTCACAAACCTTAGATTCAGACTCGAAAGAGTTCAAGTATTCATAATTATACTCTTTATGAAGATGTCGATTTTTTTTTGGATTCACGGAAGACAGCAGCGTTTCATAACCTGGGTTCCGAGAAACCTTTCCAAGTGCTCCAGTGCTTAAAAATTACAAAAATCTTTGGATTTCCTGCTAATAAAGTTGAAAAAAAACAAAAAAAAAACAGTTATAAAACATTCCCTCTGGTTGCTGAATAGAAAATTTTCCGACTAGGATGTTTTTGTTAGTGTTTTCGTTTATGTTTATGCATTTAAGCAAGTTCCCGCATTTCTCTGAAATTTTTGAGAAATACAACATTTCGAATAAAACAAAATTTGACGTTTTACATGCCCAAATGCTTAAAAAAAAACTTCCATCGTTAATATTGCTGTAATTGGGTTTAGTACCCACGTTGGTGAAAATATCTTCGCCCTTATGAGAAAAAAAAAAATATAAAAAAACAAATAAAGGCATGTAAGACAGAATATGCATAATTGATGTTTTCAGGAAACGACAACAATTAAAATTAAGTTTAAATTCGAATTCAAGCAATTTAAAATTCGAAAACATACAAAAAAAAAAAAACCATACAAAAATGCACATACGAATATGCTCCGCGAATAATTTTTTTCTTAAAAAGTGCTCCATAACGCAAAAAAGTTTAGAACCGCTGCAATAGAGGACCCTGTGTAGAGAAATCGCTACTAATGTTCAGCGTTTAGCTTAACACGAGGTCGCGTTAAGCTCGTCTTAGAAAATATGCTGATTAGTCTTGAATCTTCACGGCAGGGTTTCTCACCCAGGGTTCCCCGAGTGACCGTGGCTGCAAGACACTTATTCCGCGCACACTAACCTACCATGAGTTGTCATACAAATTTTTTGCTGGGGTTCTACGAGATCCAAAAGTCATTTCAGGGGTTTCAGGGTACACAAAGCCTTCCAAAGCAAATAATCTTTGCTTGTGAGCTTTACGGCACAAGGACAGCAAGCGCCATGTTGAGTTGGGAACCTACAGTTTTTTGAAGAATCCAAAGTTCGGATTCCGAACTTCTTATGGCCTAAGGAATTAACCTCCGGACTATAGCGAGCAGATAATCGGCAAGCATTTTTTGGAGTCGAACTGGGCCGCCGGCCAACGGGTCCCCGGGGTGGTGCGATCTTATGGGCCCTGGGATCCCATGGGACTTGAGCCCTCCCGTAATCCAAGGTATGCGCCCTTTGAAAGGACCCAGTCCGCCCCTGAATCGGCAAGCTAGGCCAACGCGTTTTGCCACTGCACAACCGCGATACTCACCCAACTGATTAACTTTAATGTCTATAAAAAGTAAATATTATCATTTCTCCGAAACTTACCAAAGAAGTTTCTAAAACTTAGCAAAAAAAAAGTTTTCGCAACTTAGCAAAAAAGCTCCCATAACTTAGCAAAAAAAGTTTAAAAACAGTTTGGAAAGAAGAAGAACAACAACCGAAAAAATTGATGAGAAACGTATGGAAATTTATCGGGGGAAAGGAGACGAACACAATCCAATTAAAAAAAGACACAAACATCAGAGAATCTAATATAGAATGCAATCTATAAAACGAGTAAAAAAGTTTAGAAGAATCATTAAGGTCCATTACAATATTTTTTCCCTTTCTTGAAAGAGATTTGAAAAGAGTCAGTGGAGGAGGAACAATCAAGACAATCTAACCCAGAACCAATGAAGTTCAATAACACGACTGACTAGAAATTTTCTGAAAGCACAAAAGAGCGACCCAAATCTACATTCGGTCAAGAAACTGTTTTTTGACGAAGAGATTGGAGGAGGAAAATATAATGAATGCGGGCAGGGAAAAAAAAAAAATTCAATTCACCAATTTGCGCCTTGTTGCGGTGATGAACCATGACTGCAACGGCTAATTACAGAAGGGGGAAATAGCTTGAAAAGCGGCTAATTAAAAATTAGTAATCGAGTACTTTTTTTTTTAGTATTGACACAGAAAGCGCCTAAGCATAAAAAAACGGTTATAAAGAATTCACCAGGAACCTTCTGGCATCTTTGACAAGTGGCGCGATGTTTTTCTGCAATTGCTTATACAGTATTGCTATATATAGCATTGCTATATCATACAATACTGTAACATCATACAGCGTCACCATTTTGTACAGTACTGTAATTTTTCGTAATTTCGACAAGAGTGGGTATGCAACGCAATTTAACAGATAATTCTTATACTGCTACAAACATCTTTAAAAACAAAAACTTGCGTGATTTGAGTGCAAATTCGCTTCAAGTTTAAGAGTTAAAATTTGACATTTTTGGCAGAGTAAAACTTCTCTGAACGACCACCTCTCTTAGCGACCAATTTTCTCTAAACGGATTTTTTTCCTATAAATTCATTTCCAAATTTACCTGCATTCAATTTATTTCAAAACAAATTTAGACAAGAACACTCAGAGTAAGAAAAAAAATTAACAGTAAACATAAAATACGTTTTGTAAGGGTGACGTGGAAAGAAACTGGAGGTTTGACAAGGCCCACGCCACCTAACTATTATACAAGTAATTAAAACCAGTACAAAACATCTAACAGACATTGACATCACGACACAAAATACACAGAAAACATAAAAGACCGTCATTAACCTTTTCCCCTCCAGAAACGACCACATTTGGAAATTTTGGGGATGTCACTTCCTGTTCCTGCTCATATTTTGATGAAGTAGAAAATCACCCTCTCCTGCAAAATTGATCTCTTTTTTTTACAGTCCGATTCCGACGAACCATCATTATCGGAACTCTTACAGGAAAACTTTCTGTTCCGTGGTCTCAGGAAACACTTGAAAAAGCGAATAGATTAACGAAAACTTCAGTATCTGTTGAAGACGATAAAATATTTTTTTGAACTTCAAACTACTTAGAAATAACTGCAAATTTACAGCTTGCACTTAAAATTGCTTAGAAATAACTGCAACTTCACAGCTTGCACTTAAAATTTCAGATTACGAAACCGCATATATTTATATTCTGCGTGCTAATGTAACTTTCAACGCTTATAACGTCGTATAGGCAAAGTACGTTACGTTTATAACGTTGACCCCTAAATATAAATCTAATCTGCGCAGTGCTACCTCAAATTAATTTTAATTGATTTCACGTTTATTCCCCGCCCCACCATGGATATCTATTAAGAGCCCACCTCTCTAAACGACTATTTTATCACGGACTTTAGGCCGCTCGCCCTACGGAGATGGTATTGCATATTGTCATATTTTTGAAATAATATCCAAATTTCGTTCTTTCCAATACATTTACATCACTTTATTATATAAAGTACTATTTATTATATAAAATAACCTTAACACCTTTTGAAAATCGCCCAAAACTTCTCTAAAAAAAGTGTCAAAACCTTAGAATAAAAATACAGATGTAGACAACAACGACTCCTATTAAAAATTACAGAGTAGTAAACCAGGAAACATTTTTTAACGAAATTAATAACCACACAAAAAGTGAATTGCTACAAAATAAACACTTGTAACAAGAAGTTACATAAATATCATGGGATGACCACACGAGCAACTTAAAAGTACTGTGTGGGATCGCTCAGAAAAAAAATCTTAAATTATAAAAGTCAAAAGGAGAAGGCTGAAATACGCAGGTCATGAGAGAAATATGAGCGATACACTGCGCAAAATAATATTTAAAAACAAATTACACACAAACGCAGTTTAATTTGAGCAGGAGATACATTTTACAATTGTTTCGGTGGAAAATCAAGCGTCCACCACCATCATCAGAAAATTTTTCCAAACTTGGACAAATTTTCTGATGATGGTTTGATGACGCTTGATTTTCTACCGAAACAATTGTAAAAATATATCTCCTGCTCAAATTAAACTGCGTTTGTGTGTAATTTGTTTTTAAATATGTTGGTCACTTCAGAAAAAAACAAAAAAGTGAGTATTGCATTTTACACCTGGCAATGTAAAGTAAGATCTATGGAAAGAGACATGCTGGAAGTCCATGGTTAAGAAACCAGAGAGATTGGTTCGGTGTTTCAACTGAAGAATTAGGGAGAGGTCACAACGGCGAGGACAAATGTAGTGGACAGGACAAAAAATGGCTATGATGGCAGCCAACATCCGAATCGGATGAAGAAAGAAGCGACCATGACAAAGGATATTTCTGTGTATTTCATTCATACAGTGCGACATGCCCACGAAAATATTCTTCTTCTAGCAAAGAAAACTCAGTGCGTGACGCATCAAATTTTCCAAGTATTCAATTAGTCCTTCCGTCTGAAAATATGGTATACGTTTGAATTTTCTTTCATCCGAAAATGTAGTACATATTTGATTTTTTTTGTCCGAAAATAGGCTATAAGCCTACATTTAGAAGTAATTTTTTGTCCGTCAGTTATACATTAAGCTTAGTTCCTTACTCAAATGTTTACTTCCTCCGTTAATCGTCGATATTTTTTTAAATGTATACCACATTTTCGGACAGAGGAGTATAGCGGAAATAATTTAAACGAGATTTGCATGATTAATATTTTACCCACGTTTAAGCCCAAACTAGATTTTTTTTAAAGAATTCTGAAAAAGAAGGTGAATCTTTTTTTTCAAAAGAAACACCGACCCAACCCAGTATCAAACAGAGAAGCTTCTGATTAAATCGGAGTGACGTAACTTGCTCGGAAATTTAATATGAAAGAAACAGTTTTTTTTAAACACTACTGCCAATTTGATCGTAGGTTAAAAAAAAAAATCCATTCATTCATTTTTTGTCAATGGTATTAATATATTTAATTAAAGATACCAATTAAAAAAATCACTCAGTTAAACATGACATTTCAACATCACTGGGTATTGGGGTACGCAGGGGGTTGTCGATGGGGGGTTGTAACCCCCCACTGCAATAAATTTGTGTATATTTAACATAAGAATATATTTGTAGCTCTGTAACTCCACCCATTGAGCCTATAACCCCCCTTATGAACTTTCTGAGCATCAACGTAAAGTTCTCAAAATC
>QLNU02014176.1:60804284-60823337 GCA_006491805.2 Dysdera silvatica
CCCACGGGCACATGTAACTCTACGCTTATGTTTCTGCGCACGACTATGACACCAGATATATCAAATATTAGTACCTAACCTTACAGAGAGCAAGGAGATATTTCGGACAGATGTTGCTGTCTTTCGTCAGGAACCAACAGGGGAGTGAACCCCAAGTAAACACTAAGCATGACAATTTTTCATGCTACTGTTGGTTGTCTGGAGGCAACACTACCTATGGGTAAAAAGTAGGTAGGAGGTAGAAAAATGAGGAGGAGGGGATTTTGAAAATACGGTTAGGATATTAATGTGAGGGAATTTTCCTTCCATGCATTGTTTTTAAAAATTAAGAGTAAATTTGTCATTCTCGGCAAAGTTATCATAAATATGAAAAGCTTCCAAAATGCTAACCCCAAAGGCGATCCAGGTTGGCTAATAACAGACAAAATATCATCAATAAATAAAAAATTGCCTATTGAATTGTTTCAAAAATGTAGGATTATCTCCCATAAATGGATTGCGGTGGAAGATGTTTAAAAGTTAGCCTTTTTAACAATCAGGGGTGATTGTAAGTCCAAACCAGATTCCCTGGACATACCATAAAATTCCCTGAAAAATTACGTAATATTTTTTGGTAAACACACTGACTTCCAAAACAACATACAAAATTATTAGAAACGAAATGAAATTTTTGTAATTTTTAAAAAGAAATCCCGGAAGAGGCAAATTTTCGGAAATCCCGGAACGTAACTGCCCCTGAACAATATTTTCTGCACTCATTCAGCAGAAATTTAAGGGGACGGTTAGTACAGGTAATAAATATATGAACGATTGCATTTATAAAATGTTTGCTATGTACACCGACGTTGAAACATAGGAATACCTTTGAAAGAAAGAATTTTATTGAAAGGTAAGAAAGTAGTCCAAAAGTGGTTTTTTTTTTAAATATATGTTTTTAAGAGTCGGGGCTAGGGAACCCCTGTATTAAGGACTACTAAATTCCATTAACCATCTCCAAGCCCCCACCTCCCTTTCAAAAACTTTTCTTCATTTCTCTACTGTTTTATGCCAACAGGTGGCGCTGCCGACAGTTAACCAACCAATAATATGAAAGGGCGCTTATGTTCACATAGAGTTCACTCCACTCGATGCCTGAAGAAAGACAGCGACATTTGCCTCAAATCGTCGGTATGCTTAACTACGTCAAAAACTACGTCCTATAGTGTTGTTAGATATATTTAATGCTTTTAACGTAATGCTCCATTGATTCCTCGCTTAAACCTAATGTGATTTTCAACACATTTTACAAAAAATATATAGTGTGGGATAAAGTTAGTTCGCACCTTATAATAATATTAAAATAAGCTTAAATTTTATTATAAATAAGGTTTTTTTTTATTAGTTTCCTCCTTACGCGGAAAACTGATTAAAAGACATTGCCATATTTCTGTAGATTTCCTCCAATTTGCAAGAGGATGGTTAATTAAAATGAAATGTATAATTAAATGAAAACTGCTTAATTAAATGCAAAGTGCGTAATTAAATTTAAATGAATGTAGATCCATATTAATTATTGACTACATGCAGGATGACATTTATCATTTCTGCTACATAAATCACACTTTACATGTCATATAAAAATTAAACCCGACCTGGTGTTGGACATCGTGTCCTTCACAATTTTCTTTTGATAAGTTAAAATATGATTACTTGCAATTAAAAAGTCCTGTTTGATTAATTTAACAAAGAAAAGGAAGGAGAGATTCCAATACATGTAGAACCCATTAATCATCAAAATCATTTGGCGATGTCCTTTTCTTTGTTTATGCTTAGAATACCTACATCAATTATCAAAATCATTTGGTGACGTCCTTTTCTTTATGTTTATATTTAGAACATCTACATTAATCATCAAAATCATTTGGCGACGTGCTTTTCTTTGTTTACGCTTAGAACACCTACATCAATTATCAAAATCATTTGGCGATGTCCTTTTTTTTTTCGTTTATGATTAGAACACCTACATCAATTATCAAAAGCATTTGACGCGTCCTTTCTTTCTTGATGTTTAGAACACCTAGATCAATCATCCAAATCAACTGGCGACGTCCTTTCCTTATGTTTAGAACACCTACATCAATCATCAAAATCATTTGGCGACGTCCTCTTCTTTATGTTTAGAACACCTACATTAATCATCAAAATCATTTCGCGACGTCCTTTTCTTTATGTTTCCGCGCAATGATAGCAAAGATCATGCTGCGCCAGGACCCACATTTTTCTTAGGAACTCGAACCTCAGTTGAGGGGGGGAGGGAAATTCAAGTATTACGTAAGCAATATTTTGGCCATTTCAACCCTCCTCCCCCTCCATAAGCAAAAATTAACATTGGCTAACATAGGAAAATAAGCACAACAGCAACCCCCTCCCACAAAGGTGCTTACGTAATACTTGAACTCCCCCTTTTCTAGGTAACCAAGTCTCGAACTACGGTGAGCAGAAAAATCGATACGCGCTCCACGGTACCATTGGGATTGGTTGGTTGAATTTTTATGGCGCAAGAGCAGCAAGGGTCATGCTGCGCCAAACAAGTTGTACCAGTGGGATCAAACCGGGGTAAGCAGCGTAATAGATGAAAGCTTTACCATTACGTTACAGCGGAGACCTTTGAGGATGTGGAAAAAAGTCCAAACTATTACAGGAAAGAAAAAAAAAAGCCATACAATATTATATTGTCCCTAAACTTGAAGGGCGTGGACAGGAATTTAGATACATTTATGAAATCGAATTCCATTTTAAAAAATCTTTTTATTTTTTTAAATAATAACCGTTAAATTATTATTTTAAAATATTGTCACCCTTCTCAGGGCGAACACAACTGCCAAATAATGTTCAACACACAAAGCCTTGTGGGCGAGTTTTTGTGTGGAATTTTATTATAGTTAATAATTGTAACACCAACGTTTTCAAGTTCAATCTAGAGCTTTTTTTAGCATAGGAGAAAAAGAGACATCATCCCCGCCCTAGAGAACGACGTCTCTTTGCTTTGTGTGTTGACCATTATTTATCAATTGTGTTAACCCTGAGAAGGGTAATAATATCTTACAACCTTATATACGGAGAGAAGGAGCTTCGTTCCGATCCTCGATGGCCTAGCGGTTAAGGCACTTCGGACTCAACGGACGGGCTGTAGTTCGATTCTAGGACGGGGACGATGTCTCCTTTTCTGCTATACTAAAAACACTTTACATTGGGCATACACGTAGGTGTCAAAATAATTAACTTTTATTCATTTTTTTCGTGTGTGTGGTCAGGTGACGAACGTCTTCATATATCGAAGATGTAAACACAACGTTTTAACTCAAAGAAGTTAACAGTTTTAGAACGTTTGCAAACTGGCGTTAATATAAAGCTGCAAGTGTCGAATGTTAATAATCAAGCGTGCTGGGAGTCGAACTCAGCACAGAGGGGCTCTGAGATGTTGGACGTTTAAAAACTGACGTTAAGGCAACGCAGTAAACGTTGAACATTTAGAGAAACAGACATCCATATAACGTTGAAAATGTTGACAGTTTTGAAATTGACGTTAATGTAATGTAACGTTGAGTATTGAATATTAATATTTTTTTTAGCAGTATTTTCGATATTACGTTTATTTTATCGATTTATCGCATGCTTAAGGAACTTTCGGTCACGTGCATTCATTCACCCCACTCTAAATTGGGCGAACGGTCTTTGGGACTACCATACCGACGTTGAGATCGTTACAAAAAAATCTGAGCGCTTTGAACCGAAATCGAGGAGGCGCCGAAATAAACGAATAATTTAATTTACAATTGCGTTTAATGTATGCACAGTTATTAAAGGATGTATATTCAAACCAGCTGTCAAGATGCTACTTTGATCCAGGACCGTAGCTAGATGCTTTTTACTGGGGCGTAACACTTGTAAATGTTTCGATGTATTTTATTAATATATTTAATAATACTAAATATATAAGTAGACTAATATATTTAAAATTAATAAATAAATTTCTTAACGTAAATTTTGCATTAAGAAATAAATTTTAGTATACCTCTCTATAATTTCCCCAATCCTTATTATAAAGTATATGAAGACTCAAACCTATGTAAAAAAAATTACATACACAAGATCTACCGTAGAAAGCTATTTTGAATACATTTTTAACATCAAAGAACAATTTCCATTGTCATCAGAATTGTCTCATCAACCTACAGAGATAGTGCAATCCTCCCACTTGAAAAATTTCTTATCAGGCTTAGGGTCAAGGCGTTTCACAGAATCGACCAACATCCAAATCTCTACATCACATTGGACATTTTACCCGCAAGCAAGTTTCTTCTCCTCAGGCCCAGGGCTTACTAAATTATTGCCCTTCCTTGTCTTTGGACTTTTGGACATATGAGTGCTATTTGCTGTCTTCTTCGCAGACCTGTTGTCTCTTGTGTTTTAGCTCGTTTATTAGTATTTTTATTTTTGTACGTTTCGTATATATTATTTTCTGCGACTTTTCATCTATTTTTATAGTTTGTCTGAGTTGCTAAAAAAAACCCATTGATTGTTAATGATTACTGAAACTGTTTATTATTATATTTTGAACTTGATTATTAATGATTTTTGTCAAACTGTTGTTATATGGGGCTTTTTCCCCATTCGTATTTTATATTTTATTGTCCCTTAACTTCTTGAAAATGTGAAGCAAGTGATTTTGTGCTCGCTGATGTTGATTTTCTCACTCACTCAGGTTTCTCTCAGCTGGTATGGTGACTTCGTTTGTTTGGATTTTTTATGGCGCAAGAGCATCTGGGCTATACTGCGCCAAACATGGTAAAATCAAAGACTGCGGTGAGTGATTTAGTTCTAAGATGTTCTTACTCCTTTTCAAATTAACAGTTGGTACTGCATCATGGGCGTTTGTCTGTGCAATGCAACTGCACAGGCAATTGTATGAGTAGCATCAACTATCTGTTTGTCCCCTTTTTACCATCATTACATTATAGTCTTTGAGAATGCCACCAATTATCGAAGGTAGAGCAGCAGTGCAGCGGTACTTCAAGAGAATATTTCTCAATATCTACAAAAAAAAATCTATTGTCATGTACAATTTCGTACAAAACAAAAATTTTAAAATAAAATTCTACAATATTTTATTTTTGAGAAAAAATATTTTCCGGGGGAAGAGGGACGGACTACATATCCAGGGGGCTCAGCTCCCTATAGTCCCAGCCTAGCTACGGCTTTGATCTCTTTAAAAGTTGTATTTTAAACGTCCACTCGTTTAAAAAAAGAACAATTAAAAAAATGATTGCGGAAAAATATTATTCAATAAATATCACATTCTCCATAAAGTCCCCTCTGAACCTGTATTTTAAAACGAAGCTAAACCCATTCTCAATCATATTTGAACGATTACACATATGTTCTGTTCAGCTTCTCAAAAACACTTTAACATTTTTATAGTATTTTTAGTATACTACTTTTATCGTATTTCTACTATAATACTTTATAGCATTTTAGTATAATATTTTATTAGTCTTTCACTATAAAAATTCATAGTGTTTTACCACGCTAATTTTCAGGCACGTTTAGTAATATCATTCTTTGTTTACTAAATTTATTGCATTTTTAAAATTGCTATAGCGTATCTTTAAAATCCATTTTAGTTCAAAATCATCAAGTTAAAAATAATTTCACTGTATTATTATTTCTCCCATAAAATATCATTGCTAAGTCAATTAAAATTAATGCATAAATATCATCAAGTGTGATTGTAAGTCCAAACCAGATTCCCTGAACGTACCAGAAAATTCCCTGAAAAGTTACGTAATATTTTTGGTAAAAACACTGATTTCCGAAAGAATATAAAAAAAATTATAGGAAACAAAACAAAATTATTGTAATTTTTTCAAAAGAAATCCCGGAAGAGGTAAGTTGAAATTCCTGGAACAGGATAACCCTGTATCATGTGTTTTTCCCATATCACTTACATTATCCTTATATTAGGCTTTATGATCCATTTCTCAAAATAATTTCATAAACGCAGATATAAAGATAACTTTTTACTTCTAGCAATTCGGCACTTTCAAAATAAGGAAACACTTAATTTCGAATATTATCAAATTATTAAACATATCAATACGAATACGTCTAAAGATAGAATGAATTTTACGTATAATTAAAAAATAAATAAACTAACCTGCATTACTCATATCAGAAAGGACATAATAGTTTGGCTTCTTGCTTGTTCCATTCGGAGAAATTGATTCCTTTCATCACTTTCAGAAACAGACGACTCAGTCTAATTTCTCAATTTCACAAATATATTTCACTCTGTTCGACACCGCCACACCTTTAAGTTGACGAATTTTAATTTGGCACGGGAACAAACAGTTCCGTAAAAGATCGAAGTTTTACGAGTTGGAATGTGTCCAGAAATGTGCGTCGTCTAAATAATGACGGATGACTGAACCTTCTTGTAGCACACGAGAATCTTTAGTCACTTTTCAAAACACTTTATGTGAACGTGTAAGCACAAAAGAAAAATCGTTCGCACATAAGAGGAATTCCTATAATACGATATTCAAAATTCTCGATGGAAGATGTGATCGAAAACGCAGAGAAGCCAGGTATCGAACCTTTTTCCAAAATCGCGGAAGTGTAAATAATTATATGACGGAGGAAGTTTCAATCATTCGTGGAGCAGTCATGTCCGTACCATGTAAATAACAAAGCAAACGGCAATGAATTTGAAATGGAAAACGCGAATCCAGCCGGTCAGGGCTGGGTGCCAGTGCCCTTTTTCATCTCGTTCTCATCACAAGCGGCCACTTCCTAGCAAATAAACGACTCGCCTTCTTGTTGTTGTTTGTTATGGAGTCTGGCCCACTTCTTTGCATCCAGTAAAACAAGAAAAATGAAAATACCCCCCCCGGCGATCAGCTGACCGTCGGGAAAAAGAACAAGAACAGTTATTGGGCAGGGCAACGGGTGGGTCCGCAGTTGCGTACGGGGAGGTGGCGACCAATTGCGTGGCAAACTCAGTCCGTACTCCAGCCAATAGCGAAACCAATAGTACAGCTTTCACAACAGACGGACTAGCTAATAATCGTGACGGTAGGGCAAGAAACAATGGAAGGAAATCGCAAGTCACTAAAAATTTCGCAAAATACTTAATGGCGCCACGATAATTTAAAAAGACAGCTTCTTGCATACACGTCGTCACTTTCATTTTAGTTTACAAGATCACCTAGCGAACAGAAACGCGGGTTTGTTCCGAATTTATTTATCAAGTGAACAAATTTGCCTTTGATTCATAAGTAGGGCCAGGATTTCTATGCAATTCCATGTTTTTGCACGTTTCTGCAAATTTATTATTAAATTAAATAAATAATATATAATTATATATTATAATTCAATATTTCTACATGTTTTGGCATAGTTCTGCAAAATTTTCATAAAATTTTGCAGAAATTTTAAAAAGTGTATTTTACAATACGCTTGTAATTCAATCAATTATATTAATTCGATGGTTTTTGGTTAATTTTTAAATAAAAATGCGACAAATATTTTCCATCAATGAATGATATAATTAGATAATATTAAAGTTAAAAAAAAAAAAAAAAAAAATTTTATGCGTCTTCACATTTCTGGGGTGAAATTTCTGAACAAGCGAAATATTTTCCCAAGTCAAGACCAAGTATAGTATTTTCCAGCCCAAGCTATGGGCGCCGACAGGTATAGGCAAAGGAGGGTTATTGCACCCTCCCCCAATATTTAAATTTTCTTCGGAAAAAAAAAAGGTAAAATTAAAAAGGTATGGTAGAAAATTTCCATTTTTTAAGGCTTTTGCCCCTCCATCCAGATTTCACCCTGCCGGCGTCCTTGGGCCAAAGCCAGTGCTCATGATGCCATATTTTCAAACGTATCTCCGTACGTATTTCACACATTTTGGTGTGTATTTTGTGTTAATTTTGTGCATACTCATATTCGAGGACGTAACAAAGTGATATTTTTTATGCATTTCAGTGCATATTATGTAATAATTTCAAGAACATTTGCACTGTTTCAATAAATTGTTATTTTATACATTTCGAAACATCGCTTATGAGTAGGGTCCAAATTTCTATGCACTTGCATATTTTGTAATAATTTGGAGCATATTTGCGTATTATTTGGGCTAAATTTTAGGCATGAAAATCCAGGCCTTAGTTATAAAGGATCCCACCCCGCTATGTGAGAAAAGGTTATCAATAAACGGAATTACATTTGTCAAAACAATTACAGTTTTTAAATCGTTTAGAATAATCTGTTATTGTCTGGGACAGTGTTTTTCAAAGAGTCGGTTTCTGCGGAATCTTCGGGAAAATTTCAAAGCAAAAGTAACGAAATAATATATTTAACATTACCACTCAAAAACAAGCGCCCGTCAGGGACGAATTAAAAAATAAAAAAAAAAGACGCAAAAAAATAAAATTTCTAAAAATGATATTCTCTCCAATATCTAAGAAATTAGCATTGGCATGTAAATATTTGATATTGGATGTTTTTAGTGTTTTAACAATTAATCGTAAAAAAAAAGCTTGATAGCGGTTATAAACAAGTTATAATAGCTATTAAAGCAAACTGATAGTGGTCAGTAGAGCTTAACATTAACCAGAGTTATAACTTTAGTCTCAAACACAATATATTTTATTCCCCAGGAAGATCCCCATCCCTCCTCAGTGGTGTGAATATCCCCATCCTCCCTCAGTGGTGAATATCCCCATCCCCTCCCCTCGGCGGTAGTAGGACCCCCATCCTCCTCCTCGGTGGTGAAGATCCCCTATCCTCCTCCTCAGTGGTGAAGATCCCCATCCTCCTCCTCAGCGGTGGGAAGACTCATCCCTCCTCCTCAGTGGTGAAGATCCCCATCCCCTCCTCCCCTCAGTGGGTGAAGATCCCCATCCTCCTCCTCAGTGGCAGAAGATCCCCATCCCTCCTCCTCAGTGGTGAAGATCCCCATCCCTCCTCCTCAGTGGTGCCACAGCGCCAGAATACTCAGAGATCCATCTGTGAGCGACAACAATTTGAGCAACACTGGAATAATAGGAAATAGCTACCCCTGCATTACAAAAAATCCTTCCTACCACATCGTCTAGTTTTGTCTTAAATCCACTGGTCTACGATCCGTTAAAATGGTTTATACCAGAGTTGTCCAGTCTAATCTTTTTGGGCAGCGGGCCACTTAAAAAAATGTGCACCGATCACGCGGGCCAGTGGTTTTGTCAAAAAAAAAAAAAAACCCTCTTTTCAAAGTTTCTTCCGGTTATTTGTTTTTTCACTTGCGATATAGAAAGGGCTGCCCCTGCGGTTTTTCCTTTTTTCTGAAAAAAAAATCTAAAATTTTTGTTTTGGAATTTTTTTAATTTCGAACAGTTGTTGGCGGGCCGTATGTTGGACAACCCTGGTCTATGCTGGAAAATATCTGTATCGGATTTCTTTTTATCACGGAATGGCATTTACAACTATGTCTATAAATGTGGATTAAAATGCACTTGGGCCAAGAAAAAATGACAAAAATTCATTCGAAATAGTATTTAAAACTTCTCAAGAGTGATTGCCATTGAAATAGACATTCAATCAGTATTTTTTCAAATTGTTCATTTGACATATAACCAAAATATATTAGATACGTTTACAATATTATATATGTGTTTCTACGGTAATAAATTATTTTCCTTAATAATAATAATAATAAATTTTTATTCAACCCGATATACAATATTTCGTGATACATAGCTTGAGCAGTATAAAAATTATAGAAATGTAAGAGAAGATCTATATTAAATTATTTTAAGTTTTGAGGTTAGAAATGGAAGAGAATATAAAGCCGAAGCTTGTTCCGAGATTCTCCTCCAGAATGCGGTGATGTTGACAAGAGAGAGGGTAAATTTTCATATTTCTGAATTATGCTTATTTTAAAGAGTTCAGTTGTTGTATATCTTTGGCAGAAGGACGTGAAAACCATTGTAATAACTTAAGAACAGACTGAGCGTCGTTTTTACGAATTAATGAGCAAGAAGTATTATTGTTATTTGGGATTTTTCATGGGCCTCATTTGAGAAAATTGCGGCACACGTCTGGATAAAGCTTACGAAATTATGTTTATCAAGATTCAAGACAGAAGTGTATCTGAGAGTCAACATATCTTATCTGAAATTTTGATTCAAAAAATGTTAAAATGTTAGTACAACAAACGTTAATTAATAAGTTAGTTGTACTATTAAGAGTTACATATATGAAATTATACTATTGTATAAGAGATTATAGTTTAAAAACTGTATAAAACTTGGGTCCAAAATACAGAATAGCTTAAGGAGGAAAAAGAGAGTTTCTATCCAGCAGGTGTCACAATTTTTCTTTAGGGAAAAAACGCAAATGCCGTTGATTCTTTATGACGCACGTTTTGGAATATGTTTAATTGATAAAAGTTTCAGAAAAAACAAAAGCAATTATTTTGAGGATAAAAAAACCAAAAGAGCCCAAATTGCCATTTTGTGAGTTCAGATTATGTTGGAAAGTTTTGTGTTTCTGCTTTCGTATCCGCAAAGATATTGAAGAACGTTCCTTTTTTATATATTGGAGTGATATTTACTTGATAGAGGGAAAAGATGTTCAACATTAGTAGGAGTTTCCAAGTAGGAGTTCCCAGGTTGAAAAAAAAGGTTATATAATCAGTTTATCTTTGTAATGAGATGTATTCGTAGAAAGTGTCCGTAGGAAGATCCGGGGAAATGCTTGGAGGCCCTGCTGGAACAATCGACTTTGGTTTCTTTTTGTACAGCGATTGCTTCCTAGGTTGCAAATTCAGTTCTTCCCTGTGTCCTCTCCCGACACTGCTAAATGTTATTGTAGCAACTCACTTCAGCCCCAACAGCCACTCTCTCTCTCTCTCTCTTTGTGCAACTTCTCAAAAAAGACAAAAACATAAACGAGAGAGAGAGAAACTAGTAGTTAAGCAAAAAAGACACTGCACAGTGTGGATGGGTTCCAGAAGGTATTATTGACATGGCTAGCTGAGGACAGAGATGTTTAGATTTTGCCGCGACTTTTGTGAAAGGCCATGATTCAGCATATATATAAATAGGAAATAGTAGATAATGTAAATATATATATAAATCAAAATGTAGAAAATCAAGCGAGTAAATGAAAGTTATTAATAGGTGTAAATGTATGTACATCATACCACAATTACAAAATATACATTCCTGTGTAGTGAAAGTATAAATGAATAGACAATTTTACGATTAATAATAACGGGCTAGTGACGAGAGTGAAGATTGAAATTATATGACAATATATTGCATCTATGCATGCATGTACAATCTTTTTCAAGGGAACAGTTATACACGCATGCCGGACACAATATATAAGATCTGCAAGACAATGTTTCTGAAACGCCAATAAACCGTTCGACTAAAACCCCGAAAAACACTGTCAAACGGCTCAAAGGCATTCTGCTCCCGACATCACCCTACAGATCATTGCTGTTAGCAAGAAATATTCAAATATATAAAGATGTAATAAAATGTACATGTACTTACAAGGGTACGTTGGGCTTCATGACCTTGTGTTTTGACATTTGAAAGAAAGGGAGAGAGAGGGGGGCAGAGGGTGTTATTGGCAGAATCATTTAGTAATGGTGACAGTTTGGCGCCAAACAAGAGGGAGGTTAGAGAAATTGGCTATAAATGAAGTTAAAGAAGGGTGAGGAAAATAGCTAAAAGGAAAAATGAAGATAAAAGGAGAAGAGGTTTGTGAAAATGTAAGGGAAAGAATTATTAGCCAAATATATGGCGCAACTTTATATTAAAATTTTTTCTACGTTTAAGGTTAGCGAGGATAACTTTAAGGTAGCGTAAGCAGAAATTTATGGGAAAATTGTTGTTTTTTAATGAAGTAAAGAAACATATGAGACTGTTGGTAGTATCGTTAATATTGTTACATATTTTGGAAATGCGAACACAATGTGTAATCAAAATATTTCGTTGAACACCTATAGAGATATTGCTGTTCCATTTAGTGAGGAAGTTCACCTTGAAATTAAAACAACTACGTTTATCGAACATGGTGCAATTGACGTGGTCTTTAATGATGGTAATATGTAAATCAAGGAAGTTTGCTTTGGTGCTGTCCTCTGACGTCTTTTTCGGTATAAGCTCTTCGGGATATGTATCAAGGTGTTTAGCACTGAAACTGTGGTTGTCAGAGATTTGTATCATTTTACTCGCTTGATTTTCTATATTTTGATTTATATTTATGTTTACATTATCTACTATTTCCTATTTATATAATTTTATCATATTGATTGCTGCTGCTTCATGCGCGCTCTTCATTGATAAACTTGTTTGTATTTTTATTTTATTGTTTACTATTGTTTTTTATTTGTTTTCATTTCTCACCAATCTATTTGCTTGATTTTCTACATTTTCATTTATATTTACATTATCTACTATTTTCCCATTTATATATATATATATATATAGTGGTGAACAATTTGTCCTAAACCCTAGTGACTGCAGGTTGATGGTCAGTTCCATGGAAATCATCGCTCCGGTATATATATATATAGTCTGGGATTACAGCGCTGCCTCCGGCAGCCACCCTTCCCATTGAATTCCTTGCACAATACCTATCTACCTACCCAAGTACATACATATACACAGCCCATGGGGCACACGTGTACCATACAATGACCATACACTCCCCTCCCCATAATAGCATCAACTTAAAAGGGCCCATTATAAAAAGATCCGCGCGTTAGCTGAGGGGGTGGGGGAGGATTCCGCATCGGTTCAAAGAAATAGAGGGAATTTCAGGGAACCAAGTGGCTCTGAAAAGCAGTTATCAGCAACCGCTTTACCAAAATTTGCAAATGACCTACGTCATGATCATAGGCGTACACGGAAAGTTCGTAGGGAAAGGGGGTTATAGGCCCAATGGTGGGGGGAGGGGTTACAGAGCTGCAACTCACATATTCCTATGTTAAATATATAAAATTTCATCGCAATGGGAGTTACAACCCCCATCAACACCCCTGCGCACGCCAATAGTCACGACGTTGATTCGAGGAAAAGCAAATCAGAGTATTCTGGCCTTGCACCCAAGAGGTTAACGCAATTTGCGAAAGTAAAAGACGGGAAGAGAAGTTGGAAAGACATTGCTAACCATGAACAGACTCAATCAATAAAAAAGAAAGAATAAGCATTTTAACATGTAATAGTTCTATAGTAAAGATGAAACGACACACTGCGCAAAATATTAAATAAAATAAAACACATTAACACAGTTAAAATAAATACGATGGTTTATAGCTATTTCGGAAGCGCGTTTAGGCTTCCTTCTTCAGAACCCTAGTTACACTAATGTGACACACGTGCTAGAAAAACTATCGATGCCAAATTGCTAGTCCAAAATTAGTTCGGGTAAACCAGTTGTGGGTCCGTAGCCGCGTCTTTTGCTATGGGACGAATGAAGTTTCTCCAAATAGAGGACATGGAATTGAACGGAAGCTGATCGTTAACAGTAGAAGAGGAATGCGAAAGAATATGGAAGGCTTCAAAGAAATTGAGGTCGGCTGGTGAAGAAACTTTCTCTATTAGATGGGCCTTGTCGAAAGAAAATTTGTGGCCAGCTTCCCAGGCGTGTTTGGCCAAAGCAGATTTTTCCAGTTGTTGTTTACGCACGTAGGCTTCATGCTCTTTAAGCCGAAATCGAAGGGCCCGACGTGTTTGACCAATATAAACACGATTACACTGGCATGGAATGGAGTAAATTCCAAAATAATTGCAATCAGGAATAATATCCTTGAGTTTGGAATAACCGAGTTTATTGATTGGAGTAAAAGTGACCTTGAAATTAAATTTACGGAGGATGGAAGCAATTTTTGAAGAAATTCGTGGAACGAAAGGAATGCTGATAAAATTACAAGGAGAGGAATCAATCAAGAGTGTAAGCAGATTTAGAAATATTAAGAGATAGTTCATTTTTTTTAACCAAATGTCCAAATTCTTTAAATCCATATTTATTTCGCTTACTATACTATCAATGTTGTTACCTGAGTGGATTACAATTGTGTCCTCAGCATACATAATGGCGTCACAGAAGCTAATACAATCTGGAAGGTCATTAATATATACTAAAAACAATAGAGGACCTAACAATGATCCTTGTGGGGCACCATTATTTATTGGCTTCTGATGGGATGTCACATCCCCAAGAGAAATATATTGACGTCTGTTATTCAAATAGCTACATAGGAGATTCAACGGTATGCCTCTTATACCCATTATACTTATTTATACTTTATTTACAAGAATTTTTTTATTTACATTATTAAAAGGCTGCATTAAATCCACAAAAAACCCCATAAGTATACATGTTTGAGCCATTAGAAAATTTTATTTTCTCAACAAGCTTCATTATTGAAGATTGGGTTGAAAGTCCATTTCGAAAACCATACTGTTTTTTATAGAACAGGTTATTTCTCTCTATGCATTTCGAAAGTCGTGCATAGATGGTTTTTTCATAAATTTTACTAAAAACTGGAAGTAACGAAAAAGGCCGGTAATTTGCTGGAAGGGTTTTATCACCCTTTTTAAATAGTGGAATGACTTTAGGTATCTTTAGTTTATTAGGGAAAGCACCATGCTGAAAAGAAAGATTAATTAGATGTGTTAAAGCAAAGAATTCAGTATTTTCCTTTACAATTTTTGGATGAATATTATCATACCCTGGAGATTTTTTATTTCCCAAAGCGTTTATATATCCAAAAATTTCGTTGTATGTAACTGGATATAAGCAAAAAGAGTTAAGCAAGTTATTAGTATTATTATTAGTGTTAACAGAAGTAATATCGGAATTATCCGAGTTTAGATCGTTACCGATTGAGACAAAAAAGTCATTTAGTGCGTTAGCAATGTCCTTGTCACGTGTGTGTGCTCCATAGATACATTATTGCTATAGGTCGTAAGTCGCTTAGAAATAGTTGTAGCTTTTTTCTGTTTATTTATAGCGATGTTTATGGTTTTCCAAATAAGCTGTGTATTACCATTTGATAGCAGAAATTGATTTTCAAAGTAAATTTTTTTAGCGTTCCTAATAACGTTTGTAAGTATATTTCTTAAACTTATTTTTGAGCTTTAAATTCGAAGAATTATTCTTAGTTTGCGAAAAAATTTTATTTTTTTTACAAATGGATTTTAAAATGGCAGTTGAAATCCAAGGATTGTGCGGAGTGATATGCTTAAATTTTTGCTTATTTTTACTTTCCGCGGATTTTAACGTATTTAGTACGTTATGTATAAAAAAATTGTAAGCTTCATTAGGATCGTTACCTATGTAAAACTGCTGCAACCATGAAGGGTTTGTTAAGAAGAGATTTGATTTTATCATAATTGTACCTTATTTTATAATAAGGGACATTTTTCTGTTGCAAGTTATCTGCGGGTAGAGTCAAAAATACTGGAAGGTGGTCTGACACGTCAGTACTTACTATTACGCATGTTAAATCATTGATCAAGCCATAAAATATGGTCTATAATTATATTGATGAAGAAGCGGTAACTCTCGTTGGCTTACTAATAATAAGTATTAAACCATGTGAGCTAATAATATCTAAATACCATTTACAATGATTACTGTTGCTGCTCAAATCAATATTAATATCCCCACATAAAATTAGATTATCGTTTCGTTGATGATTCTCGTGCAGAGAAGTGTCCAGGGAGTTAATAAACATGTCACCGTTTTTATTCGGAGAGCGATATATTAACACCAACGATGTGTTTTTGCTTATATATATTTTATAGGAGCTGCGAGTTCAACGAATAATGAATGATTCGCACTCATTAAGGCAAATTATTTTTCATTATGAACAGAATAAACTAGAGAATCATGAATGTGTAGACCAACCCCCACTTTGAGCATTGTTTTCCCTGAGGACAACTTCTAATGTGTAGTTGGGGATAGAGATATTTTTTTTCCTTCCGAAGTTTTTAAGTTGATTTCAGATAAAGCAATTAATTTGAAGTTTGCTTTCATCGATTATATTAATTGTATTAAGAGGTCGAAGCTTTTTTTTTAAACTGCGAATATTTACATGTATTATAGAAAGGGAATTAGAGACTTGGTCATTTAAATTATGAAAATCCAAGATGTCAAAATATTCAGTTTGCTCTGTTCGTGAGAACATTAGTAGATAGTTCATTTTATTCGAAATCCATAATTAAAAATAAATAAACATAAGTCAATAGATATAGCAAAAAAAATGAAAAAGCGCTATATATATTTTAAAAAACTTGATGATGTGAACCGAATTGAAACCTTTTGAAAAAAGTTTATTTTAGAGGTTTGATGGCTAATAACACCACTTTTTTTTGTACCAATACTATAAAATTATATATCATTAGAAAGGTAATTTAATAAAGATTGTAATGCAATAACATTTGTTCAATTATCTGTATTCTATCAAAAGTTATAGCCAAATAACCAGAAAAAAGAAGCACAGCTTGCTTACATTTATATGAAGTAGCTTTCCTTCATTTGAATGTGGCCAATGAGCATGAGTGTTTACAGAGCCAATCAGGTGTCATCTTGTTTTGGCAATGAGCCAATCATGTTTTCTCTTGTTTTGGCAATGAGCCAACAGGTTACAGGACATTTATCAGTGTGTTCTGTAATTGCTATCAAGTTGGTTGTTTTTTTTTTGTGCTCTTTGATTTAGTGTGCTTGTAAAACGTAATAAAATTAAAGAAATGGCGCAAAGAGTTGACTGGTCACCTAGGAAGCGATGTAAAATAGTAATATTAAGTGAACAAGGCTACAGTTATGAAGAAATTAGAAGAAATATTGGGGGAAACTTAACTAAAGGTGGCATTTCTAAATTTTTGAAGAAGTATAAGGAGACTCAGTCATTACAAAACCAGACTGGTAAAGGCAGAAAAAGGTGCACAACAGCAAGTGATGATAGAAGAATTAAAAGACAGTGCCTAGGTGACAGGAAAAAATCATCTCTGTGTATACAAGGTGAAATGGCGCAATGCAATGTGAAGTTAAGTGCAAGGACTGTTCGGCGCAGACTGCATGAATGTGGTCTAAATGCAAGAATTCCACGAAAAAAGCCATTTTTGTCTGTCAAACAGAGGTTGAAAAGATTAAACTGGGCTAAAACCCATGTTAACTGGACAACGGAACAATGGGACAGTGTAATTTGGAGTGATGAGACCAAAATCTCACTGTTTGGTAGTGATGGCGTAAAATACGTATGGAGAAGAATTGGAGAAGATTTCCATCCTGAGTGCATTACACCTACCGTGAAACACCCAGTTAGTGTTATGATTTGGGGTTGTATAACATCAAGAGGTGTGGGCAGAATTTGCGTGATCAATGGGAATATAAATGCCCAAAGATACATAAATGAAATACTTGAGCCCAAGCTGCAGCCTTCTGCATGTGATCTTTTCCAAGATAATGAAGCATTTATATTTCAACAGGATTCAGCTCCATGTCATGTTGCTCGTGTGTGCAAAAAATGGTTTCAAGATCATCATATTCAACTGCTGGAATGGCCTGGAAATAGCCCAGACCTTAACCCCATCGAAAATCTATGGAGCCGGCTAAAGAAGCTTGTTAGTCGGAAGCAACCCAGCAATAAAACACAATTAACAGAAGCAATAATTCAATCTTGGTTTCATATTATAACAGCTGCAGAACTAAAGAACTTGGTTCACTCCATGGGAAAGCGTTGTAAGGCCGTAATTAAGGCTAAAGGTTACCCAACTAAGTATTAACTGGTATGGTGAACATTTTTGTATATCTCATTTTTTCTATGTATATCACCTTTCTTCTTTATGAATGCTGTTCTATTAAAATACGATTCATAAATGTTATTGCATTACAATCTTGATTAAATTACCTTTCCAATGATATATAATTTTATAGTATTGGTACAAAAAAAAGTGGTGTTATTAGCCATCAAACCTCTAAAATAATCTTTTTTCAAAGGGTTTCCACAATTTTGTCCACTACTGTATGTTAAAAAGTATCTTTGATTGTCGAAGTAAGAAAGATCTTCCTTAGTCACTACGTGTAGTACCAATCCATCATCGTGGTGGCGGGTCAGAATTCCTCCTCTGCTTGTTTACAAATGTTTCCAGTGGTGTTCCCTTTTTTTCAGCTAAGGCTGCTCCAAACAGTTGCTTTCTCCGAGGAGTTAAGTTTTCTCCAACGTAGATAGGTTGAATTTCCCCTGGAATGCCTAGATCTTTGGTAGAAAGTCTCCTTTTCTTGGATTCAGAGATAAAGTTTACAAATCACCAGATAATGGGCTTTATTTGATTTTTCCTCTCTGCAAGTCTGTGAGACGTCGAGGATTTCAACATTTACGCATTTAGCGATTTTGTGAACGAGTTGCTTCGTATCTTTATCCCTGGATTCCGGTACATTTCGAATCTCGATGTTGTTACGTCTATTATATCGGTCCAATCCATCGACAGCTAGTTCGAGTTTCCGATTACGTTAAACCAACTGACGATTTTCAGCTTTTAGAGAAATAGCATTCCCGATGCCTACGATTTCTCGTAAAAATAAGGATTATTACTTTTCAGTTAAAGATTAGTACAGTTAAGTTTAAATTGTGTTCAGTACAACTAGGGCCCGATCATGTAAGGGATGCCTCCAAATAGGGGACGATTACTCTAGTCCGCAATATATGTACATATCAACACATATACCTCCGAAGAAGGGACACTTCTATTTAAGGGACATAATGTCTTGTACTGTGGGTACACCTTATTGGGAGGTAACACTATAATAACAAATGCACAACGCCACTGCGCTGATATTTTTTTTTTAACTTTTAGGAAAAGATTTGGTAAAAGTAAAAAATTTATATATAAAAATGAAACAACATTTTGGCTTTTTTGGGGGCCCCCTAAAATTGTGGGGCCCAAACCCCGGGCTTTGGACGCCTTCGCGGTGATTAGGTCCTGAATACAACTTAAGAATAGGAGAAAA
>QLNU02014176.1:60830518-60850154 GCA_006491805.2 Dysdera silvatica
CCCCCCCCACAAAGGCTTCGCACACAGCATACATTTGCATTTATATTCCTAGGGGAGGATCTAAGCATTTTAGCCCCCCTCCGCCCAGTTACGCCTACGTTTCCACAATAACTTATTCGCCCTGTCGCTAGGGTAAAGTCAGATTTCATCGATGTTTGTTAGTATATATCCCTAGGCCTAAGAACTGCTCGTTGGGTTAGCAGGGATAGGATACAGAGCTTAACCTGACATCTGACCCACGCCACCTTTACACAACCGCGCATACTTGGACTCGAACCTAACTCCATGAATCCAAAGGCCATGACAATAGCCATTGGAGGACTGGGGCATTTTACGTGTTCCAGTGCGCTGAATTTACTTTCACTCGTCCTAATTCATTTCGTTTGCAGGCTTCGCCATGAAATGCATTGAACTTAAAGGTGGCTTGCGCATTTGAAATGGAATGAGCCAGACCTTATAAAAACTGCAGAATTCTGCCACTATATTCACAGCTTTCGTTTTGCTTGTTTGTTTGTGGTTTTACATCTCAAAAATTACAATGGTCAAGCTACGCCTGGACCTACAGTTTTCCGAGGAATCCGAACCTCTTAAGGCCTAGGGAACCAAATCCCGGACTACAGTGTGCAGTGCGATCTTTCTGAGATCTCTGGGTAAACCTTCTTTGCATTGTTGGGATTTGCTTGTTTTATGGGGTAAGGTCAGCAGAAGTCTTGGTGCGCCGGGACCCACAGTTTCCAAAGAAAGACAACTTTTTAAGGTCCAGGGAACAAATCCCCGAACTACGGTGGGCAGTTTGTTGGTAAGCGTTGTATTTTGAGATCGCTGGGAGTTAAACACGGGTAAACGGCACGTTAGGCCAACTAGTTACCACTGCACCACCGCAGTGCTCACTGGCATATGCAGGAGAGTGTTGATGGGGGGTTGTAAAACTAGGGCTGTTCTCCAAAGGGTACGCGCTGTGTGCGCCGAGTAGTCTTAAGAAATTTTGAAAAATATCAAGTACGCGCCGCATACTCTAAAGGTCTTAAGAAAGCTTTTGCATTTGCTGATTTTTGAGCAACTTTCAGTCCAGAATTTTTTTTTTTCACAAACTTGAATGGAAACAAATGAGGAAAAACATCCTGAATCCCCCAAGCCTCAAAATAATATCCTGCGTACGGCTAGGTGAGGAATGAAAAACTGATGAAAGTGGCAAGTGACACCTTGGGCTTGGATAGACGATAAATGACCAGTCAAATGCCAGTCAACAAGTTACTTAACCGTGCAATTACAATATTCTTTAATTAAGACAGCACCGCATACTCTCAATAATTTTCTTCAGGACAGCCCTGATTGTAACTCCCCTTTTGCAATAGAATTTTGTATATTTGATAGAGAAATACATGAAGTTGTAGCTGTGTAACCGCCGCCCCTATTAAGCTCATAACACCCCCTTATGAACTTTCTGCGTACGCCTATGGCAGTGTCCCATATTAATAGCAATTTTACTTGGATTTTAATGTAACGATTTATATGTTCTTCTACAGACGCATACGTATACACACTAAACGCAAAAATATCCATATCAGCGTTCACACATATACACAGACAGCAATTAACTGCTTAAAGCGTAGCCCCGTGCCTGTGAGGCACGTATGCCTAGAACATGCTGAACGCGAGTTACAGGCACGTCTCTCTCTCTCTCTAGCGATCCCATTGACGCGAAATTTCTCAAAACATTATTAAAAAACTTTATCGAAATTAAATTTCGATAATAATAATAATAATAAAATTATAATCTTTAGGTGCAGCCTTCAGTGTAGCAATTGCCGAGAAGATATGGAAATCTGATGTCCATACTCCCGACGTTTATTACCTCTCTCCTTGTAATAATTATTCCGCGTTATCCCACATTTAACAGCAAAATGATTAATAATAGTGAAAGGATGAAAGTAGGTTAGAGAAAATTATAGTGCTGGCGTTAATAGACGTATATGAATAAGCGAGTGACAAACATGCATCAGGCTATGCCCAGAACATCCCTTACTCCGCGATACATAGTGGGCAAAACTAATTATTAAATGATAAAATCTAAATCGATAACCGCTCCGTTCAATAGCGGCATTCGTATAATTCGAATATCCTCAACGGAAATTATCATCGTTTATTATAACGTTTTTAAAGTACAGAAAATACTTAAAATTAAAGAATAACCTACTAGACGTACTTAAAATTAAAGACTAACCTACCAGAAGTACTTAGAAATAGAGACTAACCTACTAGAAGTACTCAAAATTAGGGACTAACCTATTAGAAGTACTTAAAATTAGAGAATAACCTAATAGAAATACTTAAAATTAAAAAATAACCTAATAGAAGTAACTAAAATTAAAGAATAACCTAATAGAAGCATTTGAAATTAAAGAATTTACTAGAAGTACTTAAATTAAAAAATAACCTACCAGAAGAACTTAAATTACAGAATAACCTATCAGAAGTACTTAGAATTAAAGACTAACCTACTAGAAGTACTTAGAATTAGAGACTAACCTACTAGTACTTAAAATGAAAGACTAACCTACTAGAAGTACTTAAAAATAAAGAATAACCCACCAGAAGTACATAAAATTAAAGAATAACCTACTAGCAGTACATAAAAGTAAGGAATAACCTACAAACGTAATTCGTATACAATAATATACATACATAATTCGCGCAATCTCTCGCATACAATAATCTACATATATAATTCGCACACGATAACCTATATAATTCATATACAGTAATCTATAGTTCGTTTACGAAAAGTTGTCCGATGGTGCCGTTAGAAAATAAGGGGAGCTGACGTCACAAAGGGCATAGCCGATTACAGCAGAGGGAAGGACGTCATTTCAGAACTGTTTTTTAGTGAACGTTTGTCTGCGCCAAAAACCAGTTCTGAAATGACGTCCTCCCCTCTGCTGTAATCGGCTAGGCCGTTTGTGACGTCAGCTCCCGTTATTTCTAACGGTACCATCGGACTACTTTTCGTGAACGAACTATACATATATAATTCGCATACAATAATCTACATGTAAAATTCGCGTACAGTGATATACATATAAAATTCACACACAGTAATCTACATACGTAATTCGTATACAATAGTGTTCGTTTATATTTTATGGCGCAAGAACGGTTCAGGTCATGTTGCGCCTAAACTTACAGCTTTCCTATAAATCCGAACCTCTATTGCCTTAAGGAACCAAACACCGGGCTACGGTGAGCAGAAAAAAAACGTCACGCGTTCTATTATACCACTGGGAATCAGATCTGGGTTAATGGCACAATAGAAAAACGAATCACCATAACGCCAGCGTAGAGAATTCATGTGCAGTAACAAACATACAAAACTCACGTATATCAATCTACATACAAAATTCAAGTGCAATAACAAACATACAAAATTCACTTATATTAATCTACACACAAAACTCACGTATGTTAATCTACATACAAAATAATATACATACACACTTCGCGTATATTAATCTACATACACAATTCACGTATAATTAATTTACATACAAAATTCACGTATATTAATTTACCTACAACATTTACGTACATACACAATTCACGTATATTAATTTACATACAAAATTCACGTATATTAATGTACATAATAAAATTCACACACGTCGATCTACAAACAAAATTCACGTATATTAATCTACATACAAAATTAACATATATTAATCTACGCATAAAATTCACGCATATTAATCTACATATAAAATGCACGTATATTAATCTACATACAAAACACACGTATATTAATCTACATACAAAAATTTTTTATATTAACCTACATACACAATTCACAGCATATGGAAAATAATGCCGGTAGACTTGATTAATGCATAACTTTTCAATCCCCCCCCACTAATTTCCAGTCTTGTGAGTAATGTTCGAAACCTCCGTGAGAACTACAGAGACGATCATATGCCTTGTTAAAGTTCCAGGAACTCTACACGGAATACTTTGCTTTAGGCTCCTCCCACTCTCACCTGTATAATACATGCAAGTTTCATACTAACGGTTGTATTCTACGTGAAAACAATATACAGTAGAACCTTTATCCTCCGACCGCCTTTTATCAGTAAACCTCTGTTAACCGATGCTCGCTTTCAAAGCGTTTTTGTTGGGTTTTTTTGGGGTGGGTGGGTGGGGGGGTGTTATCATGACCGAGATGGGAGAGGGAGGATTTAATAAAACTGATTCGCTTAGACTTACACGGGTAAACGTTCGTACAAATTACGACTACGTTTGAAGAGCGTCCTCTAAGTAGTGGCTATGTGTGTAGATAGGGTGGGAGGGGGAGAGCTGACAGTGAGTAAAATGAAAGCTGAAAAACACATCTTTTCTAAAAATAATTTGATTTTATCGAGATAACAATAAAAAATTAAAAAAAAAGTAATCAAGATATTGATTCTGACCACCTTTCCCCTCCACGACATAATGACATTTTGGTGAAAGTTGTGATTTACCAACGTGGGCTCTGTCAACGCCTCCTATAACTGATGAGTTACAGGGGTCGTTGACTCCGCCAAAATTGAATTCGGATAATAATGGCTCTGCTGTAATAATACTAAATCATTCTTGCATCATTATATTTTTTCTCAGTAGCTTGGTGAGAAGTACGTTAGCTTTTCTATTCTAAGCGTTAACACCAATGGACGAAAAAAAAAAGCTTTGAAAAACTTCGTAAATTCGTGAATTTAAGCATATCCAAATACGTATATGAGACTGTACGTCTTGAAATAAATGTATCAAAAATACCCCCCCTTTTTTTGTTTAGATATTTGAGACTTCAATTTTGGCTCATGGTGGCAAGGACAGAGAAGAGAAAAGTGGGATGTGAAAAATGGGAGGAGACGTGACTCCACAGAAGTGAAATCCCTTTGACGGCTCTTTCTCCACAGCTTTATTAAGAGGCTAAGTTACCAGTACGTCACCTGGTGTGACCTAACGTCGGTTCATAAAAGACTTCAACTTACCTTCAATCAAACAGAAAAGGTAAGGATTTTGGAACTGGTTTTCTCAATCGACAGTATGATGCGGAGTGATTTTTGATGTATGAGTTCTACCTTAATACATCCGAGTGATTTTTGGTAAAAGGTGCACGTTTAAAAATAAATAAACGAATAAAATCTTTCATCCAAGTTTGACATCGTGATTTTTGAGGTTTGTGTAAGGCTCCCCACCACAAAAAAAAAAAGGAACTGGCGCATACGCCATTTTGATACCTAAGTTATGGTTGCAAATTGTATTTATTGGCGACATTCTAAAAGATGCGCCAATGTTTACATTCGTCGGATAATCGCGGATTTTTGATTATTTTTATGCCAAAATAGCGATCATTGCGCCAATGCGGAAAACCTTTATCGCCAAAGAAAATTTTACTGAAAGGGTACACAAAATGGCGGCTGATACGTCGGCCTATGATTCTAGGGGCTCTACGTTTACGTATTATGGAGCGAGAACTACATTGATTATTGTGCCTCGTTGTTGTAGTTTTGTATGCAAGATATAATCTGGAAATGTTGGCCGAGCAAATGGCACTGTGTTTCCAAGAGAGGGGGGAACACAGAGTTCAAGGGATGAAGAAAGAAGGAAGGGGTAGAAACACCATTTGGAGATCAGAGCTCTTAACGAAATGTGATAGAAGAACCCAAGTTGGGTTCTGGTCAGTAAGGTCCGATGAGGAGATCCTGTCCGGTGAGTAGACTTCCGATCCCCTACCGACAGCGCATCACGTTTGAAATTTCTGGAAGGCCAAAAATTGTGGAAAGAGTGAAGCCAAGGATGAAGCAATGTCCCCCCAACAGGCCAAATCTCCAATTTCCCTGGTGTTGTCTTACTGAGGGAAGAATTTATAGTATGAAATAGGCGACAAATTGTAAGCGCAGTGATAGTTCATCCAATCGTCCAAGAGAACGAAGGCGATAACAGAAGAGGAAATCATTGTGCTTCAAAAGTGGTGAATTTTCTGTTGCTTCAATTTCATTGCGTAACAGCAGGCATGTATTAAAAATATAATAGTAGTAATATTGTGTGTTTTATAGTACAAAGACAGCCAAGATCATGGTATACCAGAATCTATGGTCTTCCGAACGAACTAAATCCCGAAACATGGATCGGCAAGCATATGTTATAGATATTGGGAGTTAAGTGACTCATAAAATTAATATAGGCGCTTTGCAGAACAATATAAATAATGTGAAGAGGTAGTAATTTGTGGTAATTTATTGTTCGCCACACTCGAACAATCTTTCCGATGATCATCCGAATGTCCCATGGGTCAGCGCACTTTAGATGACCGCATTTGTCACCTCGACGGCGATGATCACATTAGCGAATACCAAGGGACATTAATCTGGTTAGTATCTCAATCGAGTCCAGGATTACGTTAATTCTGACACTTTAATTTATTGCCAAAAGTCAACTTCACAAAGGATTCGTTTTCTTTCCCTGGCTAGGCTACTGCATGTGGAAGTTTGTCCAATGGCTCACCTAGTCACCCGACGAGGGAGGCACGTCCAATTCTCATTATATATTGTCATTTATCGATATCCAGATGAAGTTCAATAAATGAACCCAAAGAAGATGAATGACTCTTGACAAAAGTAATTGCAACAAGATGCAAATCAAAACTGAACAATGACTCAACGTCGGAGGGCCTGACGTATGGGTGAAAGCGAGTTTCAGCTGCTGATGATTGAAAAAACGTGGTCTCGACATCCAACGATTGCCAGCATGGTAACAGAATGCATGCAAAGCATATAACAAAGGTATGTGTGCGCAGCAAGGTCTCATAGGTGTACAAAGCATTGTAAGTCAAGGGAATCCAAAAATATCAACAGTGTAACATTCTGTCAGGCTCGGAACTTGACGTCCATTTCTAAGACATAATTTTCCACATGTAATCTGATTAAAACTGCATTTGTTTTTCTGTATTCAACTTATTTTAAAAAGAATAGCTGAAATAAATAAAAATATATATGTGAAAGCTTTTAGTGTCTTGTGAGTCAACCTGTAGTTGCGCTTTATGGTGTAAGGACAAGAAGGAACATGTCGCGGAAAGAGCTATAGTTTTCTGAGGGCTCCTAATTTCTTTCGCACGGAAAATCATAGTCCAGATTGCTGATTTGTAGAAAAAGCCAGAAAGCATAGTGTACCTGTTGGAATCGCACTCGGACGATTTGCCGTTGGCCCAAAGCGGTGCCATTACTACTACTCCACATTAAGGTTAGGTTCGTTTGTACATTATAGACTATGATTCGTTTGCGAAGAAATGACGTCCAGATCACGTTAGTTGAAGTAGCACACTGGCTGATCCATTGCAGTAGAGCAGTGGTTCCTAACTGGTGGTCCACGAAGGAATTACATCCAAATGGTCCGCGAGACTGGTCATTTTTAAATATTAAAATTAATTATAAAAATGACACGCATGGTATATTTTCAGTACTTTGAACTCTTGAAGAAAAGCTGGCTACGCTGTTGCATGTAGGGACGCTCTATTGAAATTTTCACTTTGACAGCACTGCTTTGTTTGGCTTCACTGTTGGCAACACTGCTTTGTTTACTTCTATACATTTACATCTCCCCACCAAAGGAAAAAAGATCCTGCTCCCTTTTTTATTAAGGTCTTGCAGTCAACTCGTGTAGGGACGGATTTAGAGGTCATTCGGGGGGCGATTAATGACTTGATTTTTGAAAATGATACCTAAATGGACCTTTACCTTGCATCTTTTCAATGTTAAATTTTCATTCAAGGGGGGCGAAAGCCCACCCCCTAACTCCGCCCCTGATCTCGTGAGGATGTTTCGCAGAAGTCCGCGAGTAAAATTGAAGTGGAAAAGTGGTCCGCGGCTTAAATTGAGTTGGGAACCACTGCAGTAGAGGAAGGGCGTCTTGCGTAACTGGTTTTTCGCGCGCGAAAAACAGTTACGCAAGACGCCCTTCCCTCTACTGCAATGGAACAACCCGTCTGCTACTTAAAGCCAACGAGATCTGGACGCCAATTCTTCGCGAACGAACTATACACCAAGGTTCTTCAACCTTTTTTTCAGTCCAAGGGTCAATTTTGCTTATTCTTGCAGGCCCGCGGGCCGCACTACTGTATCAGCAATATTAGGACTAAACGAAGGCGGATCCAGGGCGGCATAGGGGGGGTGATCCCCCCCCCATGATTCGATTTTGATACCTTTTTTTTAGATCTCTATATAGGTTTGCCCCCCTCCCCCGAAAATATTTTCTAGATCCACCGCTGTAACTGAATATGCATATATTACAACGTAAAATACGTATGGAAGCAAAAAAAAAAAATTTACAATACTTTTAGTTGTTAATATATAAAGCGAAATCAAACCTTTTAGTGAGATTTATAGCACTGTTTATTTTTAACAAGCCTGTCATATCTTATTTTTAACGTCGCAACCCTAAGAGTGTTTCCAAGGTGGACGTCAGTTATTCTGGTCTTAATTTTTGATTTTACTAACTTCATCTTGAAAAGAGTTGTTCGCAGACGTGTATGTTCCCGAATAGTGATATCGTTTTCAGAGCATGCAGTCGGATGGTTGGGAAGATGTTCTTATCGATTTATTTAGAATAGAATTCAATGAGTCATAAGTTGAATTTTGTTTTAAAATCACTGTTGCACTGCAAATCAATAAAACTACCTTTAATATCGATATATATATTTATAATTAAAGTAAAACATGATTGAGGGAAGAACGCATGTTACTTTAGTTTTCCAGCATCTTTCATTTTAAGAAATTTATTACGAAATGTGAAAATGTGAACAGAATAAAATAAAATACATAGCATTTAAGATTCACAGGGAGCAATTAGTGTATTTTTGTGTGAAACAATTTGTATTTTTTCATGAGTCAACGGGCCGCGGATTGAAGACCCCTGGACTTCATCAACCAATGGTCAGTGAGAGCCCTACACCACCACCGTAACTGGCATAAAGCTGCAAAATCTAAGGAGGGATGCAAAAAACAGAACAGGCTTTAGTACAAAGTTATTATCTTATCTGATGACATATATCACGTAGCACTGAAGCAGGTTCAAGGGGAGGGGATCATGTTCCACAAATGCCAATTATTGAAACAGTAATGAAGTCGAAAAAATAATAATGGCGTTGCAGTCATTTCGGTAACGTATTGTGAAGCCCGAAGTAAACAGTTATAGTAGGACTGCTCGGTACACATTGTTCATTAAATTTATCGCACGTCATTGCCAATCAAGAAGCTCTCATTTGGTTCGATGTTGACAAATTAATTCACCTCGACCAACTCTGGATTACGGGATGTAGGTCCCAGGTGACCTATGAACAGGTTCTGCGACATTTCGGGCTACTGAAATTTCGCAATTGAATTCGCAAAATCGCTTGTCTAGTGTAAGCATATTTATTAAAAATCTTGTAGAAAATATGCTGATCTTTATAGGCTTTATATATATATATACTGTCTGCATTTCATTACATAATTTCTTGATTAAGAATGAAAACCCTCTCTGTATTTTGAAACATGCAGATGAACCTCTTATGATTTCGAAACGTACCGAGGAACCTCTCGGAATTTTGAAACGTACCGAGGAACCTCTCGAGATTTTGAGACGTACCGAGGAAACTCCCGAGATTTTGAAGCGTACCGAGGAAACTCTCCGTATTTTAAGACGGGGAAAATCAAGGAACCATTAAAATCTCTCCCATTAATATCTTTTAAGGGATGGAGAAAAAACGTCGCTAAATAGAGTAAGACGTTAATCGGAATAAGTCTGCAAAATGGCGTCTTTAAACAGAGATATCCGTTGACTAGAATAGAGTTATGGAGGGAGTTTATTACAACTGGGTTATATTGATGGGTGTGTGTGTGTGTACACATAATTGAAATCGTTTAGGACCAATGTAATGCATTACATCCTATCCAGCTATTCCTTTTGAACATAGAAAGAGATGTGCCGGTCTTCTAATCAGTTCAGCATAGCTTTTATTGCATCTAGCAGCGTTTTTCGACTCTTTTACCCTTGCGGCGCCCTTGAAGTAATATTTCTGGTCGGCGGGACCCCTACATAAAATTATAATTTGTCATTATTAATATAGTCGAATCCCGCTATAGCGAATTTCAAGGGACCGAGCTTTCGCTATATCTGATCCGATAACAATAATGGATGATTGGACGGGACCGAAAAATTCGTTTGTTATATACGGGGGATCGTTACAAGCTGGATTCGCTATAGCGGGTTTGACTGTATCTTCTTTTGTTATTTATAAACTTGGGATTCATAAGGAAAATAATGTAATTTTTCAGATATCTGGTTTAACAAAAATTACATTTTTATTATTACATAAGAAGTTTGTTCATAATTCAGAAAAAATAATAGATTTCAACTGCCTGTTTAAGAGCCCAGCATATTTCTAGAGGTATCTAGCCCTAGTGACCCTTGTGATATCTAGCGGATTCTAACGGTATCTGAGACCCTAGTGATATCTAGCGGCACACTAGAGTCCCACAGCATGTGTGCATGTACACACACATGTATTTAGTTGTTTATCTTTCTGGTGTCTTAATGAACTATTCTAAATATTTAATGTTTTAATAAATATTATTTTAACTGCATAGAATTGATGCATTTCTTCAATACATACATTTTCAGTGTCATCAATGTATTGTGTCATTCATATGTCTATCTGTATGTACCTGTTTGTCTATTACCATGTCTGTTACTATGTCATCAACGTTATGTGTCATCCATGTGTCTATTTGTATATACAGTTTTGTCATTCTTGGTGATGAGAACTTTGTCAGGTACATGTGTGTCCTTATTCTCATCACCACCTTAACATCGCCCTCACTGTGCTATATCATTTGTGTACAAAGAAAAAAAAATTATGATGACAGAATTGGTAATTAACAGATTTGGATTTAGGGCTGATTTTGGAATAAAAGAAGCAATCTTCACACTATTGAAACTGGCATAAAAAGGCAATTGAAATTAATATTCCCTGTTTCCAAGCTTTGTGAATTAGAATATAAGAAAGCTTTACCGGGATAAAACTTGAGAAACTGATTGAAATTCTTTTCATGATAGAACTGCATACTAAAGATAACCATGTTATTAAAACAGCCTTTGTTATTATTTTGTTTTTTAATAATTTCTACTCCCAAGAGGCACTAAAATTTCCCTTGGGCAAAAAAGTCGTAAATTCACACGAGGTTCGGAATAGAAGAGACCAATGGGGAGAAGATTGAAATTTATACAGTAAAACAAATCCCTTAATTCGATCCATACATCACTGTGAAATGCAAACCAATGCGCATATGTAAATGACACTACTTAAAGATGATGAACAGCAGAAGAATGTCGTGCTGAAACAAAAATGTGCGGTCCATGGCCCAAATAACGCAGAATTGAGAAAAGATGCGACTGGGCAAAAACGTTTGCAGCTCTGATTCCCCAGATAAACGCAGTGCCGAGTAACAGACAAAGTACTTTTTTCCCATATTAAATTGTAACATGGTGTTATGTCAAATTCTGATTTTATCCGCGGGCAGAAAGAAGTTGGAGGGCGGTCCCGGGACTGACCCATATCCATAGTAGCGTCGTTCTTTTTAAGTGAGACAGCTTTTTTCCAGATGACTCCGTGGATAAGTAAATAACAGGTGTCTTTGGAGAGAGAATGACTGTTATCGCATTGTAATAATGAAAACAAAAAATTGCCCTCGACTCTCCGAAAAAGATTAGTTCGCTATGGTCTTATCTTCAAAAGCTTTTTCATGCTATTGTTCAATTCCCTCCTGTTTCTTTAAAACATAACACACGCATTTTTGATCTTGTTTTCTCTCTTTAGATGGCTGGCATCTGGCGTTATTAGAGCTGGGATCATTTTGAATCTTTTTACAGAGCTTCCTGCATATTTTTTACAGCATTCGTTGTCATTTGCATGCGAAATCAAAGAATTCTGGTTCACTAGACTGGCTGTGAGTAAAGGAGCTATTTAATTGGTATTTCTGCGTTTTATTTGTATCTTTATGTCCAAGTACTGTATCACGGGTCATGTGGAACGAAGTAAACGGCTTGTGAACGCCATACTGTCTTATACAAGCAGTGGCGTAGGGAAAGGAATGGGTACAAGCCCCCCCCCCCCACACACACACTGGATATCAAAACACATTATTTTCTCTAAGGCCGCATCACATAATCTTCTTTGAAGCCACTTGAGCCCCATACCTCCCTATGAGTTTTGAATTGTTACGCTATTGCATACAAGCAAATTCACTAGATAGAAATTAAACCTAGCTCAGTGGTTTCAGAGGCCACAGTCGTAGCCACTGAGGTGTATATATGCGTTACGGTGAAAGACCGAAATCTGGCGAATGTCAACATTCACATAGTCGCTTGGTGTATGTCCGAAATATTTGCTAAATATCATTATTTCTGACTTACACCGGCCAATGTTGACATTCGCCATGCACTGATGGTCAACGCTGAATAAAAAAAATTTTTTTACTTTACTTTTAAAATCATTTTTAAATCATACTGTATTATCAAAACATATTATGACATATGTCAAAATAGGAGAAAACTTACGTAACAGCACATATAAATAAACTGTTGAACCTTAAAACGAACAGTACATTCTAATTCTAACTGAGAAAAGAAAATAATACCAATAATAAACTTACTTAATTATATGATTAACGGTACTCAATCTTATTTATTGCAATGACTTAAACTGTTATGACACTTTAAATTGCACAAGAATCCCTTGCTTTTACAACTGCATTCAGTATTAAAACACTTCTTTTTGCAATTACAGCGTGTATAGCCTTGCCCTCCGCTTCTCGAACTAGTTGCAGCTGCTTCTCTTAGCGACATTTCTTGAGGAGAAATCTCATCTATGGAAAGTAACTTCTCTTTATAAATTACGAACTGATTATGGGTATAAAGCTGCTTGAGGGTACCATTTTTTTTGCTAATTTATAAAAGTCGGAGTCTTCTATTCCAACAACAACCGCCAATACGGTTCAAGCATCTGTACGACCACAGTCGACATCACGTCGACGGTATCACCAACTTGAGTAGGAGGAAATTTTCTTTTTGAGGTTCGTAACATTTTCGTTGCTTGCAATAGAAGATACTCTTTCGCGGCCGCTCTTTTCATAGAAATAAACTCGTGTTGTTCAGTCAGGGCTGGATATGAAGATGTGGTAGGTTGAAGCTCCTCTTCAATATTTTCCTTTGGAATATGGTTTTCGATATGGTCACTGCTCAAATTTTCTTCAAAAGTATTAACAATTTCTTCAAGCGGTTCTTCGGTTTCGATATTTGCGATTTGCTCTCTAGGCAAAGATGACGATGCTATGCCTCTTTTTGGTTTAACGCCAAACAACGCTTCTTAAGGACTTTGGCGTATTCCTTCGTGGTATGCTGTGTTCTTGGAAAATTGAACAAAGGGCAAACTACCTGACTATTTATTTGTACCGTTATCGCTCATCCATGCAGTTAACATATCCTGATTGGCCCTTTCAACTGAACCTTGTGTTTGACTATGGCGAGGCTTTCCGTGAACTATCCTAACATCTTTCCACATAGCGCATAGTTCGGATATGACCCAATTACTGAATTCCCTACCATTATCTGAATGCAATATAACTGGGGGTACCAAATCTAAAAAATATTTGAAGAAGGTGAGATGCTACTTCTTCAGCTGTCTTAGTTTTCAAAGATCGTAAATGGACAAATTTCGTTAAATGGTCTTGATACACCATTATGAACTTCTATTCGCCATCCCTGTGCGACTGCAGGTCTATCAGATCGACTTGACATCTTGAGTTTAACTTCGAACTGACCATGGTTTCACAACAAATCCTTTTTTAGATGCACTATTTCATTTGACATTGTTTAAATAAATTTAAATTCAACATCACAACTTCATATATAAGATTTTTGTACTTAACTTGCAATTCTTTAAGCATACGTACGTGTTCTTCCTACATGGCCTATTCTCATGTGAGTTTCGGTAAGCATACTGAACAATTCATCGTTGGTAACGTAATATTGTATATTCGTTTCTCCTGATTTTAACGGCACAATTAATTTCTCTTCATCATTAATGTTTAAAACGTCAAAACGCTTTAACCGTCTGTACTCCAAAGGTGTACTGCAGCACTTAGTTTTAGCAGAAATCACTTCGGAAAGTATTTTAGAGCACTTTTCTTGAGAAAAATAAAAACAATTGTCTTCTTGTTTACTGGAAAAAAAAAAAAAAAGATCACGGTTCACTGCAGTAGCCATTCAATATATAAATTAGGGTATCGGATAAAACAAAAATTAAGCAAACGTCGCACACACCAGCAAACCTTGAATAAGACTGATAAACAGAAGAATGTTCAAGGGTTTAACGCCACGCCGGTCCCGACGGCCCTGCTTGACGGCTAACTGTGGCGTGAACGGAACGGCACGTAAACGGCGTAGCGTTTAACGTGTTAACAAATGAATGCCACCTGACCTCAATCGCGGCAGAACAAAAGATTTGGAGTTTTTGTCGCCTCTGTCTTCTCGTTTCGACATTTAACAGAGCTTATCTGTGCTTGACATACACTGGCGATAGTCCGAATGTTTAAGAATATAATCAAATATTCGGTCTTTCACAGTAACATATATATATTTGCAATTTTTTTTCTTTCGCACTTTCACTCGGCTATACTTTGGATGCCTTATGGTAAGTAGCCTTACAGTAGCATAAGGCTACCAAATCTATCTCTACGTTTCAATCTTTGTCAACGATTTTTTCTATGGTGGAAACTTTGGAATAATTTTCGCGTCTCGGGGAACCCTAGCGACATCTAACGGAACCTCAATTGTGAAACTACTTGCAATAGAGGTGGACAACAGGCGTCATTTCGTGAAGCCCGTGCAACAAGATTAACGATACTTAATAATTTTGGACATCCACGTATAAGCAGCTCAAGCTAGAGCTTTTTGAGGAATAGGAGAAAAAGAAACGCCGTCCCCACCTTAGAGCGGCGCCTCCTATATAACTAAAAGCCTAACAACCACGTGACCTGGTGTAAACCTGAGTCATCAAGAGTGAACCATCAGTTTTCAGCTGTGCTTATTACACACGTGTACGTATGTGTTGGATGTTTGTTTCCAAAATTCTTCATTAAAATGTTCTTTTACTTTCGACAAGAAAATAGGCAATGCCTTCCAGGTGTTGCATGCCGTCGCGGAAATTATAATGGTACGCCGCATTTATCGGTGTTTGGCTTCCCATGAGATCCTGACTTGAGAAAAAAAATGGGTGAACAGCGTTCGACGCGAAAATTTTCAAGTGACGTCTGCTTCTAAAGTAAGTTTTCCTTCATATTTTGATTTAAACTGTTTGCATGAAACCGGTTTTACATATACATAATTGATAAATTAAAAACATATTGGAAGGTGGTTAATGGGTGCCTAATGGTTTCTTTTATTTACAATTAGTAATTTTATTTATAATAGATTTCTCGAATTTTTGAAGTAATCAGGATAAATTCTAGCTGATTGATGCTATCAATATTTATCGATTTTTAGTGTTTTTGTTTATTTATTTAGTCAAAACAAATTTGGCTCAATATCACAATACTAGTAAAAATGAAATTGGAGTAAATTGATTACTCACCGCACAGCACAGCACTAGGAAAAAAAAAAGAGTTTAAAAGAGCCAGTGCTATCCCAATGAGTTAATACATAAGTAATTTAGCAACATAAAGAGCCGAGAAAACGAACAAGTCTATGAAAATAATGTACATAGAATAGAATACAATGACTACTCAAAACACTCATGTAATTTTCTGTTTTGTCTTTTAAAAATGGCAAATTTTTTAAATTTATAATGCAGGCCTCTCTCCCCTCTCATATATATATATAAACATCTATTAAAACATCAGCAGTCATCAACTCTTTAAGATCAACAGACATTGAGGATGTGTACATTGACATGGTGAAACGTGTGTATAAAAATGCAAGTGCAAAATTTCGGTTACATAAAGATACCAAAACTATCAAACTTGGCAAAGGGGTGAGGCAGGGAGATACCATTTCTCCAAAACTTTTTACTTCAGCTTTACAGATGATTTTTCAGCTGATAAATTGGAATAACAAGGGAATAAAAATAAATGGTGAATATTTAAATCATTTGCGGTTTGCTGATGACATTGTTATTTTTTCAACGAACCCATTAGAACTCCAAGACATGGTACAGGAGCTCTCAACTAGAAGTAAAGAAGTTGGACTCAAGATGAACCTACAAAAAACTAAGATCATGTTCAATAATTTCGTAGAGGAAACAAAAATACAAGTTGACAACATTGAGCTAGAAATTGCTGATTCATATATTTACCTTGGCCAGCTGATTTCAATGGATGGCAACATTATGAAAGAACTCAACAGACGTATTAAACTTGGCTGGAGTGCATTTGGAAGAAACAGTTTTATCCTGAAGGGGAAATTGCCTTTGTGTCTAAAAAGAAAGGTCTTCAACCAGTGTGTATTGCCAGTCCTCTCTTATGGATCAGAGACATGGAGTCTAACAGTTGGAGCAATACGAAAGTTACAGACAACGCAAAGGAGCATGGAGAGGTGCATGCTTGGAATAACTAGGAGAGATCGAAAAAGAAACACTTGGGTGAGAGAGCAAACTAGAGTAGAGGACATCATTGTTAAAGTAAAAGGGCTGAAATGGCGATGGGCTGGGCATATTGCAAGAAGAACTGATCAACGATGGACAACAGAAATTCTGAACTGGATTCCAAGAGACCACCGAAGACCTAGAAAACGTCCTCAAACTAGATGGGTGGATGAAATAAGAAAACAGGTTGGGGTGACGTGGAAACGAATGGCCCAGGATAGACTTGTGTGGAAAGCATTTGGAGAGACCTTCATCCAGCAGTGGATAGATAATGGTTGAATATGATGATGATGATGATATATATATATATATATATGAAAACTTAACGTTTTCACCTTTTAACAGTACAGCCGAACCTCGGTAAGGCGAACTGCAAGCAGAACAGAAAATCTGTTCGTATTAACAGTAATTCGTATTATCCGTGACAGTTGGGGAAAATCGTATTACTAAATTACTTATCCTATCTCCCGTTGTCATATACACATTTTGCTATGATAAATACGTATGTGCTTAATTTTTTTACTCTACTTTATTAGGAGTGTAGGTTCTAGTGCACAACACGTCCCCTAGTGAGTTTTAGTAGGAAGTGTTTCCAACATGCATAGCAATTGTGACACTGACTTGCCACCATGTTGTTTACGTCATGTTAACAACATGGATGTCTCGATTCATCAAAAAAAGGAAATACTAACCTTTATTGGTCTTCTTTGTCGGATGTGTGTGGTTTTTGTGGCACTTCAGAACGCGGGAAAGAAATTTTCTGGTCTATGTTTCTGCCGCCGCCATATTAGGAGTCAAACAGTTTCTCATTCGCGACTATGGTTTTCCCTTACTTCCTTCTCTCCTCTGCTTCCGAAAAAGTTGGTGGGGACATGTTTTATACTAGCGCCAAAGCCATTCGTTTGAAGCGTGTACGTTTTAACGAGGTTTGACTGTAATTATTATAGTTAAATTATTAAATTTTAAAATTATTATATCTACTAACTGTAATTGGTGAAGGTAACAGGCATTCTAAGTGCTATATATTATTTATGCATTAAAGCATACAATTCACTTACAGATTTAGTGAACAGTATTTTCTCTGAAGACCAAAATTTCTGGTGAAACTAAGCACACACAAAGAATGGAATTCCTTTAATTAACATCCCCCTGAAATATCCAAGGTTGAAGTCAGGAGCAATTCCATCTATTCTTCAAGGGTGCTAATTTATTTATCTTCGAAAACAAATTCCCGAGTATCTCCGGAAACCACGCGAGAAAGCACAGAGATGCAGAACTTGAAGAAGGAACTGATTCATTATCCCCTCAGACTTTGGTATATAAAGATGGAACTTTATTATTATTGAGTACATGTCTATTATCAACTCTGCATATCATAAAGTCAATTGTTATTAATTCAGATTTAAATATTTCAGTGTTTATTTCAAAAACTGAACTGAAAAAGGTTGGTTCAGACTCTTTGCCTTTAACCTGTTAACTGGGTATGACGACATTTTTCGTCATGCCCGGAAGACTACCAAAATGCAAATGACGACATTTTTCGTCATTAAAATTAACCGTATTATGTTGAACGCATTACGTTTTATGTAGTTCTTATATATTTAATCCTAGCGTGATGGTGTGATGACATTACTTATCACTGTGAAAAAAAGTCCCCAGTGTGAAACGAGTTTCACAAAATTTTATTCCCCGGTTAACAGGTTAAAATTGCACGACATAAATAAACTGCATTGTGTAGTTCAGAGTGTAGAGCGTCTGGCAAGCAATGACAGCCGCAGTCCTGTTGTAGAATGTTTAACTGCTATAATAACGTTCATTGATTGTTTAAACAAATAAATACCTGAAAAACAATTCATGCTTTCTTTCATACCAGTATTCACCCCGATATTTTAGTATTTACCAGTTTACTTTTCTCGATTTCTGCTCACGCATATCGACTTTTATGAAATTGTGGCTAATTTTTACTACCTATTCCAAACACAATTAAGTGCTTATATTTAATTGTGTCTGGATGAGGTAGTAAAAATAAGCATTTAATTGTGTTTGGATGAGGTAGTAAAATTAAAAATTAAATGCTTATATTCTGCATTTCACATTAATCCCATTGACTACGCAAGTTGCTATAACCTCCGCTTCTGTCGCCATCGAGCTTCCTAACAGGTACTTTTAGCTTTGCATGCAATTTCTATCTCATCTCCACTTTAAAACAATACAGTTATCTTTAGCATCTCGTAAAGTGGTGAAGATAATTATTAACTGTTCTTGACATTCGCCACTTCAGGAGGATCGTAGCACCTCGAGATGTCTCTTGTGAGCGCTACAGATCTCATAGTTCATATAGTATATAAAATGAAATTTCAGAAAGATATAGTCATCGTATGAAAACTTCATAATTGATGCTCTATGTCAGGAATCAGCAATCCCGTGAAGAGCCATCTTTGGTCCAAACATACAGTGGAACATGGTTAAGTGACCACTTTTTATAAGCGAAAACTGGTGGGACTTAGTCATGCCTATACCAAAGTCTGTCGTGTATAGTGACCACCTGTCCATGGTGACCATTGTAGTCCAGTCCCAAAGGTGGTCAGTTTAGGCAGGTTCTACTGTATACGTATACAAAATCTAAGCAGCTGCACCTCAGTTCGAACTGAGAGGAGAGGAGGAAAGCTTTTAGACAAATATAACTGAATGTGAGCGTGTTTTATTAAAAATATATATATACTTTAAAATATCATTAATCACATAAACACCGGGAAAAAATGTGTCTACTGATGTGTACGAATTAATGTGGCCTTTGCATTTGTTGTACATGTGAGAATTAGAAATAGTTGAGGAATCGTAGATTATGCCGATCTATGTTCTTGTGGTATGTAGATCATGAAAATAACAACATTTGTTTTTTCAGCATATCCAGACGTCCAGAAATTATTGTAT
>QLNU02014176.1:60858948-60877669 GCA_006491805.2 Dysdera silvatica
TGCTATTGGAGATACGACTACGATATTCCGTATTCAGCGAGTGTACACTCTGCCCAATCCTACCCCCCCCCCTCCTGCTTTTGCCCAAAATACAATCAATCAGAGACTGTACGTGAGGGCACTTGAAATGTTGCATATCAGGGACGTATCGGAGGGAACCGGAGCCCCCATCCTTTTTCTAGGCTGCTATTGGAGATACTACTACTACTAATTGCAAAATAATTCATTTTTATGTTTGGGCTACAAATAGTTCAAATCCTCTACGTTTGGAGCACAGTTTGCTACTTTTTAATCTTCAGATCTGGCAACACTAATTCCGATTACATTTAGTAAACAAAAAATAAGTTATTTGTGAAAATTCTAGTGTACGCAATGAATTTTCTGGTAAAGATGGTAAAACGACCACCTTAGTAAATTGACCGCCAGAATAAAGTGACCACTTTCTTATAGACAGGGTTCGTACGGGTGCTGAAAAACGTGGAAAGTCCTTGAAATTAATTTTTTGGTATTTCAAGTCCTGGAAAATACGCTGCTATAGATTTCCCCGCTTTCTTTTTACGTTTTCCCCAATGCTTTGTTTTGCTGTTTATGGAACTTTTGGCTAGCTAGATGCCAATATCTGCAGCCCCCTAAAAATTGGCAGATTGAAAAAATCAAGATTCTAAAAATCTAGCACTTCTATTTATAGCCAGATCCTAGTTTCCACTTGTAATCAGTTTGAAGACTTTCAAGGCTACAGTCCGTGTCTGTTATGCGGGCGAGGGATGGGAGGATAGCTGCACAGAAATGACATTACTGGGCATATTCGCCAAATTTAACGATTTCTGTAAGAGAGTGTGACTCCAGACTGCCGTGCAAGAAGTCCTCAAATTTTCACAATGTACCTTCTGATTTTACTGAAAAATTAGTTCTTTCTATGAATAAGAGGTTGCAAGCTGTTATAGAAGCCAGAGGACATCATACAAAATATTGAGTTTTATATATTTTAATTTTGAAAACATTTTTTTTTAATTTGTACGAGTGTCCAAGTTTTGTTGTTTTTTTTTTTTTGGTGTCGAAGGTAGACACCATTTTTGTTTTTGTTGATTTTTTGTTTGAATGCGTCAGTTATTAAAGTCAAATAAAATTGTTTCGATCACTTTGGAAATTTTCTTTCTTTTGAATTTCGTTTCATTTTGAAAGTATAACAGGTTACAAAAATATGAAATAATAAAATCCACTCCATTTGCCGTCCAACTTTTTTTTTTGGTTCACTGTATATAGCCAAAGAACCCCCAGAATTTTTTTTTGGCTGCATCACTGTTTATACTAATGCTGAACTACATTATAATTCTGGATTGAAGGGTGGGTTGGGGGAACACGCGAGGAAAAACTACTTGTAAATTTTAATGGATTCCTTGAAAAGTCCTGGAATTTTTTTTTTTTTACATAATGTGTATGAACCCTGTCTAGAAGAGAATTAGTAGGGATTCAGTTGTGCCTATACTAAAGGCTGTCGTGTATAGTGGTCACCTGTCTATAATGCTCATCGCGATCTACTCTTCGACAAGTTATACCTTTAGACAAGTTATATACTGTAGTTGGCAGTTCTGGATTTATCAATTGAAAAAAATTGAGAATTCTAGGCTTGGGAATTGAAAAAACATGATTGATCCCATTTGAATTCGGTTGGTCCAAATTCACATTCCATTTTCGTATTCAAATTTTATATTTCAAAGGTTTTATTATTGAAAAGCAAGCTGGAAGTCGAAGGATGGACAGGCTTTTTTTTTTTTATGTGAACAAGTTTGTTGGCAAAAACTTGAAGCGTAATTTATCCCGAGTGACTCTGTTTTAACTCTTTGGTTTGCGTCAATTTCTCAAAAGTTTCAATTGTTCAATTTCACATAATCGTTTTTTTTCCCTTCTCCTCAATTTCATGTTCGTTTTTCTCCCTATTTATGGAATTTCCACTCGACTGTTTGATATGTGGATGTGAATCAGAAGTAGAAATATGGTTTTCCTATTTTAAATTAATTTTAAATAAATGGGTAAGTGAGGTTTGTTTTCAGTTGTTTTGTTAGTATTGGGATTTATGAAGCATTATTCTGTTTGAACTGGATTTTGGTCTTTAGCCGCAATACAAATAATGAATTGTGTGTATATATATATATATATGTTGCTTAAATATGTAGGCATTCATTTCAATAATTCACCCTTCTGCTTCATATCAACAACCCTCATTTTTTTTTCATTGTCAAACACTATATGCTCCACTTTACATTCCAATTGTTTCAATCCTTCATTCACGTTCTTAAAATTATCGCATGTATTCTGTATGTATAAAGAGAATAAAAGCTAAACGAAATTTAAAAGAATTTGTGTGCAAATTCTGGATTGTACTGACTACAATTTGTCAATCAATCGTATATCACACCCTATGAAATGTAAAAGTGGACTCTCTGGCTAAACCAGCCATTCCTTGCACAGAAGGATGCGGAATGATCGAAAATGCCAGATTACTAAAGATGACACTGATACTATCACATGGAAGCCTTACTCTGCCCCTTTTACGTCATAACCGGGGCTGAATTATTGAGAGATTGGATGTAAGAGGGCGGAGAATAGCGAGAAACCTATTCACTGTATTTGTATCTCACGTTGCAAAAATTCAGCAGCTTTGCTGTATTATTTGCTTCAGGTGAAGAAATGAGAGAATCTATCGTGTTTCTGCTTTTTCAAATACACGGTACTTTTTCATTTTTATGTCGCCTTTCCGTCTGTCAAACAGTTCATTGCCTACGCAATTGAATTTCTTCGATGACAGGACATTTCGTGTTCTTGCTTTCAGTTCGGCGCTGGCACTGTCAAGCCAAATTGGGGTAGATGACTGATATGCAACAGGATATATGTATGTCACCTCTATTTTTTAATGTATTTAAAAACTATATCTTAGAAACTAGTCCTTGGGCTTCGGACAACACTTCTTCGCGTGAAGCAGCAATGTTTAGGGCCAAGGAACTAACCGAACCCCCCCACTTTTTTTTAATGTATGTGCGTCAATTTTTCAGAAGTCGGACGCTCAAGTTCCGACGTAACTGGTTTCAATATTCACGTGTGGACGATTAACCAGCCGCATGATGCTGATATGGGATGACGGTTTGCCCACTACCGAATGCCTCAGCTTGGCGAAATGGCTGTGCATCAATTCTAAGACGAGCTATCAGTTTGTCAATCGCATTCTTCAGCAATTTCCGTCATGTAAATCTCTTCGTTGCCACTACCATTTGCTTAGTTCGACATAACCCATTTAAAACGTATCGATGCCTGAAGATCTATTACGTACAGATAGGTAATGACGGTAAGATTAAGATATCCAGAAGATAGTCGTTTTCCGCGCTGACATTAGTTTAAAAAAATAATTGCATATATTTGTCAGTTCAGTGTCTGTCTCACTCCGTTACCTCCTTCAGCTGCCCACACTCCACACCTTACTCTTATTTCTACTTAAGTTTCAGTTGATAGTTGAATAGTTGGTTAGTTCATTAGTCGAATATCGGTACTTGAGAATGCTTTAGAGGTTAGTGGCAGAATTGGGGACAGGGTTTACAGGCCTCTCGGCATTTTATCAAATCGCGCGCCCCTTAAAAACAATTGTGTTTAATGGCAAATTCTCATAGAGTTATTGATATCCCATCTTTTGTCCAACCAAGTCGAGCATATTTCATTCTTAACCTCAATTCATTAATACCAAATATCTTCAGGACAAACTTCGGTCTGTCTCGTATCGTTGCACTGGGCCCTAGAGTATGGAATACCTTGCCAATGGAAATTGGCAAGGTAGGAGTCAGCAAGCTCGCTACTCAATTTAAAAATTCACTTTATTCATTTTTATTACTAATACATATCAACTTGCTTTTGCTTTGTTTCTGCTCGCTGCCTCAGTTATCTCTTAAGCGACACCTCGGGTCAGTGGTGAGCTTTGTCGCCGATGCCCTGGCGGGATATATATTTTTCTTTGAAAGTCATGTTATTGCTATAGCAGTTATTTGGTGATTAGCACTGCATGGAAATTCGCAATTTGACTAAAAAAGTTAAGGAAAAGAGTTAAAATAATGTTAAAGATTGATTTTAACACTGTTCTATCTACTTACAAAGGAAGTACCACCCCATAGCGACCCCTCCGATTTGCTTGAAATTTTCAAAATAGGTTCAAACCAATGTTTGAAGCTTAACCCTCACAGCTTTTTATTCGCAAATTCGCGGATTCGAAGTTATTAAGTGGTGTGTTATTCACGAATGAATCAGTCATTTTCGACGAATCATGTTTGTAAAGGATCAGTTATTTTGCTTTACCTTTCAAGTGAACGAAAGGCAAGTCTGTCTTTTAAAATGATCTTTCATCTACCTTTTATACGATATACTCGTAGTTCTGTAAGTTACTTCGTTCGCGACTGACGTACACCGTTAGCAACTGACTTAGCTAGTCATTCACGAACGAAAAATAGCACAGACATATTTACAGACGGTCTGATTGAACGAATCGTTGTCAGTCAGTAAGTAGGTCCACGTTGAATATTTGGTTCAGATATTAATCGATTTGAATCTTCAGACTTTCCGCTGACAAGGAAAGCACCTGATAGCGATCTCACCGATTTGTTTTAAATACAAAAAATAGATTCGGACCAATTTTTGAAGAATATCCTTAGCAATTTTTTATTTTCCAATGCTAAGTAATTAATAATTTAAATTGCTACGAAATCGATATTATTCTAAAAGTAACGGTTGATGTGATGCCCAGCTGATTACATATTCGAAGTCATGCCCACTTAGTTGTACTTACTTTCCGTCGTATCAAACAACTTGAGAAGTGAAGGCGTTGCCATTTCTAGGGAGAAACAGCTATGAAAAAAACAGCAATCGAAGTTCGTATGACAGTGAGCAGAGTGGTAGAGGAATTTCTTTGTGTGATCCTGCTTGTTAATTTGGGAATGTAAGTTTCTGTTGAAATATTCTTCCGATATTTGTATATTTTTTATTTTCGTGCTCTTTTTTTATTACGAACTTCCTGAACTCTTGCCACTGGAGCAATCTAGCAGCATAGATTTCATAATTATTGTTTCGGCCATAGCTTTTTTGCCGTGCGAATATAATATTTTACTGTTGTTTGTTGCTGATAAGCACGTTCTTGGACGCTTATAGTTATACGTAAGTTTTCCTTTTAGTTGCTATGTAAAGAGAAAAGAATATCAGTGATTAGCCGTCAACTTCAGTGGAAGTGCTGTCAATTTTTTTTAATTATATAAATGTCTTATTAAAATATAATATTTAATATATATTTTTTAAATTGTAATTCTTCTAGCTCTGCACACACAGCCACACGTTTTATCTCCCCTCCCACCTTAAAAACATAAATAAAAAGACGAGGTGGGAGGGAAGCGATTGAAGGAACATGCGTACTTCAAGTGAAAGGGTTGAAAGAACGGGTCAAAAGAACGGGTCATTTAAATGACTTATATCGATTGATACAAATTATCAAAGGGAACGACTTTGCACATCACAATTATTAAATGTTTAAATTTCTGCAAAATCATTATTTTTTATTTAACTAACAGTTAAAGCACCGCAAACACTGATAATTACGCGTACGTACGAAGTCGGCCGGGAGTTTCTTTAACCGTTAACGATGGAAAAATAACGGTCTTGTAGCGCCTTAAAATATTAATAACTTCAGAACCGCGAATTTGCGCATAAAAAGCTGTGATGGCTATGCTTCAAACATTGGTCTGAACCTATTTTGAAAATTTCAAGCAAATCGGAGGGGTCGCTATGGGTATTTCCCTTGTTAGTTCTGCTCGCTCTTATTGTCTACAAATTTTATAATGTATAATCAATCACCTGTGCTGTTATTTAATATTAATATTCACCTTGTATGGACTTCTTGCTAAAATAAACAAGTTTCAAAAATTATGTTTGTTATTCTATTGAAGTTTCACGTCAGACGCTTTAGAATCTCGGAGTCTCCTGGGCATTTGCCATTCCTCTTCCCTCCCTCTGGCCTTAAGATAACGCAGTGGTAATGGCGCCCCTGTAATCCTGGATTTACTCCCAACGATGGAAGGAAAATAAAGGTTAAAAGGTTACAGACTATCTATTGACTGCTGTCCGGGGTTTGGTTCCGTAGGCTTTAAAAGGCTCAGATTTCTCTGGGGAAATGTAGGTACATGACCGTATCGTGGAGTAGTGGAAACACATAACTCGCGTTTGACCCCAAATGGTATTGCAATATGTGTGCCATTTTTGTGCCCACCGTGGTCTGGGATTTAGTTCTTGGCGGCGGAGGTTAAAATTGTTGTTCCCGGCAGCGCACCACCATTGCTGCCCTTGCGGAGTAGAAACACAAAAAATCCTGAAATTTAATTTTAGAATAAAGAGCCTTTTAACTAATGTTCATGCATTGTCATGTGCATGTCATGCGTTGTCATGTCATGTCATGCATATTTATGCACTTTAGATCTGCGACTACATTATCTTTCAAATAAGTTTTCGCGACATTTACCGTATGAAATTTTGGCGTTTAGGCAGCCACTTCATGTGTTTCAAACTGAGGCTCAGAGCCCCCCCCATCATCACAAGATTTGTATGTCGTAAGGAAAGGAAAAGGTGTTGCTTCGTCCTGGAGTCGAACCAGCGACCTTTTGGTTGGTACCCAAGCGTTTTGCTAAATAGACCCCCCGAGGCTCTGCAGGCGATACCTTTTGACGTATTTCTTCAGATGTCTTATATTCTCCTTCTCAGGAATAACATATTTACCAAAATTATTAACACAAGAAGCCATCAGAGCAATATTTTATCATTCGCATGTTAACTACTTTGGCTAACTGTGTTATCCTGGAAAATAGTAATAATATTTGAAAAACACGAATATGAAGGTAAAGCATCGTTTGCTGGGTTTAGGTGGACTAGTTGATATGGCACTTTATATTCAACCAAGGGGTCATTGATTCGAACCCTACCCGGGGCGATGCCTTTTTCTTCTTCTTTGCAACTCACCAAACGCTTGTGTTGGTAAGCCTTAGATTGAGCCATGTAACGTGGGTGTCAGAACACCAAAACTTCATTATCTTCCCTCTCCTATCCCCCTACGAAAATTGCAAAATACTGCTCTGGTGACTTTGGGTGTTGACCGTTTTCGTACTTATATATCGAACCGCTATAGTGTTATCCCTGATGATACAACTCGTGAGAAATGTATGTTACATACTGGAATGATTATGTCGAAGACCTTCTGTTTCGGTATTTCGGTTAGAAATGGTAGAGAATATATCTTTTTTTTATTTTTTTAACGTCCTCTTCCAAAGCTGTGAATATGATTCATAAGATGATAAGGCATACGTGTTTTTTCATCGTTCTTATTGTTTTTTTTTAACGAATTGGTTAATCTTTTAAGTTGGCCTACAAGTGAAAATTTCAAGATTAAATCAACTTTCTTTTACTGTTTGGTGGAAAAAAAATAAGTCCATTCTTAAAGCTTCCAGAACATGATGTAATTTTAGTAAGTGTAATTTAATTGTGGTAAAATTCTGTAATTTTTGCATATTTTCTCAAAACGCATTTGACTGTTCTTCCTTACCACAGAAAACGCTTATTGCGACACGGTTTTCATCCAATTTTTATAAAAAAAATTTTACATTGTTAATATAAATAAACGAATTGATGTTAGGATTTTAATACCATCACATATTTCAATTAATTTTAGCATTTTTGACTTCCGAAAATGCAAAAAATAAAAAAAGGTTTTTTATATATGTTGACATAATATATATGTATATATATTTTATGTAAGATATAATAAAGTTATATATTAATCTTCAAAAGGTCTTATTACCACTATCAAAATCTCACTATTAAAACTTTTTTGAAGTTCTTAATCAAAAGATGCATCGCGTGGAGCAATTTTAGCGAATGACAATATCAGTACTTAAAAAATAACAAAAAAATAATATTGAAAAAATACAATAAGGATATCAGTTTCAAATTCGGTGTGATGGTTTGTTGTATAGAAATATGCTTTACAAAAAAATTTCAGCAAGGTTGATTGATTGATTGTTTGGCTTTTTTATGGCGCAAGACATCTGGGCTATACTGCGCCAAATTCAGCAAGGCCCATGAAAAACTGAAGTTGATAAAATTTTCATTTGTAGGCCGCCTTAAATGTGTATTATATATTTATTGCTATTTTGGGGATGTACTGAGTCTCTTCTCTCTCTCTTTCATTTGAGATGTAATTATTTCAATATCGCGCTGTGTCCAACAGCTTTTTAATAAGTTAATAATTTAATAATCTATGTCGAGCGGCCATCACTTAAAAAGGTAATGTCGCATCTAAATCATTAATTACTCAATCTGTTATATGCAGACAAAATTGCTCATTTTTGCTTGTCACGTATGAGGTGCTTCCAGCCTCTGCCTTTTTCTTGCCCAACCATTCGAACTTAATCGGACCATAATCCGTCATGACCATTTCCCCCCCCCCTCATGAAAACGACGAGGAGTCAGTCGTCTTGTTCTTCTTGTTGTATACTTTTGCTATTGCGCAAGTGGGGACAGAAAGGTTACTGGATCAGACGGCGAGTCCCCAATTAAAACACGTGTTTCACTTTCTCACGCTCGTTGTCTGTACTCTTTCGCTATGGAGGCTGAATGGTAAATTAATTGCTTTTTAATTAAATTTCCGCAAGGCATAGTTTACCAACAGTTCGCTCGCCAACGTTGTATGATGACAGCAGCGGCGTTTGCATGGGCATGAGAAGCATCGCAGAAGGTATCCGCTACAGGTAAGGCTGTTTAATTACATTTTAGTCTTTATGTATGTCTGCACACCACTTATACCATCACCGTATTACATTATCTATATCCGTTGCTTGGTGAAGCTGTCACCAAATTCCTTCCATGTATGCTCGCCAGAGTTCTCTCTGTCCTCGCTAATTCAATCTTCTCTTGTTGTCTGTAAGATTAGATTTTCAAGAACCCACCTTCTTAGTCTCGCATTAAAGTTCTTTTCACACGCACCCATTATTACAAATCAGGATACTATTGCCTTATCAAATACAGCACCATTACTATCAAAATGGTCGACGCACGGAACCTCAAATGGGCGGTTTTTAGGTATGGGAGGGGGGGGGGATCTTAAAGAAGAAAAAGCTGTTTCAGGCTGAATATCGACCTCTTGACAGATCTCGGCTAACCGCCCACTGTAGTCTACGGGTTGATTCCCTAACACCTTAAGGGCTTCGAATCCCTCGGAAAAGTAGGTCCAGGCCCCTACGGTGACGTAATAGTAACGCATTCGTCAGGCATTTCATTAATCAATGATGTCGTGAAACTCGTGCCTTGATGTTTGGTTTTCTTGCCAGTGAAGGTTCGAATTCTTCGGGACGGTGGGAGCTATAGGTCGTGGCCCATGACCTTTCGCTGTCTTTTCGCCGTAGGGACACGAACAAACGATGGGCAACCAAAATTCTCAACTGTAAATGGACCATGGAATTCTTGTCTGCGATGTAGACAAGACGCTAAACAGGATGAGATATAATAATAATAATAATAATAATGTTGATTTGTCACAAGGGTTACATATTGCATACAGTCTTGAATTTCAATTTAAGTATAATAAATTTCACACAGTTTAGAACAGACAATACAATTTGCATTTCCCCGTGACGGGTCCCCAGTAAAAATTATAAAATTTAACCGGCTGAGGACCCTATTAATCCGCTGGTGTAGAGATGAGAAAAACAGCTTGAAATAATACGAAAAGATGAACAACCCAAAATGGGAGACTCGTTTACCCTGAAAGTCGTATTAATTTAACCGTAAAATTAGCCCCATCGAATATCTCTCTAAGTGCATTAGAATTAGAACTTTTTGTTTTTCAAAAATGTTTAAAAAAATAGGGGATTCTGCATTTCAATATTTAAAAAAAAAAACAAAAAAAAAACCAAAACTCGTGAACCTTGGCTATGAGTTCGGTGACTTTTCTTTTTTGATCGGTATCATTTATTGGCGCACGAGTGTTTCGCGTTGAATTGGGAGGAAGGTTCTGATGCGAGTTGTATTAGTGCAATTTCCCCTCTTGTCCTAGGTTTCTGTATTCTCATAAATTTTCTTTTTCCTTAAATCCACTTCCGTTATCTGACGAAATGACTTAACCCAATACAAGTTTCTTTTTTGAAAGCTAGTAGCATGATTGGTTCCCTATATTTGTATTTTTTGTGGTTTCCCCGATTGAATTTTCGGAAATGGAAAACACGTTCTAAACCTCTTTGAGTCATTTAAGTGGGAAAATGATTAACACAGAAATTTTTCTGACAACCTGTCCAAATTTTAGGACTACATTCACCTAAAATGCAGCAACGAAAGTAAGCAATGACGCATACCGATCACTTTATTCGTAATGCTTCCCCACAAGTTGTGATAACTTTTTTTAGGCTGTTATAATTATACACTGGCGTACGCAGAGCGGGGCCGATGGGGTCGTAACCCCCCATTGCGATGTACTCCTATATGTATACATATGAATATATGGAGTTTGTAGCTCTATGCACCACCCCTATGAGCTTTCTGAATGCGCTAATTTAGCTTTATGTACTTGCATACTGTATATGCCCAATATTCTATTAATGTTATCTGGTATGGTACTGATGACATAACGTGACCTCCAAGCAACGGTACCCTTGCACATCGTCGGCACCGGCTAAACTAAAGAAAATCCTCCTACTTCCTTCCACTGGCGTACGCAGGGGGGCTGTGACCCCCCACTGCGATGGAATTTTGTATATATACGTACAGAATATATGGATTTATAGCTCTGTAACCTCCCCCAGGAACTTCCTGCTTACGCCTAATCTTCCCCACTTTGCCTCCTTTCTCGCAAAATATTTAGTAATTTTTACCCGAAGACATTTTTGAGGTTGTCTACTGGTCAGCTACTAAAACGCGAAGATATACAGTGACTAGTAAAATTTCATCACTGGTTCAACCTATAAGAAAAGTTTACGCAACGTTTCGATAACTACTATTCCCTTCATCAAGCGAAGTGACGAGAAAGAGTGTCGAGCTTTATTTATACCCCGAGTTTTTTTTTGTTTTTTTGTTTTTTCCGGAGCAATTCCGCACCCAGTCTTTTATTGTACTTTGGACCAGAGAGGAAATTTCGCTAGTTATAGTAAGCTCTAGTCAGTCGCTTTATTTTTTTAAGATGTACTGCTAACCCGAACAAGAGCAAGTTTCTCGCATGCACATTTAACTATCTATGTTGAAGAGTGCTAGCAATAAATGTGTAAGTGCGGTTTTCGTGGATCAAAATTTTTGCACAGTCCTTTGCTGGGAATGAAAACCCACCCAATGGACTGAAATCTGGTGGTCGTAAATACTCTGAAGCTTTATAAAAACATAAAAGGACGCTTACCCAGAGATCTCATAAGGATCTCACTGCTCAATGTAGTTCAGGGTTTGGTTCCCTAGGCCTTAAGAGGTTCAGATTCCTCGGAAAACAGTAGGTCCCGGTGCAGCATGACCACTGTAGTCTTTGAGCCGTAAAACCACAAAACAAACGAACAATATAAAAACATATTTCACAGACTAATAACTGTTTTCTCCGTAAGTTTTTTCCATATTGAAAATTCTTCTTATAGGTCATTTTACCTTTAACATAGAGGAACTATCAACATTGGAATTTATTTATGTAGGAATAGATTTCATTTCAGTATTACTGAAATACTTGTTTTCATTAGTATCTACGTTAAGTGATGGGTGCATGCGCTTGTCAAACGATAGGCACATGTGTGTGTGGTAAATGAGGTAAATATCTATGCGTCAAGCGACGTACACGACGTGCATTTTAAGACCAACTGCTTGCTAAAGTGCATGTGCAACTTTGCCTTGTTCAACGCAAAATGATCTGTGCTGTCCTTTCGTCATAAAAATCCAATCAGTCAATTGTTAACATAACATTGAATAAGTGACGTTTTGTGATCTTAGACTGGGATCTCAGATAATGCCGTTTTTGGGATCGGTTACCAGGATTTCCACTCATCTGGAAAATCCCTTTAATTACACCAGGGAATTTGAAATCGTCCCTTAAGGTCAGGGGTGAAAACTTTTTTTTTTTTTTATGTCAGACCTGGAAAAGTCAGGGAAAGCTTTCATAACTTACGTTTTGAATAGCTAAATCGTCCACAAATGCGAAACCATTTTCCCCCTTCAACCGAAGTTCAGTTGAAGGTTGGTTGTCATTGATCAGGGAATTTTGCTTGAAAGGTTAGGAAATTTTGCTAGGCAGTGAATATTGTTAGAAAATTGAGGGAATTTTGCTTGAAAGGTCGGAGAATTTTGCTGACAAAGTCAGAAAATTTTTCTGGGAAAGTCGGAATTTCGCTGGAAAAGGCAGAGAATTTTGTTGGAAAAGGCGGGGAATTTTGCTGGAAAAGGTCAGGGAATTTTGATGGAAAAGGCCAGGGAATTTTGATGGAAAAGGCAGGGAATTTTGCTTAAACGGTCAGGGAATTTTGCTGGAAAAGTCAGGAAATTTGTTTCTTCGATGTGAATGGGAACCTTGATTTACGGCCATAATCAGCCATTGATGGTTTTCTCATCATTTTCTTGTTGACATGTGTGACGAGCAAATCAATTAATTATTTGATTATCATTTTATGAGCAGCCGTGAAAACAACTACAATTTTGCGTTGAAATGGACGGGTTACTCTTTCTTGGGAACGCGTTCTTTGGCACCCATTCTTTGACCACGATTTTCTGTCGGTGAGGCTTATTCCCTCAAGAAATCAGTCATTTGACTCACTCACTGGATAAGAATGATTATTTTTTCAGTGAATATACCATCATTCCCCCCCTTACACGTCTACTCCGAGATGACTAATTCCTGATGATTTGAAATGTAGTTTACCAAAGCTCTTGTGAAGACGTTTCTTTGAAATTAACAACTTGTAGCAACCTACGTTGCATACATTATTGCCAGAGCAGTGCATTAATGCACTGCTCTGAAATATGCACATATTTTTTACAGTCGTCAACACCTGCCTCCGGTTTCTCTCTCCTTGTATATAAGAGAGAGTACTTACAGAGCTTGTAGACACAGAGTTTCGTCTTGACAGAAAGAGATGAATAGCGAACTTCAACGAATGAGTTAACGCTAGCTTACCACTGGAAAGCAGTGTTTTCTAGAATTTTGTTTTTAACCCGCTTCACTTAATTTGAAACCGAAAACAACTTCTACTTCTGTTTTTGACCAAATAATTTATTTAAATTACTTAGAAGTTTGATCTTGTTCTGAATAGTTCACCTCAACAGGATTATACCTAAACTTTGGTGATTTAATGCCGATAATTATTCAGGTATAGAGAAGGAAAATGGGGTGTCGCCTACCTCCATGTGCTTGTAAATACATCTGCATGAATGATCGCTATATAAACGCATACTGAATGTCTTTATCAAAATTGCATGTTTAAAATGCAGACACTTTTGAGTGATACCATGATAAATGGTAATGGATTATACGCAACCATGCGCACGTGTCTCATTTAATATGCAAAATGTCAATGCGTTGTCACTTTACTGCGCAGTTTTGAAGCGAACCTTTGATTTTAGCCGTATTTGGAGGTTAAATTCTACGTTTTCTGTATACAAATCAGTATTAAATTTCTGTATATAAATTAGGATTTTCATTTTGAAAGTCTTTGAAACCCATGCACTACCCTTGCATTTCCCGAAAAATAGGATTTTTTTCATACAGTTTATTTTGGTTTTAAAAGTAAAATGCACTTGATCACTATCATGTATTTCATTATTTTGTACCCTTGGGAACTACATGTAAGTTATATATATTACAGTTTAAATTATGTTTGTTTCATTTTAAAAGCCCAATAACCACAAGAAATAGAAATAATTCGTTGGTTAAAAAATATTACGCAACTTAAAAAGTTTGGGAAATAGTCATTGGCGCCCATGTGTGTTTTCCAAAGTGGAGGTGTGTGTGGGGGGGGAAGGGGGTTAGTTCTAAAACACCATATTTTATTTTTTCATAAAAATTTCTTTTCCTCCAACATCAACATTTTATTTTTTCATAAAAATTAATCTAAAAATTGCAAATTTTGCAGAGGAAGAAGGGGTCTCAAGCCCCGTTATCGTCTATCTCTAAGCGCCCATAAGAACAACGAGAATAGGGCTTCCCACGCGCCTGGAAAACATGGAATTGTCAGGGAATTTGAAATCGTAAAAATCCTAAAAGGCAAGGAAAGACGGGAATTTGAAATCGTCCCTAAAAGATAAGGAAAGACGGGAATTTGAAATCCTCCCCAAAAGTCAAGGAAAGACGGGAATTTGAAATCGTCCCTGAAAGTCAAGGAAAGACGGGAATTTGAATTCGTTCCTAAAAGTCAAGGAAAGACGAGAATTTGAAATCGTCCCTAAAAGTCGAGGAAAGACAGAAATTTTCGGTCTAGAAAAGACGAGAAAAACTTTTTCTAATTTCTATCAGTTGGTTAGATAAATTTGCCGCGAATGTGAAGCCGTTTTTCTCGAAACCAAGTTTGCGCAACAGGGACCCCACAACCGATCAGGGAATTTTTTTTCTCAGTGGAAATCCTTGGTAAGTTGGTTATATTTTTATGACGCAAGGGCAGCAAGGGTCATTCTGCGCCAAACAAGATGACGACCCTGGACAAAAAGGGGTGGAGAGAAGTGTGGGTTTTTATTTATTTTGTGGGCTTTTATTTATTTATTATACAGCATTTTAAAAATCCAAATAATGAAGCTCACAAAATAGCACACTAATTATTAATGAACGTAATTATGCGTGTCCGCTGTATTTGCTAAAAGCATGTATATGGACACAATTGTTATCAAGAAGACGTGAGCGTCCACTAAGCCGACATAGAAGTTATGGGTTTTGTATTCTTCCCTTAGCTTTGGTGCTTTCTTCCTTTTCTCTCTCTTAAATCCTCTTCTTTAAAATTTGCTTTAGGGCTTATATCTTTTTCCATCTCTTAAATTCTCTTTATTAAAATTTGCTTTAGGGCTTACATCCTTCTTTTTCCTGTCTTAAATTTTCTTTATTACGATTTGCTTTAGGACTTAGATCCCTTATCTCTTAAATAAAAACATGTTTGCATTTTTCTTCTTTGCGGACACAGCCAAATTTTCTGAGAATTAAAACAGTAACGTAGCAATGAAAGATCGGGGGGGGGCTCAAGTGGCTTTAAAGAACTTTATGTTATGTGACTTTAAAGAAGGTAATTGGGTTTGATATCCATTTTTTGGGGGGGGGAGGGGCTTGAGCCCTCTAAGCATGCCTGTGTCCAGTGGGGAGGATCTTAGGGACTGGTACCCCCGAACCTAAATTTGTATCAGGACGGCAAAAATACATATATGTATTTACTTGTTAAATTTGTAAAAAGGGGAGAAAAAACTTTCAAACCTTGAATAATTATGAAAATTCTGACCACAAGATCTCGTTACGTAGACCACTAATTTGAGAATACTTCAACGGAAAAAATATAGAAACCATTTACTTTAAAAGGAGGACATTATAAAAAATTAAATTTTGATGGCAAAACTACAAGCAAAAAATTACAATGATGTCTGAAAGCAAAATTGGGATTTCCTCATTTATTTTTGTACGATGTATTTATATTTCTTCTTTACGATAAAGGTGACATTTCTTTATCCAATGCTATTTTGTAAACATTTTTGAACCCCCGAAAGTAAATCCTGGGCGCGGCCTTTCATCGAGCCCCCTCTACTTCATACTCCACTGAATTGAAACTTGCCTGATTCCCCTCAAAGGCGACAGGTCCATTCATTGGAGAACTCTCATAGAAGGCTTCGAACTTTGAGGATGTCGGTGTGGAGACTAGAGGTACGTGAAACGAATACCTTTTGGCACGCGTATTTTTCAATATGTCGGTGAAGAATATTCCATTATCAGAAATGGGAGTTATAGCAACTACAGTTGAATAGATCCAATTTCACAGTGAGAACGCGGAAGTGGTAAATTTTTTTAAAATGCAAGCAAAATTCGCCTTCCCTACTTTAATTAAAAATTTGTTCTTGAGAAGCTTTGGAAACTGAAGTTGCCACAAGAAATGAAATTTTTGATAAACAGGACGTGATTTTTAACAATGGTTTGTTTGCTTCTGCTTCCTGTTCAAATTCTTGTTTGTTGGAGTCGTCTGAAAGGCTCTCAGCTGTGATTGAAATAGCATTGAATTTTAAACGACCTTCTTCGTACTTTTCGACATTTCTCGTGTAATTAGAGTGGTCCTTTTCTGTCTTATCTGTTTTCGCTCGTCGCCTAGACTATTTTCACTCGCTTAAAAACAATGAGAAACGAATAATAAAATACGTGTCAAGAGCCCTAATTAGATCTAAATAAGTTCAATTCTCTTTCTCTCTCTTTCTCTTTGGAGAAAGAGACCCTCCTTCAATCTCTGCCTCATTCGCAAATGTCGAAGTTGCAATTGACACCTACCCCCCCCCCAAAAAAAAATCTTGATCGAACCTAAATTGCTGGTTCATCAAAATTCTTTCCTTCCAATTAAATCCCATTGCCACCATTAAATTTTTACAAATATTGGGTATAATTATCGTTTTTAAGAAATTTCATTCGCAGTCGCGCAAGGTGAAGAACTAATTTCCAGTTGGAGGGAATCTGTGGACGCACGCTCTGTTGTTAAGGCCAATGTTATCACGCTTAGCCTATTATTAAACCTTCCCCCACCTCCAGGCCCATATTTATATATTTTTTAATTGCGTGATTTTAATGAACAAAATTAAGGTGGACTTTAAATGCTATTGAATTTAATTTGTGTGGTCGATATACCCTGAGGCTCATCACGAGGATTTCAAGGTAAAAGTGCTTATTAAGTTGTTGCGCTAATTTATTCCTACCTCTCCCTTTTTGATTTCGCGTCGTTGATATCTATATGCCGGTCTGAGTTAAATGAAAAATAACATCAAAGGACTGCAAACTGTCGTGCTGGAAACGCCCGGAAATAACCTCAGAATGAGTTCAAAGTTGATTAATATGAAAGGATCTCATCATATATGATGTTTCTCGTGGCAAATGTTCCCATCTTCGTGGTGACCTTTTCAATATTTGTGAAAAACTGTTGGTTTTAGACCTTCTCAGAGAGTTTTTCTTTTTTTTTTTTTAGTTTCCTTTAGGTGCAGCTCTTGTCGCTACCCGCCATAGATCGGTGTTCTGTACAGCTCCATGAGCGGTCCATTGTGCTTGTTTGTGTTTCACTGCGCATGGTCAGTCGTGTGGTCCCTGGGTAGGACAGTGGTATCCACATTCAAGTACGCAGCACTGCTGTTGGTGAAATTAAATGAAATTAACGGAACATGAGGAATTTAAATGATGACGGACATTAGAATGCGATCATGTTATAAGGCGAACATCGCCACGTATCATCAGTGTGCAACATGTCCACGTATCATTAGTGCGCAACATCGCCACGTATCATCAGTGCGCAACATCGCTGCGTCCGTCCCATCAGTTCACGCCGATATCCAATCTACACTGACAAAACGCTGTTGTTCGTAAACCGGCCCAAATACAGGAACATGGGTTACAACATAGCACCGTGACATTCCTTTGAAGTGACGGGGGGAAAACCCGACAACTGGTGAGAAGCAGAAATGTTACGGTGTTCTGTTACAGAGTGTTGTCCAGACTTGATTGACGCGACTGTGTTACGATATGGTGTTTTCTTGCATGTGTAGACACGGCGTTATGTCAATTGTTTGTCTTCAATTTATGCGTTGCGCATAAAACATGTTAATTGTTATTATTTGCTTTTACTGACTCTGGGTGACTCATTTGACCGCTGATGCTGGTTCTTTTATTTAGGGTTGCCAATATTTTCTTCAAATTGGCGCCTCTGCTAGGAGCTTATTACAACACTCGAAACGCAAATGTCACTATAGCACGGCCTCCCAATTACGGTATACTTATTTGCAGGTCCCAATTCGTTGGGTTTCAAACTCCATGAAATTAGGTTAAAAGATGGGGGGCTTAATCATTGAATTCCTGTAATGGAGATGAGCAGAGTCATTCGTTTTTGAGAACTCATTCTTCCATTCCCATTAAAGATAGTGTACGCTTCGAACACACAGCCTAGGTCTCTTTCTTTTAGACTTCTCCTCTTCACCTTTGAGATTCACCTTTGAGAACCATTCACTTCACTAGAAGTCGGTCATTTTGGGAATGGGTCACTCATCCGCCGAATGGAAATGGAACGATAATCCCTTTAAGGAAATTAGTTAAGAATATCATTCTTCTTAAGGAATGACCAGTGCTGGATTTACATATAGCCAAATGAGTCCGGGCCTAGGGGCCCCCCCTCGGCTTTGGAGCCCCTGACGGGGATCTCGACAGGGTCTGGTGATTTTTAAGCGTTGTTTTAGTATTGTTTATGTACAAGTATCTGAGAAATTTTCATCATTGATAAGCCTAGATATTGCAGATAATGAACTTCGAAGAAAAATTCATGATTTATTAACGAAATATCGCGAGGAGCGGTTTTATTTTAATATATATTATATTATTTATTTATATAAGGGCCCATTATACCCTTCTGGCCTAGGGCCCATGAAAAACTTAAGCTGGCACTGGAAATATTCCCTGTAAGGAATGATAATTCTCATTCAATTTAAGGAATAATAA
>QLNU02014176.1:60888593-60898719 GCA_006491805.2 Dysdera silvatica
GAATTCAAATGGGATCAATCATGTTTTTTCAATTCCCAAGCCTAGAATTCTCAATTTTTTTCAATTGATAAATCCAGAACTGCCAACTACAGTATATAACTTGTCTAAAGGTATAACTTGTCGAAGAGTAGATCGCGATGAGCATTATAGACAGGTGACCACTATACACGACAGCCTTTAGTATAGGCACAACTGAATCCCTACTAATTCTCTTCTAGACAGGGTTCATACACATTATGTAAAAAAAAAAAAATTCCAGGACTTTTCAAGGAATCCATTAAAATTTACAAGTAGTTTTTCCTCGCGTGTTCCCCCAACCCACCCTTCAATCCAGAATTATAATGTAGTTCAGCATTAGTATAAACAGTGATGCAGCCAAAAAAAAATTCTGGGGGTTCTTTGGCTATATACAGTGAACCAAAAAAAAAAGTTGGACGGCAAATGGAGTGGATTTTATTATTTCATATTTTTGTAACCTGTTATACTTTCAAAATGAAACGAAATTCAAAAGAAAGAAAATTTCCAAAGTGATCGAAACAATTTTATTTGACTTTAATAACTGACGCATTCAAACAAAAAATCAACAAAAACAAAAATGGTGTCTACCTTCGACACCAAAAAAAAAAAAACAACAAAACTTGGACACTCGTACAAATTAAAAAAAAATGTTTTCAAAATTAAAATATATAAAACTCAATATTTTGTATGATGTCCTCTGGCTTCTATAACAGCTTGCAACCTCTTATTCATAGAAAGAACTAATTTTTCAGTAAAATCAGAAGGTACATTGTCCCATATGTACTGAAGAGCACTTTTTAGTTCCTTTTCATTCTTTATATGCCTCTGTCTCAATTTTTTATCCATATACGCCCACAGATGTTCCATCGGATTTAAATCCGGGCTTTGGGGAGGATAGGGAAGTACTTTTTGACTTTATAGACCAACCATGTCTTTACAATTAGAGAGGTGTGCTTAGGGTCGTTGTCCTGAACCAAACAATAACCTTCATTTAGTTTTAATTTAGCAGCTGTTTCTGGTAAATTTCGCTTTAGAATATTTAAATACATTGTTTTGTCCATTATACCTTCGATGAACACCAAATTCCCAACTCCAGTCGCACACATTGCACCCCCATACCATTAGGCTGCCCCCACCATGTTTTACAGTCACATTTATATTTGCTGAATTAAGCTCTGTTCCTTGCCTTCGCCATGCAAAACGACGACCATTAGATCCGAATAAATTAAATTTTGACTCGTCTGTGAAAATAACAGATTTCCAAAATTCTTGTAGACTCCTTATGTACTTTTTGGCGTATTCAATTCATTTCTTTATATTTCTAGCAGGCAAGTACGGTTTTTTTCGGGGCGTATATGCTTTGTATTCTTCTGAATGTAGTAAATTTCTTATAGTCTGTGGGTGCACACTTACAATAGAATCTTCCTTTAACTCTTTAGCAATCTTTACTGCAGAAAGTTTAGGATCTTTTTTGACACAACGAATAATTCTTCTTTCTGTTTGAGATGAATAAATTTTTTGGGTCTACCACTTCCGCTAGGACTTTTCAAAAACCAGATTTTTTTTAATACATATTTATTATGTAATGCACTGTTGCTCGTGGTTTTTTGTCTATTTCTGCACTCTTTCTTATACTTTTCTCCTCTTTCTATAAAATCTGAAAAACTGAATTTCGGTGCAGTTCAACGTCCGAAAATTTGAAGTTTGGCGCAGTCTGGAGCAATTTTACAGAAATCGTTAAGTTTGGCGAATATGCCCAGCAATGTCATTTCTGTGCAGCTATCCTCCCATTTTTTGCCGGTAGGACAGACACGATATCCTTAAAAATCTTCAAACTGATTACAAATGGAAAATAGGGTCCGGCTATAAATAGAAGTGCTAGATTTTTAGAATCTTGATTTTTTCAATCTGCCAATTTTTAGGGGGCTGCAGATATTGGCATTTAGATAGCCAAAAGTTCCCTAAACAACACAACAAAGCATTGGGGAAAACGTGAAAAGAAAGCAGGGAAATCTACATCAGCATGCTTTCCAGGACTTTCCCAGACCTCAAATACCAAAAAATAAATTTCAAGGACTTTCCAGGTTTTTCAGCACCCGTACGAACCCTGTCTATAAGAAAGTGGTCACTTTATTCTGGCGGTCAATTTACTAAGGTGGTCGTTTTACCATCTTTACCAGAAAATTCATTGCGTACACTAGAATTTTCACAAATAACTTATTTTTTGTTTACTAAATGTAATCGGAATTAGTGTTGCCAGATCTGAAGATTAAAAAGTAGCAAACTGTGCTCCAAAAGTAGCGGATTTGAACTATTTGTAGCCCAAACATAAAAATGAATTATTTTGCAACTAGTAGTAGTAGTAGCTCCAATAGCAGCTTGCAGAAAAGATGGGAGCTCTGGTCCCCTCCGATACGGTCCTGACATGCGACATTTCAAGTGCCCTCACGTACAGTCTCTGATTGATTGTATTTTGGGCAAAAGCAGGAGGGGGGGGGGTAGGATTGGGCAGAGTGTACACTCGCTGAATACGGAATATCGTAGTCGTATCTCCAATAGCAGCCTAGGAAAAGGATGGGGCTTCGGGTCGTCCCCGATACGCTCCTGACATGTCTGGAAATTTTTTTAACCCTTGGATTTGGCATTTTTGAAACGGCCACAATGCGTTGTGGTTTATTTTTTTCGCTCATTAAACGTTTTTGATATTTGAACCTAACAGATAGGTTTATAGAAGCAGGTGAACGTAACTGTTTGTATACTTGCATTGCTGAACGAAAAATAAAACGAAAATTGAATGGAATGCAAGTTAAACTAAAAACATTAGATTAACTGTGGAAAGTACTGCCACGTTAACGATTTTCCACAGTATCCCGAAGTGTACAATCTAAACTTGAACAAGCACGCATAATTATAATCAAAAGCGGATACAGACTTTCATTTTGGGGGAAGCGGGGTCAAGGACAAAATTCGCCATGGTCTGGGAATAACACCCTTCATTTATCATGAAAGTTGGAATTTTTTACAGTGAAAAAATATATTTTTGGGATCATGACCTTGTGATCTCCCCATTGTATCCGCTCTTGATTATAATTACGTACTGTAACACAGGAAAATAGAAAAATTGACCTCATTAATGTGGATCCACAGTTTATACTTTCGAGCCTATATAGCGTATATATGCTCGAAGGTTTGCACAGAACTGCAATGTTAAACGTGTTTCGGAATCACGTGACGTCCACTCTAGTACATATAAGATCTCTGTGATTAAAAAATACCAAAACAAGAATTGAACGAGTATCGAACATGTTATGTTTTAGTGAAACTATCATTCACTGCGAATAGAAATGTTCAACAAACAAAATTTTTATTGTATTATGTAATACTAATAATATTTTGTGATTTTATATATAAAAATAAAAAAGTAGCGTATTTTTCAGATTTATAGCCTGAAGGTAATTAAAAGTAGCCCAAAAAGTAGCGTGTCGCCCAATTCGAAATTTTTGTAGCGAGGGCACTTAAAACATCGCCCAATACCATACTTGTAGCCCAATCTGGCATCACTGATCGGAATAAACAATATATGTACGGTGGAACCTGATAAACTAACCACGTGAATGATTGATTGACCGATTGATTGGATTTTTTTTATGGCGCAAGAGCATCTGGGCTACACTGCGCCAAGGTAGAGACTTAGTCATTGCCTAGTATAATGATCACTGCAATCCAGTCCCAAAAGTAGTCCCACTTTAGTCAGGTTGTACTGTATATAACTATATATATATATATATAACAAATATTATATTGGTTTGAGCTTTTTTTAACTTTACCCAAGAATGAAACATTCTAAAATTAGATAAAAACAGAGCAACTTAACAAATGGTAGAAGGTCATCGGCACCTAAAAGAAAAAAACCACCAACCGAAATTCTTTTCAAATTCAAACTCTTTACAAATAAGAATATTCCATAAATTTTAATTAATTCAAAGAGGGAAAGATGGATCATATTTCAAAGTAGGACAATCTCGGGGAGAGTTAAGAAAAATATCAAATTCCAGATAGTAAACTAACAACAACATGGGCAGTTTAGTGAACATGGACAGGGCGTGGACACATCGTGACGCCAACGAAAGACGAACAACCAGCCTCCAGCAAACAGTAGTGATGTTGAGCTTATATCCTCGTGACTGTCTATCAACGTGTCGTAACCAAAGGCGGTGATTTTGAGGATCTCCGTGAGGACTTGGTAAACATTTTCCTTCGAAGAGGTTACATGACAGGCTTTTGTCCTTTTCTTCTTTTTCATCATCATCATCATCAGATACGAAGAAAAATATCTTCGGCAGGTCTATTTTTACGTCTTTTTCACGTTCGTATACGGCTCCGCCTGCTAATCTACATGCTTTCACAATCACGGTCGAATAACCAATCAGAAGTTGCTAATTACAACGCATCTTAAGGCGGTGTTTGCTGTCTGTTTGAGAAGGAAAGAGGTCAATTGTTGTGGCCAGGCAACAATGCAATATATATCGTGATCGTTTCTTAATACACAGACCAAAACAAGAACAATACAATATAAGGAAAATATACAGAAAGAATTCACCGACTGGCGGAAGAAAGGAAAATTCATTTGAAAATTCATCCATCAGTCAAACATTATTCGTTTGTCTGCATCTTTCCGTCTCAAGACGACGAGATTAAGCCAACGGATTATGTGGAACGGGACGGACAGCATAAACTGACATCTGAGATATGTTTTTATACAAATGGAACTTACTAGGAGTCGGACTTAACGCAAGGCATTCGATAGTTATGATGGTGCATACTTCAACACTAGTGGTGCAAGTTGAAAGCACTATTTTCAATGTCGGCATTCAGCAATACCTAACCAGGGAACAGCACATTATGGCTGGAGGTATGAGATCAAAAACGAAATTTTACCTGCTTGGTTTTACCAATGCACAGCGGAGGCTCGTCAGGTGACGCAAGTGAAGTGCCACTTCACCTAAAATAATTGAGCGGTCGAACATTTTTTTTTTTTAATTTAAATTCCAAATCCTTTTTATTTTTTATCAAATTTAAAATTTGATTAGAAAAATAAAATTCAAAATTTTATTTTGAGCCCACTATTTTTTTTTTTTTTTTAATTTAATTCCTTTAATATAATTGGAATTACATTCAGGAACAGAAGGCTACGTTTTTAAGTCAGCGCTTTAAACGCGTTAAACGCATCCATCCATCCACCCCTGGATGCGTTAAACGCATCCAGGGGTGGACTGGGGAGAGAAAGCAGACCTGGCACTTTTAATTATGGCAGCCCACTTTGATGATGATGATGATATTCTTCTTCACACATCAAAGTGATATAGAAAAATTTGGATTTTAGACATTGAGTACACATTCTTTCATTGATAGCCTCAAACACAAGAACGGCTTGTTTTATTTTTTGGAAACCATAAATCCGGTGCCAAATGCACGGGCGGATCTAGCGAGGGGCCGAAGGGACGACCGCCCCCCCCATCAGAGTTAAATAGGAAAAAAAATTAAAGACGATGAAGAATATTTTATATGTTGTTTGTTACAACTGTAATAAATAAAAGTCTTACACTAAAGTCTCCAAATCTTGGAGAAATGCGATCCAGACGTTTTTCCACGAAACTACAAGCTACTCGTCTTTCAAACTACGTTTACAGTAAGGGTTACTTCAGCAAAACGTAGTTTTTTATCCTTGAAGCGCCGTCAAACTTGGCTTCGAACGCGGATGACAGAAGAGACTTTTAATACACATCCACAGAGACATTCATATTGATGTAAATAAAGTGATTGACAAATTTTCAAAGAAACCAAGATGGCTCGACTTTGCACTATAAACTTCAAGTTTTTTAAAAAGTTGCTTATTATGAAAAAAAGTAAAATAATTACGATGTTTTTGTAGTTTAAATTTAAACTTGTTCTATTAATTACATTGTAAATTATCGTTTTTGGTTATTGTATATGTCTCCTTTACTAGGTTATCCTTCTGTCATACTTGACTATAATCTACCCTAAACCATATAGTTTAATTAAAGAAAAGCCCAGCTTTAATTCATTGTCGTAAATTAAATATTTTGGTGAGTATAAAGCAGGGTTGTACAACCTTTTTGTGTAGTGGGCCACTTAAAGAATTTTCACGGATCATGCAAGCTAACGTTTCCTTAAAAAAAGAAAAAACTCACTTACACTTAACAACCTCCCCTTAGAGTTTTTTCCAGTTATTTGTGCTCTTGCGATGTAGAAAGGGGTCACCTCTCCTGTCCCCAAAATTTTTCCTTATTTCTGAAAAAAAATATCTAAAATTTTTGTTTGGGAAACTTTTTTTATTTCAAACAGTTGTAGGCAGGCCGGATTATGGCCCGCTGGCCATATGCTGGACAACCCTGGTATAAAGAAAGGCTAGTAATATATCAACATTTACCTAAACTATTTAATAGTCCAAAACTAAAACTTTTCCTGGTGAGGGCCCCGAAACCGCACCCTCCCCCGTAATAACATCCTGGATCCGCCCTTGGCCAAATGTATTGGTTTATCACTGCAAAAAAAATTATGTAATCTCCAGAATCCATTATGATGGTACCTCTGACCTGATATTGTCCAAAAATCTCAATGTAGTATCATAATTAGGTATGTTATTGCTGGTGGAAAGTCAGTGGAAAGATTTTTGGGATTTTATGACGTCAGTTCCAATCGGACTGCCGAAGCATTGTTTAACCTTGTATCAAGATGTCTCGAAAATTTAACTATAAATCAAAACTTATAGGATTACGTTTTAATGGGGCAAGCGCAATGTCAGGGCACTTAAATGGTCTTCAGTCCAAAATTAAAGAAGTAGCACCACAAATAGTTTTTATTCACTGTTTGGCACATCGTCTGAATTTAGTGCTACAACAAAGCTGCAACAGCATTTCACAGTGTCGCATATTTTTTGCAACTGTAAGCGGCATACCTGCATTTTTTCATCATTCTGCCAAACGAACTCACGTGGTCGATACAGTCGTCGGAAGACGAATTCCTACTTCTGTTATTACGCGATGGACATCAAACTCTAAAATGTTGAGTGTTATAAATAAAGAATGGGATTCTTTAAAAGAAGTATTTACTGAGATTATGAACGATCCAACCTCCGATCAAACTTCGCTTAGGCAGAGTGTCGGCTATTTAAATATATTTAACGACTTTGAATTTTCACTTTTGGTTGTTGTTTTTAACCATATTTTTGGACTTACGGATGTTCTCTTCAATGTACTACAAAATACGTCATTTGACATTAATTTTTGCATCTCACAAATTAAAAATATGCGGATGCTTTTAAACAGCAAACGAAATGAGGATACGTTCATGGAAATTTTCGAATTAGTGGCTTCGATTGACGCTCACACGAGATCAAGTTTTTGAAAAATATAAAATTTTACATTTTATGAAATATTAGATAACCTTAGATAAATTACCACACGTTTTCAAGATATGGAAAAGCTTCATTTTATTACATTAAGGGATACTTCAAAATTTGTAGAGTATTCCAATAAATTTCCTACAAAAACAATAAATAATTTAAATGTGTACTACCCCAATATATTTACTGACTTCCAAAGATTGAAAAATGAATTAAAACACATATATCTGGATAAGCAGTATAGAGATATGAAATTACAAACATTCATGGAAATTTTAACAGAAAACAGATACATTTTTAAAGAAGCTTATAAACTTTTTTGCTTAATAGTGACTATTCCGTCCACTAGTGTTTCTGTAGAACGGAATTTTTCTTGCTTAAACAGAATCAAAATCAGTCTACGTAATACGATGTTTGAAGACAGACTTAGAAACTTGTTAAAAATTTCAATTGAAAAGGAACTACTAAATGAGTTAATAGAAACTCAACCATTTTTTTTGACATCATGATCGACAAGTTCGCAAAATGACAGATTATTGAAATTTTAAATTAAAACGTTTTTATTGTTGACATATTTTAACAATTTTGTGTATATAATGAATAATTTTATATGTTTTGATAATATTTAAATTTCATGCAATTACTAGTGCATGTGCAGTTTTTGTATTGAAAGGTCTGTTATGTGTAAATGATTGAATTATTTAAATACATCCATATTTTTAAATATACATAATAAATACAATTATTTTGCTAGAAAACGGAAATTTATTGGCCACTTTTCCGGTTTCTTTGGGGGGTGGAGGAGGGGCTCGCCGCTTCACCCGTTCTTGAAGTCACGAGCCGCCACTGCCAATACGTCGATAGATGTCCATTAAGAAACCACAAATCTGAGCGACTTTTTCACGGAACCAAGGATGGTTGCCTTAGGGAAGTTTTACTATATATTCATACAGACAAGAAAGCATATAAGTAGTGGATGAATAATGGTTCAACATCATCATATTCAACCATTATCTTATTTCCACTGTTGGATGAAGGCCTCTCCAATTGATGCCACACGTCTGCCGTGAGTAATTCATTTCCATATCATTTCTCAGCCTGTTTTCTTAAACTAATAGTTATATATAATGATATAGAGAGTGTTTCAGGATATATGTTGCGGAAATTATATTTTTAGCCATTAGTCGTCAAAAAAAAACTTCAGAGGGAAAAAAGTTTTCAAAGTATGTAAGGATGTTGAATATGATATTTACTTTACAGGAGATGACATGTATATAAAAAATACGAAATTTAACATGTAATACGAGCCCCTCTACCAAAATCTGTTCAATTACAAAAATATTGCTTTATATTTAATGTGTCAAATAGAAAAAATTTCATGTTTATACGTGAAGTACCGGGTGATCCAAATTAAACAGGAGGTGTTTAGACCTCTCTGTAGAGAAAACTATTTGATCAATTTCACCCAAATTTCGTACACATGCTCCCCTGAGTATGCGGTTTCGATTTCTGAAAGAAAAAATTGAGTTCATATTTCGGCCGCTAGAGGAGGAAATGGCGCTGCGGAGCAAACAATTTAAATATTACTTAACATGCGCAACATCCTCTGCCTATATAAGGAGTCGTGAAGCATTTTTCCACCATACGAGGACTCCGTCATGAAACTTACTTTACCAGATCGCGCGTTACTTGTTAAGCTCTTTTATCAACGAAATAGCAATGCTTCTGCTGCACTTAAAGCATTTCGGCAGGTAAAAGGTTTACGCAGAGGCCCTCTAACGATTACAAATCTTCGAAAAATAATCTTGCATTCCGAAAAGAGCGGAACATTCACCGTTAAACCAGGACGAGGCCGCAAACCACCACAAATGCAGCATTTGAAGAAATTGCAAATGCAGTAGTTGAGCAGGAAGCAGCAAGTGCACATGGTAGCAGTAGTGCATGTGCGATATCACGAGAATTGGATGTACCATATACGACAGTGTAGAGAGTTATGAGAAATGTCGTGAGATTTTATCCATATAAGATAGCCCACACTCAGCAATTGCTTTCTGGTGATAATGACGTGTGGAAAACATTTGCTTTGATGTTCATTGCTCGGATGACAGTGGATGATGAATGGCCTTGGCAGATACTGTGGAGTGATGAGGCCCATTTCCACTTGAATGGCGCTGCAAATACACTGCCGTATTTGGTCTGACACAAATCCCCACGTTCATCAACAAATTCTGTTGCATGCTCCAAAAATGACAGTGTGGTGTGGCATCTTTTGTCATTGGTCCTTACTTCTTTGAAGAAAATACAGCCCCGGGGCCAATGAATATTCTGTCACTGACTCTAAGTATGCATTTATGTTCTGGAACTTTGTCATTCCTTTGCTTCAACAGAGAAATTGTCCTGACACTACAATCTTCATGAAAGATTGTGCACCCCCGCACATCGCGTTGCCTGTTCAAACATTATTACGGCAAAACTTTTCGGATGACAGAGTGATTAGCAGGTCATTTTCAACATCTTGGCCGCCTCGGTCACCCGATCTTAACCCTTGTGACTTTTGGCTGTGGGGATATTTAAAGAGCTGCGTTTATAAAGGCAATGTTCAGAACGTAGCAGTCTTAAAAGACAGAATTTCGTAACATGTAACCCACCTCCAAGCGAATGAGTTACGTTCTGCCGTGGAAT
>QLNU02014176.1:60898819-60916268 GCA_006491805.2 Dysdera silvatica
GACATGTATATAAAAAATACGAAATTTAACATGTAATACGAGCCCCTCTACCAAAAAATGTTCAGTTACAAAAATATTGCTTTATATTTAATGTGTCAAATAGAAAAAATTTCATGTTTATACGTGAAGTACCGGGTGATCCAAATTAAACAGGAGGTGTTTAGACCTCTCTGTAGAGAAAACTACTCTGTCAATTTCACCCAAATTTCATACACATGCTCCCCTGAGTATGCGGTTTCGATTTCTGAAAGAAAAAATTTAAGTTAATACTTCGGCCGTTAGGGGAGGAAACGGCGCTGCGAAGCAGGCAATTTACATATTATAACATGCGCAACATTCTCTGCCTATATAAGGAGTCGTGATGGATTTTTTCACCATATGAGGACTCTGTCATGGAACTTACTTTACCAGATCGTGCCTTACTTGTTAAGCTTTTTTATCAACGAAATAGCAATGCTTCTGCTGCACTTAAGCATTTCGGCAAGTAAAAGGTTTAAGCAGAGGCCCTCTGACAATTACAAATCTTCGAAAAATGATCTTGCATTTTGAAGAGACCGGAACATTCGCCGTTAAACCAGGATGAAGCCGCAAGCCACTTGGAGTGCAGCAAATTGAAGAAGTTGCAACTGCAGCAGTGGAGCAAGGAGCAGCAAGTGCACATGGTAGCAGTAGTGCACGTGCGATATCACGGGAATTGGACATGCCATATACGACAGTGTGGAGAGTTATGAGAAATGTCCTGAAGTTTTATCCGTATAAGATAGCCCACACTCAGCAATTGCTTTCTGGTGATAATGACGTGCGCAAAAAATTTGCTTTTATGTTCATTGCTCGGATGACAGTGGATGATGAATGGCCTTGGCAGACACTGTGGAGTGATGAGGCCTATTTCCACTTGAATGACACTGTAAACACATGTAACTGCCGTATTTGGTCTGACACAAATCCCCACGTTCATCAACAAATTCCGTTGCATGCTCCAAAAGTGACAGTGTGGTGTGGCTTCACCTCATCTTTCGTCATTGGTCCTTACTTCTTTGAAGAAAATACGGCCTCGGGGCCAATGACATGTTCTGTTACTGGCTCTAGGTATGCATTTATGCTCCGGAACTTTGTCATTCCTTCGCTTCAACGGTGAAATTGTCTTGATACTACAATCTTAATGCAAGATGGTGCACCCTCCACACATCGCGTTGCCTGTTCAAACATTATTACGGCAAAACTTTTCGGATGACAGAATGATAAGCAGGTCATTTTCAACATCTTGGACCCCTCGGTCACCTGATCTTCATCCTCATGAGTTTTGACTGTGGGGATATTTAAAGAGCTGCGTTTGTAAAGGCAATGTTCCGAACTTAGCAGTCTTAAAAGACAGAATTTCGCAACATGTATCCCACCTCCAAGCGAATGAGTTACGTTCTGCCGTGGAATGTGTTGTGCATCGAATGCAATTTCTAGAGCAAAGAGACGGCGGACATACCGAGCCGTATCTGTGATGATAGTGTGGTTCCACATGTGATAGCAATAAAGTTATTGCACAAATCTTTTTTTAGTCATACCTACTGTCCTACGGTATACTGTAATTTGTAGTTAATTTCATGTGATTGCAATAAAGGTTATTGCATGTTAAAACACTTTTTCGTTGTTAATATTAATAAATTGCCTGCTCCGCAGCGCCATTTCCTTCCCTAGCGGCCGAAATATGAACTCAATGTTTTCTTTCAGAAATCAAAACCGCATACTCAGGAGAGCATGTGTACGAAATTTAGGTGAAATTGGGCGAGCAGTTTTCCCTACAGAGAGGTCTAAACACCCCCTGTTTAATTTAAAAAGTTCACTGAAGTAATATCTATTGAGAAACACCCGGTATATATGTTGGTGTTGAGGATATATAACACATTTTCTAACCATAACTTCAAGGTATAATCAAAATTAATATTTGTAAAACTTTGAAATGCGGTATCAAATGTCACTCTAACATCCATGCTACAAAATATTGACTCAAAATTCCCAATTACAGTGTTACCTTAACGGGTGGGCCAACTCGGCACCGGCCAAAACAAAGCTCCCCCCCCACCCAAGTTTGCAATAGTTCATTTTTATATTATATATGATATTTTTTATTACAAAAGTCTGAAAATTTAAAAATTAGTATAAAAAGGGCATCACAAAATGTTCGAGCCAAGGGTCACTGAATACGTTAAGAGGACTCTGCTCAAATAAATAAAACCAGACGGACAGACAAATACATAAACTGCTCTCTCTCTCTCTAATCTTCTTCTAATCCCTCTACCTTCTCTGCAATGATACGAAACACCCCACGGTTAAATACTTGCGCACCATTGCTTAAATAAACATTTACACCGAATTGTGTTAGAAGTGGGGTTTGAGGCTTATAGATGCGGGAATCGGTTTTAATGAACTTATATAAGAGATCTGTTGTACAAGTAATCTCAGTGACTAGACGTGTCAACTAAAACTTACTAGTCTACGCCTATCAATGGAATAGCGACAGGGGGCCGAACCAACCCGCCCATCTTCTGTCAAAATTTCCTAATCGTTCGTAACCGATCTTAACAAACATCGCTACTCGTATATTTAAAACAGGTGCATCATCATCTCATGAATATTTCTATCTATATATCTTTTTGCTTTTAGAAGTTTGCGAATTACATTAAAACAGATCAGTAATCTATTCACGGAAAAAAGTCCCGCGAAATCTAATATTTGAAGCGATTAAACTCCAGCAATATAATAAAGAAAAATACATCTTCAATCCTATGATTTTTCTTGTTGATTGCATTAGTGCATACCGAAGGTTTTTTCATGAAATTATTTGTTTTGTATGTATCTGCACAATTAAGGCATTTACGTATTAATATATATATACATACATATATACACACACATATTATATATATACACACACATACACACACATATTAAATATATATATGTGCGTGTGTGTGCGTGCTGGTATGTTTATCCAAAACCTGGCAGAATATATACATATAAATTTAGAAATGATTTATTAATATTATTATTATACAGTTGCATACACATATAGTCTATTTCGAATTTGACGACTGTGGACTCCTTTAATATCATGGATATTTTCGTAAGACGTTAAATTATAGGTGCAACATTATAGCCAATGCTCCTATTACTGCTGGGACGACAACTGCTTCCTCACCCCCACCCCGCCCACCAAAACCTTTCACTTTCAATTTGCAGATCTTTGCACTTGGTGATTTTGTCAACCTCCTTATTCTCGAATTTTGAATCACCAGGGGCAGCCACATCTATTATCCATAGTTGCTTTTATTTTCCACTATTGTCAAACCAGGTATAATATGCACGAGCTGTTTAACAGTTTGGATTCGAAAGTCCCACAGGATCTTGACTTAATCAGTTTCAATTACTAGTTTTGTGGTTCCGCTAATTTTTGTTGACTGTTGTGTCATATTTTTGGCATAGGTTCGAACGAATCACCGAAACTACTTTCTTTGCGGCTTTCCAAGTAGTCTGCGTGTACCATCTTTTGCATCCGCAGATCAGGTGATCCGCTTTTCTACCTGCTTCTTTGCACAGAAGCCATTTGCTATCAAGGGATCATTTTTCCATTTAGTATTTGAGTACATTCGTTCTCAATGCCTGTTCCTGTACAGCCGTTAGTTATTTATTATTACAGCCTTTTTATTAGTATTATGGTTATTGACCAATTATAAAAAAAGGTCTCTCTTTTTTAATAATTCCAAGACCTTACCATTTATCACTATCATTAGTCATACAATAAAATTCTTTGTGAGCTGAACTTTAAAAAAGATAAAGAAAGAAAGAAAGAAATCGTGTAAAAAAAAAAAGTGACGTGTATGTATTAAACAGGGTGCCCACAAAAGAGATCCTTGATTTCAAATAGTTACAAAATAAAAAGTTATTTTAATATTATAAAAATTTTAGTGGCAACAGATACAAAAAAAATTTTTACGTTCCTGTAACACCTACAAAGGGGTGTTTTTAAAGATGTTCACCCAACGACAGTGCAGCTGGTGCGTTTAGAGCTTTTCTGAAACAGAAAGTCTTGTGCCTATTCAGCGTGCTTTTAAACGCAAATGTAATGTGCATCCATCTATTAATAAGTCGATTTTGAAGTGCTACACAAACTTTAAAGACAAGGGATGTATCTGTGATCAGAGAAAGAGACGTTCTGGCTGACCATCAGTCTCTAAGGAAGTTGCTGATCTCGCAAAAAAGAAGCCTTTTTGCATAGCCCAAAGAAAGTCTACGCGCACAGCTAGCGGGTAAGTAGAAGTCAGAGTGTACCTACCTCCACTACCCACAACCCTGGATGATCAGCAAGAACACATTACAGCAGCTGTAAACTCGATGAAGCCAGATTTGCTGCAGACAGTGTGGAACGAGATGGATTATCGCATGGACATTTGCCGAGTTATGGTAGGAACACACAACGAGTGTTTGTAACATAGACAAAAATGTTTTATTTTTGTGAATCTGTTCCCGCTAAAATTTTTAAAATATTCCAAGAACTTTTTATTGCATAGTTATTTGAAATCGAGGACCGTATTTAAAAAAAAGAAGCCATCGAGCTCTTAAGACGCGTTTTCCTAGATGTCCTTATTTTGTGGCGCAACAATGAAAAACGTCGAGGACTGACTCAAACAATAAAAAACCAATGGAAGTGTTTTCCCAAAACGCTTCCATTAGTTTTCACTGTCTGCGTTTCATCTCGGCGTTTTATATTGTTGCGCCGCCACATATGCGCATCTAGGAAAACGCGTCTTTAAAGAATACAATTTTTTACTCCCTTTTTATAATCGATTAGGTAGAAATGAAAAGGTTAATTAACCACTTCCCACCGGCTTACCTCCGAATATTACCCAATCGGAGGAATCTAATGGCAAAAGAGCAACTCTATTTAGCGTTGTGCAGAGAGAAGTAAGGTAAACGTATCAGAGGTTAGAAGAATAAGGGAGAATTTCCAACGCAGTCGGTTAAACACAACGCACGAAACGTAAAGTAAGAAACGTGACTCACGGTTCAGTTTCTACAAAGCTCCAGCCAAAAATCAACGTTTGGGATTTATAAAAGTTCACATCCTAAAAGACTTTGTTTCGGGCCAAATTCGTAGCTCCGTTGTTGCGCTAAATATTCTGATTTTCGAATCGCAGAGTGCGAGCTTCGGTATCGCACGAAATAGAACAAAAGCGAGTCTGATTCCGATGCTATCGCTGAACACGGGCGGTTCAGATGAAACCGAAAGATTCGAACGATTCCTGACTGCTTTCGGTCGTCACGTGATCTTGTTATTTCACATTCAAAGCCTAAAGCTAATTAGGAGAACGAAATGGATGAGATCCACGAACACCGATCAAATCTGACCAGCAGACGTCACGAGCGTTCGTTGGTAGAAAAAGCGCTAGAAATCAACGCATTTATCTCCAAGGTAGGGGGCTATGAATGTACTAAGCATTATTCACATTTTTAGGGGAATTATTTTACCCTAAAATATGGCAGAAATCGGCTGATTGGTTGAAAGACTGGTTGCGGAGCGCAACCTCGTAGTCCGCAAAATGAGGGCACCTTCCCCGATCCCAATTGTCTCCATCGCTAATATGCAAAGTAAGAAAATGGCATTATTCATTTAAACCTACACGAGATTAGGAACCGAACTCGGAGAAAACAAACCGGGAATTGGGAAAAAATGACATGTGAATATACCTCTCGCATTTAACTATACAATTAACTAATTAAAATGAAATTTCTTTTGTAATTTCTAGTGACATCCAAAGGTACAGAGATACTTAAAAGTGGATAGTTTAGAATATTTGATAGCTAAATTATATATTATAAATAAGCAAGAGCAATGTGCAACGTTAGATACAAGGTTCCCACTTAAATGGGGGGAAAAAAACCACCCACTTTTCCAAGTTTTTTCTCGACTTTTCCACATTTCCTACCGTATTTGGTGCAGTATAGCCCAGATGCTCTTGTGCCATAAAAAAACCAAACAATCAATCCACATTTCCCTTAACATTTCCATGTTTTTCCTCGACTTTTCCACATTTCCCTTAACCTTTCCATGCTTTTCCTTGACTTTCGCAGGTCTTTAATTGACTTTTTCACGGTTTTCCTTGACTTTTCCATGCTTTTCTTGACTTTTTCAGGTTTTTAATTGATTTTTCCAGCAACATTTTTTAACCAATCATAAGCAACTTACAACTGAACTTCAGTTACGGGGAAAATGGCTTCACGTCCGTTAGGGATTTAGCTATTCGAAACAGAAGTTAAGAAGGTTTTCCCTGACTTTTCTTGATTTGACCAAAAAAATCTTGTTTTTTCCTGACTTTTTCTGAGCCTTCAGGGGCGATTTCAAATTAATTTCCTGACAATTTCAGGTGCTCAAGGTGCATACGGACCCTGTATGAATACTGCTGAAGTGACGAAGGGCAATCTCCAGTGTCAACTTCACAGGTATTTCCCAAAAAATGAAGGTGGACGCAGATTACAAGTTCGATAATCAATAAAGAAAGAAAAAAGACATTTAGCAAGGTATGTTAAGGAAAGCAAGAAAGAAATACTAAAGCATGTGAATAGAGAGGGACTCCCGAAAATTAGGGATGCCAAGGAAGAAGATAAAAATAAGCAATTACCGACAACAAGAAGTAATTGGAAGAACAAAGTATGACACGGACATCAATAGCATTTAAGAAAAGGTGGACAAAGGACCAGCACCGTAGCTAGATGATGTTGCGCCCCTGCCAGAACCGTCCAGATTGCGCGCTCCCTAGCCACGGACATATTCTCCACCTGTGAATTATTTCAGACGATCTTATGCCCTTCCTCGCCTGCGCCTCTGACGTGGACCTTCCAGATCTATAAAGCTATATGAACAGTCTTCAAAGATATATGGATAGTCTTTAAGGACATATGGGCAATCTTCAAGGATATATGGATAGTCTTCAAAAATATATGAACGGTCTTCAAAGGTACATGGATAGTCTTCAAAGATATATGGATAGTCTTCACGGCCATATGGGCAGTCTTCAAGGACATATGGACAGTCTTCCCACTTTTCTGGACGCCATTTGAAGTGAACTAATAACTTTATACCAAAGACTAAAGGGTTTCACATTCTTTGTGCTGTGAACTACATGAAAGCATTAGAGAAATACAGTGAAAGCCCACCCCCATCATCCGAGACGATTTCTAAGTTCGCTTCTCTTAGCGATCACTTCTTTAATACGTTCAAATAAAAATTCCCAGCCGAAACAGTTCGTTCACAATAATAACCCTTTTACGGTCACCTCTTCCTTACGGACATATTTTTCCGTTCGGTAAGTGTCCACTAATGAAGTCTTTCACTGTAATAATAATAACAACACTAATGATAAAGCGTACTTTGATAATATATTTTTGAAAATATAATTATATATAATATTATCAATATTGCCAAAATATTGTTTGATTTTGGAAATACCTTGAAACAAAGCAACAAACGAAAGAGTAATTATATGACATAAAATAATAAACTAGGGCAATATTAAAGCGGTAATGAATGGAATAAAATTAATGGAAATATAAGAAAAATAAATACAAGGAAAGAAAACAACAAAATACGTAACGAAATACGGCAATTCAAACACCCGAGGGCGTTCAAAACGACTGTCAATAATAAATGTTATTTCTAATTAAAAAAAAAATCGTTAGCAACATTACATTTCATTAGTCGATCGTTATTTTTAAACTGGACATAGTAATCTACATTAGCAAACATTTAGTACATTATTCGGACAACCTTCAATTTATATAACAAAGAAATAACAATCCTCAAAACCTTTCTCTCACGTGTTTTGGACAGAATGAGGCTCTTTACAATTTTTTACTGAGTGGGAAATCTATCTTATAATATAAATATGGGATTTAGATATTATATATATATTATTATATTATATATGTATATTATTATTATATTTATATCTTATTAATCGTATGTGGTTGGGTTTCATGGCGCGAAGACCGTTAAGGTCATTTTACTCCGCGATCTACAGTTTCTCAAGGAATTTGAGCGTTTTTTCACTTAGAGAAGCAAACACCAAACTACGGATCTGTATTAAAAAAGAAACACCTCAAATGTTATTGAATATTAGAACGTTGAAAATGTATTCAATAACATTGAAGACTTTTTCTTTGCAGTTTTATCATTGGTCAATGAACAATAACATTTGAATTTAAGCGGAATAGAAAAACTACGTGCGTACCCGTCAAAACTTGAATGAATACTAATAAACAAAAAGCGCCCTCCGACATTTCGTGCCTTTCGGGTTACCATGATAACCAAAATTAAAAAGTAAAGAATTAATCACAATTGACATTTCTTCATGTAGCTATTATTGATTCCACCAGAATATAGTGACAACAAACATTTTTCATTGGTTTTAAGACAAATGATTGTATTATTAATATTATCATAATAAAGTGGCAACAACATCCTACCTTTATTGAAATTTCCATCCCACAAAACAATAACGAATAAATGTAACTCTCTTTTTTTTTTTAATTAACCTTCGTAAAAATATTTTCAACGTTAAAAAAAAGCCGCGCTAGAGACTGCTAGAATTAATTCCGGATCATTCGCATGATAGTCAAACCCGTTACAACCGAAGGGTTCAAATGTTTATTAATTGACAAGCAAACTATATATTCGCGAAATTTTGTTATTTTTAATACCCAGTTTCTTTCAACCCAAAACTCTAAATTATTATTATTATTTTTCCCCTGCATTTTCTGAAAGCTTTGCCCAAAAAGCAAAGTCTTTATCCTCAAGTTTTGAAAACTTCTATATTGTTAAAAGTGCGAAGTCTTTGAGGTGATAATTGTAGCTGCTCCAAGGTCCCATCAGAATTTGAAATGAAGCAGTTAAATTGTAAAGTGAAAAGCAGAAATGGGCCATCGAATTCAGAGATAAGTGCCAGTACTTGTCAGTTTCAATTGCAGAATGACTAGTACTTCATTTGCATGTAACGCGTGGAGTACCTTTTCATCTACGCCGAGGTAATTGACGGGTGTAATGCGAGAAACGGGGTGGAGTTAAAACAGCTGTGTTAAATAAGCATGTACAGATCGTATAGCCCATAGTTTACAGATAGTAAGAATATTTAATGTATCACTTCGTTTCTGCTGATAGAATTCAAAAACACAAATTCCCGGGATATTTATTTATATTCTCGGTCATCACCACTGTTTATAAGAAAATCTTCGGTTTGAAACTGAGAAATAATGGTAAATCAAGCTGAAGAAACAAGCAAGGAACCTCGTGGATCTAACAGGCATGGAACCTCGTGTATCTAATGGGCGTAGAACGCCGTCTATCTAATTGACATAGAACCTCGTGTCTACCCTAGCGGTGGTTCGTGAGAGAATTTTGGTCGTCCGCAGAAAAATCTGGACATTATTTTCATTTTTAATGTTTGATTAATAACAAAACAAAAATAATATTCTAAGAAATTCTCATATTCTGAATGACAATTTTTGCCTTTGTATTGTACTAAATTCACGAAATGTGCCTGATAGAAATTAGTAATTAAACCTTTAGAATCCTAATTTTCTGTTAAAATAATTAATTGTAAATTTTTATATCTAGAATGTACTTGAGATAATTATCGGCAATTAGTGAAAAAAAAACTCACTTGCCGCAAAGCGGTTAGTAGGAAAAGCCCTGTATTTATCTATTTAAAAAAAATTGTATCAATGTCCGCGGGATTTAAAATTATGAATTTAGTGGTCCGCGAGGTCTAGAAGGTTGGTGACCGCTGGTCTAACAGACGCAAAATCTTGTGTATTTAACAGACGTAGGACTTCGTATCTTTAATAGACGTAGGACCCAGTATTGTTAATAGAAATAGATAGGTCTCATGCATTTAGTAGAGGTGGAACCTTCCAATGCAAAAGAGAGATTTTTGTTTTTAGTTTAAACACTCAATAAATTTTACATAGAGAAAACTAATGTGGAAAAACTCGTGAAGTTAGAAACATAGACAAAAATGTATAGAAAACTCGCTTTGATGTCTTTCGTTTTCAAATACGAAGCATCACTAACTGAGAACTGTTTTTGGATCAAATAGCTTGCATAATATCTAATAAATTAATGTTAGTTTTACAAACAATAAAATCAGAAGAGATTTTAACGTGTTTTATATTTTTACAGAAAACAGGAATTTCTTTTGATGCACTGTTTCTTCAAATCTTATTTATTTTCTCTCAAATATTACAATAGCAACAAAATTTTCAAAATAAATCCAAATTCTCCAAACTAAATCTAAACTTTTCTAAAATATTTCATAGACTTTTCCTTGAATAAATCTAAATATTTCTAAAATAAATCTAAATGTTTCTAGAATAAATCTAAAAAAAATTGACAATTTTCCCAGAGTAATTCGAAATTGTTCTACAATATATTTTTAAAAAAATGCCGCCATACATAAGCACACATATTACTTCTCCTTTTGAATTCAGAACTCTTTCTAAATATGTGTAGTAGAGGCCATTTTTCCTTGAATAAAGGATTTACAAATTTTCAGGCGGTTAAAATGAGAACGAGCGGAGGAATAAAAGCCGAATTTAAGGAAAATGGCCGAGATACGTTTGCCTAGGTTCACTCCCGCAAAATCGAGCAGGCGTTAAAAGGGAGGTACCACCACGATTGTGTTTGCTGCTCCAAAATTCGAATTTCAAGAACATAAAAGCGATCTCGCAGATACAATCGGAATGGTTTAACTTCAAATATCCAGTTCATTAGCGAACACCCACGTTCTGCAGCGATTCAAAGCGAAAATACTATAGAAATGGGAAAGAAATGGGTTCACCCAATTTACAGATCGTCGTCCATTTTTCGCTCGGACGGGCATAATGGAAAATCCAATTTCCCGAAAACCAATCTGAAACGTAAAACCCGCATCAGTTATAGCCCGTATTTTTCCAGTGGTCGTCCTCTGCAAGTTGCGGCTCTCGACCACATTCAGCCAAATCCAACAAAAGCAGTAGGTGCTGCCAAATGGCTTTTTAATAGCAGCTTGCAGAAAAAACTAGCAGATAGAGCTTGCAACATCTGAACGTCAAACCAGATTAACAACGGTCATTTCGATATTGGCGTAAAGTTTAAGAATACAGCGTCTTTGGAGCCAACTTCTGCCTTTGTTAAGTGAAGGCAGAATGAAAATTATACCCTAACTTGAAAAAGGGAATAGTTGGTTCAGGAAACGCTGTGTTCTTACACCTTACACCAGTGTCCAAATAACAATCGTTAAGGAATCTCCTGGTGTATGGTATGGTATTGGTTGGTACAAATTAAGTTTGTTCATGTTTGAACGAAGTGTGCAGAAGTCAATTTACAGAACGATTTACGACCGATGATTTACAGTTGATGACTGAACAGTGAAGCCAACAGTAAGAGGTGCCACAAGCGCATGAGGAGTACAACAGTACTGATACAAGATCGATGTATGTACGGTACATAAATTAACCGATCCAAACAGTGAAAGGAAGTCACTTTTTATTGAACCTAACAACTGGATTTAGCACATAAAAAGCCCACCGAACGCCCAATAATAAAGAGTAAGAAAAGATGGATGCCACAAACCCCCTTCATCACATAAGCTTTCACCACGGTCATAAACAATCTACCATGGTATAAGTAAATAATTTCTGAAGCAATGCAGAAACATAAAGAATTCATTTCATGATGTAAGTAAGGCTCCTAAAAAAGGATCTGGCACATCAGCCATTTTGATGCCATCGTATAACGTGATCGCATTCACGGCTGTATAAAGTTGAGTCACAAGTGTGTTATTTTCAATAAACTAGGGTGAAATGGGCGAGTGTGCCACTGTGTATACTAATACCACTCGAGGAATAAAGATAGAATGTTCAGATTTGCAACAGATCCTGTAAAAAGAAGAAAATGGGCTATTCATTTTCCAATTCTAAACGTTGTTTTGAAACTAGAAGTGTACGACAAAATGGCGGCTGTTGCGTCGGCATATAATTCTAGGGGCTCTAGGTATAAGGGTCCAGATTAGCAAAGTGTCACATCGTTCAAAAAACGAATCAATGAAAGAGTCTGCTCGTTCATGATAGATGGGCAAAACTAGAGCCCCTAGAATTCTAGGCCGACGCCTCAGACGCCATTTTGTTGTACACTTCCGGTTTCATAACACAACATTTACCATTGGAAAATTAATTATCCAGTTTCTTCTTCTTCTTCTTCGTACAGGATCTGTTGTAAATCTAAACATTCTGTGTTTATTCCTTCAGTGATTTGTACAATTTGCAGCGGCACATCTACTAATTTCACCCTACTTTATTGAAAATGGCACATTTGTACACTCTACGCGACGTGAATATGATCACGTGGTACGATGGCATCAAAATACCTGATACGCCAGTTCTCTTTTTTTTAGGAGTCTTACACACAACTGTTCGTTGAATCCTTCAGTGAACAACGTGGAATATTTCTACAAATAAACCTGAAGGGGGCTTCACCTACCGACTTAACCCGCGAGCAGGCGTGGGGTGTGTTTCACATCCCACAACTTACAATTTGTGAAAAAAAAACGCCCACCCTTGCTTTTGAAACTGGCCAAACTCTTTCCTGTTGCCTTCAAAGTCACGATCTTTGGGGTAGGGTGACAAAGCGAAAATTCCACTTATTGTTCCCTGTAAAATTGGACGTTTTTAATGAAATAATGCTATATAATCAGATGGGATGCGTTCTTGCGTTCCTCTAATCCGAATGCCTGCTCGCGGGTTAAAAAAAATGCAGTTTCAATGGTGTATATATTTATACATATCCTTAATCACTGAATTTCATTAATTACATTTCGCCATTCTAGGCCTAAGACGTATATGATTAATTAACAAATTAATTGGTTAAATAATATTATCGGCATTGCTCTACGCAAGATAACCAGTAAAGCTTTGTCGGCGACCAAACTATTCAAAGACAAAATGTCACGAATACGCTTTGCGCAGACGATTCTATTTAAAAGCAAAAAATCTCCACAGCACCAGTTTTGAATTACGAAAAAGACATCCACTCTTACTTCTGGAGCGAAAATCGCACGAGTGAATGGCTAGCTTTGCCTCTCGAATGTAGGAACTAATATGCATTTGCAGGGGTCGTGCGTTCTCCACTTACGCACAACATGACCAGTTTACATTTAAACGATTTTCATGAAGACGAAAACAAATAATTGGTAGAAAAATGTCAGTTATCGAAAGCGTAGTTGCTTTAGTTTGTATGTGTGTGGAGGGGATGGGGAAGGATCATATAAACAGCAAGTTGACAAAGTGGAGGCCCACGCCCTGAAACTGAACACCCTCCTGAAAATAATAGCACACCCCATTGAAAAAATACAACTCAGTACTTAGTGAATTGTGAGCTCTTTGCTTTATGGGCTTCGTAGACTGTTGCTGAGACAGCATGGCAACGCAACTTCTATAGCTACAGTTTAGGCAATTAACAGCAATACAAATTTTCACTCTTCTCATGTTTTGCAACTACTGTACGGTATTTAACTTTTAATACTTGGCAAGAGTGTATATTCTGAAAAACACCAGTCTTCGATTTACCGTGGAAGTGTACACAAGTATCGTCGGAGGCTCCACCAAAACGACGTACAAAATACTTTTAATGTTGAATTTCAATTTCGTTACCATTAGCGTTAATTCTTTTAACCATCAAGTGTTCCAACAAATAATATTTTTAAATTGGATGAGCCTCGCTTGGATTTGTTCAACAAAAATTCATCTCCATATTACGGCTCCTCACTCGTGTTAACCGTACGACCAATTCCATAAGTCAGATGCGCTACATTCATTACAATATTTTGCATATAGCTGTACATAGAATTCATTTGTCAATGAGGGGATAAATACCCCATCCTGTCCCCATAGGCGTACGCAGAAAGTTCGTAATGGAGGGTTACAGAGCTGCAACTCACATATTCCTATGTTAAATATGCAAAAATTCATTGCAATGGGGGTTGTAACCCCCATTGCCATGAATTGCCCCCCTGCGTACGCCACTGCCTGTCCCTTTCCCGGGAGCCTATACGTAACTGACTGTGTATATCCATAGTTTCATACAAAGCGAGGTTTGCTAATTTAGTACTTTTTCTTCCAACACGTTCTTATGTCTTCTAAATGTGATCTTACCTTAAAGTGTTTTTTTTGTTTTTTTTGGGTTTTTTTTCGTTCATTCATTTAAAAGAGCTCCTGCGTGACACGTTAGAAGAAACGTCCATAACCCTATATTCTTTTATATATGTGTGTCAAAAAGATACGCCGTTCCACGTACACGTTTACACGCACTTTTTTTTTTTTAACCAGACCGTCCACACACTAAGGGTTTCTAAGATTCCTTCAACTCAAATCACGGAGCTGTTCCCCTATTGGTGATGAGCAAGAAATAGATAAAATTCAATAACTATTAATTATTCCGCAATATAATTTAAATTCGTATCTGTTGGTAACTCCTTATCAGTTCTAAACGAACATGTCTAGACACACACAGAGCATTCCTCCCGAACCGGTGAGTTCAACAGGCAAAGCATCTAAAACTTTATTTGCTTTTCTGAATATTTAAAAAGGCAAATTCGTTTATCACTGTTCAATGATGATTAACGACGTGTTTATAAAATTGTAATTAGGAACAGGTGAGCGGGAACGATTGAAACCAGAAAAAACGCCGCAACATAGGTCACTCTATAAATTGCGAAGAAAATTAATCAACTGAGCAGAGCAAAATAAAATATGGTGGGAAAATCGCTAATTGACTTTCTAACTTCAATAAAAGTTTCGAACGCGAATCAGTTTTCCTTTCATAAAAACGCAGCATTACTTTTCGTGAATATTTCAAACCACACACAGCAGGGTTCCACACTCCATAATAGACGAAATAAAAATATGCTTCAAGAAACAATGCGGAGCAGAATGAAGGTAAGCAGAATGAAGGTAAGCAGAACGAAGGTAAGCAGAATCAAGGACGAGAGTATTTCGAACGCCGTGTGTGGCGCTGTCATTGTGGTAGTTTTCAAAAGACATTAATATATAAAAATCATAATCTTTGCATATGATTATACGTATTAGCATCTAATCCATTATTTATGTATTTTACTTAACAAGCATTTATATTCATTGTATCATCTATCCCAGTGTTGCTCGAAGTGTGGTCAGCGGCGGATGTGTGAGGACTTGGAGATATTGATCATGTATTCGTCACACTTCCAGCCACCATTAATTTGGAGAAGTGGAATGCCAAGTTACTGGACCGGCCGATTCCACACATTTCCATGAATCTTCAGTGTGTAAGTCACTTTCCAGTTACAATACCGGTAGTTTTTTGCAGTCCTTTAAGCGTAATTTTCAACCTCGAAGTATAGAACAGAATACAAGGGCGTGGCATAAAAGACATGAGAAAATGAATGAAATACATTGCGCGAGACTACTTTTACACGAGAAAGGAGAACTTTGTTTATCTACATTCGTTACTTGAAGGCACTGACGAACTGCTGAGTACTTCATCAGAAGTGATGAAGGACTGCTGTTACCGAGTCCGAAAGCTTGGGTGGTCTCGTTCTTTTGCTCTCTTATACCGGTACTTCACCTTTTGTAAGTAAGAACCGCTTGACGAAAATACAACAGTATTAGTATAAACTGGTTGAGAGGTGGCAATAATCAAACAGGCAAGACCGAACAAAGGGTAACAGCTTAACACAGGGGTTCCTAACCTTTTTCAAGCCGCGACCCATTTTTATAGTAACCAAGTAATCCGCGACCCCCTTTTATAGTAACCAAAAGATCCGCCGCCGCCACATTTGCATAATAAAAGCATTTTTAACAGAGTAAAGAAAACACATTAAATACAAAATTATATTAATTATATATATATGCATATTACATTAATTATGTATATTATGTTGATTATATATATACACATACATACATATACACACACACACACACATATATACACACACACACACATATATATATATAATATACATAATTCATGTAATATGCATATATATATTATAATAGAGAATATAACAAATATTAATGCACATAATATAAAGTTAACAACCATTAGTAGAATATTGCAATGTGTGTAGCCATGTTGAAATATAAAAGCGTTGGAAACATTTGGTATGAAATTCCTTATAAAAATAATTGCAACTAAAAATAGTTGCGGCGACCCCCCTTGACGGTTGCGACACCTAGGTTGGGAACCACGGGCTTAACATAAACACGAACAACAGAAGATCGATCACTCGAACATTTGTTGATAGCGAGAAATCGATTACCATGCAGCTGATATCGATATTTTAAAGAATCGCAATCGATTCAATTAATTTTGTATATAACTTTGATAGGAACGACATACGGCAGTGGAACCTGGTGTTTTAAGGGGACTTAGGGGTTTCAAAACATAAAAAACAATAAATATATGCAACTTTCTAAAATGCAAATTGTGAACTAAATATCAAAGACGCCAACTTCATTTTCAACGTGAGATAATAAATATGTTAATGTTTAAGTTTTTGTTAAAAAAACAAAAGCAAAACCTGTTGTTTGGTTTTTAAGTAAACAACTTCATACACCTTTTTTAGTTTATACGAAAATATACAAGTTCCTTGCGCGCATGATATTACGGTTACTTATAAGTTTAACATAATAATATTGGTTTGTTTTGTTTGTTTAAGTGTTTTATGGCGCAAGAGCATAATAATAATGACACCATTCTACAGAGAAAGACTTGTACTTTAATATGTACCTCGAACAAGTATGTCGTAAAGTAAAATATTTTTTTATTAGATTTTAAAACCAACGAATGGAAGAAAGAGAAAATTTTTCAAGACATATATAGACAAAACTAATTAAATTTTCATTTAATTAACACAATTCTACTTCATTTTATGCTAAGTAGTAGTTCGAATGTTCCTGTCAAATTTTATCAGAATATGTTAGATGGTTTCAAACTTATCATACGCGAAACATGGAAATTTCAAGTTTTGAGAAAAAAGCTTCGAAGATTGCGAACAGAAAAAGCATAGGGAAATATTGCATATACTTACCTTTCCCTACGATTAGAATTTTTGAAGTATCTCGCTTGTTTCACGGAAACCAATAATTTTGGTATAGAAATTTCCAGGAAAAACTGAGCTTTCCGATAAAATAATAAAAAAATCAATTTTTGGAAAATTTGAAACCCCTCAGTTCCCTTAACCTGACCACTTTTTATAGGAGAGATACTTCTTATAGGAGAGATCTGATATTTTATCAGATAGATAGATTACCATTCTGTAATAAATATTTGGTTAAATACGAGCTCGTAAAATCAAAAATATACAGTAAAATCTGCCTAAAATGATAT
>QLNU02014176.1:60916368-60940109 GCA_006491805.2 Dysdera silvatica
TCCCGCAAGCCCAATCTGAAAAGTGAAGTGCGCGTGGCTCAAATAAAGGTAAAAATTTATAGAGCCGATTAACAACAGCCCACGTGTTTCATTTGAGAAATAAAAAAAATAAAAAATACTTCGTTTCTCCAATTGCCATTCAACGTGCAAGCATCCAGACACAGGTATCATGACGCCATAAAGCGTCACATGAGTTTTTCGGTTTCCCAATGCACATAAAAGTAATATTTATATCAGGGCTGTTCAACATACGGCCCGCACACAACTCTTTGGAACAAAAGAAAATTAATCCAAAAAAATTTTAGATTTTTTTTTTTCCACAGAAAAACGTCGAGAACAGAATGGGTTACCTCTTTCCATAGGGCAAGGGAACAAACAAATAACCGAAGATATTCTGAAGGGAGGTGGGGTTTTTTTGGTTTTTTTGGGGGTTCTTTTTTTAATGAAACCGCTGGCCCTCGAACAGAACAGTGAAAATGTTTTAAGTGGCCAGCTGCTAAAAGGGTTGGACCATCTGGTTTATACCATATTGTAACCTACTGAGTAGTGTATATACATAGTAACACATGTGGTACGATCTCAGTGGGAAAATTAAGGTTTAGATCAAAATTTAAGCTATTTAGTAATCAAAAAATAACTTGTGCTTTGATATACTGTATATTAATGATATTATGCATGTATCAGACAAAGGTACATTAACATTATGTGCAGACAACACTAGTGTATTTGTAAGAGGAAGTAACATTGAAGAATTGATAAAAACTGGACAGGAAGAAATTGGAAAATATGAACTTTGGTTTAGAAGTAATCACATGAAAATAAATGACACTAAAATAAAAATATTAATTTTTAAAACGAAGAAAAAAAAATTGGTAAATTGAGGGATTTAGATAGAATTTATATTAATGGAAAAGAAGTTGAAATTGTCAAAGAAATTGATTCCTTAGGAGTAACATTAACGAACGATTTAAACTGCAATAAACAAATTGAAAAAAAAAAAAAAAATCAGTTCGGGAACAAGAATTATAAAGAAATTGTCACGTGCAGTTCTTAAGAACGTGTTACTGTGTCCATATTATGCTTTTCTATATAGTCACCTGATTTATTGCAATTGTATATAGGAAAATTTGAATAAGAACAACATGAAGGTAATTAAATCCGTACAGAATAAATTTTTAAAAACCATCGAACGAAACACCAGCTTAAGTTACATTACATTATTTGTAAAATATGGTATATTACCAATTGATAAAATCAATGAATATTGTACGCTAGAACTAATGTAGGAAAGGATAATAGAAGGAAAACATTTTGGATAATATTGATATCCAGTATCACGAAAACAACAGAAATTTAAGAAGAAGCAACCAAATTAAGCTACGAGAGATTAGAACGGAAATGTACAGAAAGGAATTGAATATATGGGAATAAAGCTTTGGAATGAATTACCAAATAATCAAATTAACAATATAAAATTGTTTAAAAAGAAATTAATTGTATACTTATTAAACGGAGTTTGTGCGCCAGCGGATTAATAGGGTCCTCAACCGGTTAAATTTTATAATTTAAACTGGGGACCCATCACGGGGAAATGCAAATTGTATTGTCTGTTCTAAACTGTGTGAAATTTATTATACTTAAATTGAAATTCAAGACTGTATGCAATATGTAACCCTTGTGACAAATAAACATTATTTTTACATACAGCAACTAAGAACTTGAAGCATATAATTTGGTAAAAGCAGCCCAACATACACATACGTGCCTTCGGCGTGGGGCCGACGATAATGTTCCCTGACGAATTTCTCTACCGAAAAGTGCTCCGCGGCCCAAGAAGTTTGAGATGCACTGTCGTCGTACGATATGCCGATGGAGTAACAAAATTGGAAACTGACAACCAACGTTGCTCTAAAGTTCCATCCGAGCGCCGCTCTAAAATTCCATTCGTGCTCCTAACAGTCAAAAATGGCTGTTACTATAAAAGCTCTAAACAGGGTTCAATATCCTTGTTTATAGATACGTAGTAACTTTCTCTTGACACACACGCTTGAGCTTAGATTAAAGCTTTTTTTTTTTAAACCTTTGTTTACGTGTAAACGTGTCATGGTTCGGGAGTCACGTTTAGCCGTGAGTCCTATCTCAGACGACCCATAATGCGGTTTTAATGAGCACAAAACAGGAGCCGATGCAGAAAAAAAATTCAGAGGGAGCGCAAAGTTTGAAAATCAATTTAGACCACCTATTCCGTGAGAATTGCTTCCTAGTTTAGGTAAATAATCACTGGCGTTCGCAGGGGGGGGTGGGGTTGTAACCCCCGCTGTAATTAAATTTTATATTATATGAATATATAAAATTGCAGCTACGTAACCCCCATTATAAGCAGTAACCACCCCACCTTATGAACTTTTTGCGTACGCCTATGTAAATAATAATGCGCGTAAATTTATTTATTATTCTCAGTGAGGGGTACCCTCTACACCCCAGCTATACATTCACCCTTAGTATAAACATATAATAAATATCGCGCAACCACTCCGCATAATAGTTCCGTATTTTTCAAATGCAAACGCATCAGTCTCGTTAGAAATTACTGCCGAATAAAATGCATTACTTAATGCGTTAAATACCCTTTTTCTTTTCAGGGTCTTCACTCACACTGGAGAAGAAAATCCCCGACTTTTCCAGGTTTTTCCCTAACTTCGCGGGCAAAAATTCCCCGACCAAACGCAATCAATTTACAACTGAAATTCGGTGAGAAAAATGGCTTAACATTCGTGGAAGCTTTAGCTACTCGAAACACGTTAAGAAGATTTTCCCCGACTTTTCCAGGTTTGATTAATAAATCTCATTTTTCCCTTACTTTTCCTTGACCTTTAGAGACGATTTCAAATTCCCTGACAATTCCAAGTTCTGCAGGTTGCGTAGGAACTCTGCTTTTTGGAGAATCTAGCCTGGTATTGATTCATCTAATATTTTTTTTTTCTTTCTGTGCTTTTCTTCTTTTATATTCCTGTAATGATCACATGGCGTTAGCATGGGAAAGTGAGACTTGTAGGTCTTCTTTGTGAAAAGGGTCGAGAGGAAACAGTCCGGATGTGGGCGGATAAAATTGCAATAACTCTGGTCTGCAAGGTCCAGATTGACATTACAGAATATTTATGGGAAACATGTGTGTGTTCTTTTGCAGGGGGGCAGTGGGAATGGTGGCCGCCGGGGAAACGTGTATGGAACGGGGAGAATGGTCACATCGGCCAATCAGGTGTGACCACGGTCTTAAGACTGACCAATTATATCATAGTGGAGAAAGAGTTGGTTGCGTACAGTGGGTAAGAGAGGAGATCGAACGAGGCAGAGGAGTAGGAAGGACACACGTGTGTGTGATTTCCGTGCCTGACTAATACGTTGGAACTTAGGGGGTGTGCCTATAGTTGCCTTGTCTGTGATGTCAAGGTATATACTAATCACCTTCAATAAATAGTGTTAGATTGTTTCTTCATTCTTGATATCTACCTCACTCTTCATCATCGACCTTCTAGTTTTCTACCTAGAAAACAGGAATAAAGAACCCGCCTCACGAAGAGACGTATATTGCTCAGCTACGAGCCGAGCTGGTGGCAGCACAACGACTACCTGCACACACGCTGTGTGATCGCATATATATACCTGCCCATGACAATTCCAACAAAGAAACATCGTTGGCACTACAGCCGCTAATTGCGCATTAACTTATTATTAAGGTATTATTTTCATTGTTGCTATGGATACGCATGTTGCATGATTGAATTAACTGTTGGGAAGCGGCCACTTAAAAAAATTTCACGGATCTCGCGGACCAGTGAGTTTCATACAAAAACTCCCCCCTCCTTCCCTTCAGAATTGCTTCCAGTTATTAGGTCAATCACCTGCAATATGAAAAGGGGTCACCCATGCTGCCCCCGCAGTTTTTACTTATTTCTGAAAAAAAAAATTGTTTTGAATTTGTTTGTTTTTTTCAATTGTCGGCGGAACGGATTGGGTCCCGCGGGCCGTATGTTGGACAACCCTGGTTTCTATTTTATCTCTTCTGATAAACGTTCCACTGCATCAAATGGTTTGCGCTTGCTTTGGGAAATGATAATTAATTTTCCCAAACATCTTAAGTATTCAGGGGCGCATGCGGCCCTCAACGAATTGACATTCTGACCCATTCTCATTTCTGAAAAAGAAAAGTTGGGGAAGGGGTGCAAATATTTAATAAATCAAATCAATAACTAGCTGAAAACTTGGGTGACCAGATTGAAAATCCCAGCACGTGTATCATCGTAAACGCAAATAAAAATAAAACCATACATCAAGGAAACATCGAAAGTGCTAACTACTTGCCGAAATGGTTAATAGCTCCCCCCATCACACACACGCACACTCTTATCTCCATTTCCAGACAAGAAAGAAGAATAAAAATAAGAAAGGAAGAAAAAGATAGAAATTGAAGCCCTACAAGATTTTGATGGATTGGTAACCACGCGACAAGCTGGAAATTGAAAGTAACTGATAAACGGTCTAGCGACCCGTCGGGTCGCTACACTAACCTTGACGAATAGCCAGCAAAATCCTTCGTTCCCACGGCACTATAATGTACCTACGTGGAACAAAAGACAAATCTTAGTACCTGGGTGTATCGTGTACCCAGAGGCCAGACAGTTGAATAAAGCCTAGAAAACATGCTAATCAGAAATGTCTACAAACAAAAATATAAAGAGAAATTCTGGGTGTGCCAAATAGTGAATTTAGTTTAAGCTTTACCGATAGTCTTCTATTAAAATATGATCGCTTTCAAAAGGTGGCTATCGAATAAGCAATTAGACGTAAGGTTAATTTACACACGTTCGAATGAATTTGGTTGGCTGTACGAAATTTGGGCGGTAGCAAGGAGGAGCATCAACGATCTACGCGGTAAACGGTTAACAGATATACGCAGTAAACGGTTAACAGATATACGCAGTAAACGGCCATAAAGCGGTATTTCTCAACTGAGTTTCTGCGAATTAGTAATGAATGTTAGTGGCGGTCAACCATACGCAGGTGCTGCAAAAGTGCAGCACCCCCTAGTCAAAGATCTAAACTTCAGGGGTGCTGCATTTTTCAGCCAGTGTCTCTGAACAAAGACAACATTGAAGCCCTTCTTTTAGCATGTTCGAACACCCACGTATATGGCTCAAATTAGGTTAAAAAAAAAATAAAACATCGCCCTGAGCCGACGATAACTCTACTTGAACCGGAGCGTCATAACTGCTAGACCACCGGAGTTCGAGAAACGGTGCCCTTTCCTTCATATAAAAGTTTTTATAAAAATAAAACAATTGCCAAATAAATGATTAGAAATAATACATTATGTATTATTTAAAATAATTATTCTTGCGAATTAAAAATACGGTCCTAGAAGCTTCTCAGTGTTAATCATTTATTTGGTAATTGTGCTGTTAAAAAAAAAATAATAATAAAATTTCAGAAGCTTTATTTTATTTCATGACAATAAAATTTAAAAAATATTCCTCCTTTGTATGATAATCGTTTGAAACTACGTGTGCGTGTGTGTGCGTGTGTGTAAAATACTTATATAAAAGTATATACATTACACATATCATATTCTTAATTTAATAATATAAAACTAATAAGGTCAGCGGTTTTTGAACCTGGGCGGACTAACGATTTTGCGAACTCCTGCGTATCACTTCCTTCCCCCCCCACCAAAAAAAAGGGGGGGGGGAAGAAAAAAAATAGTTTTCGGGACTAACGCAATAGTTCGTAAACCGGAGGTTCATAAATATACGAATCCAATGTGCATATAGGTTGATGAAACCTCTAGAAACGGACATTTCGCAAACTAACCTTTCGTTACGTTACAAGCATAAAATGCAGTTACAGGCGGGGGCCAATAATAAGCCAAATTCGTGTATTTGTGCGCCAACACTGAAAACAAAGCATTGTTTACCACGAGGGGTTATTGCTGTAACCATTGTCTTCACAAGATTAGTAATTTACAGCCCGTGTTCACTTAAAAAGAATGGGTTTAAAGTTGGCCAATACAGGCCGGATGTGCAATAAGTTGCCGGAAATGAAATACAGTTTCTTTAAAAAGTGACGTCACTTCCGGCATCGGTAGTTTAGAACAATTTCAACTTCCAAGAGACCCCGATTCACAGAAGTGAATGAAGTCCTATCAAAAAGGCGAAATCGAAGGCTGCTCTTCTCATTACGCGTGTTCTAACAACATAGGAGTGGTTTCGACGTTTACGATCACCACCAAACTTAACAAGCGAAAAGTCTCACAGAAATATGTATTTGGTACGTGCTTACATATACGTGCAACCATATAATCACAGTGGTGGACGACAAACATTTGATTTTTATTAATATGCTATCTATTTTCCCCTCCTATAAGTGTGCTACTATTATCTATCACTGTGCAATCTCACCAGACTCGATAGCACTCCGAGTGAGCAGAGTGAGTGTACAGCGTTTCTTCATGCCCTTATACAAACTTTCGTGTGTATGTGTGTGTGTAGCCCATCACATTTACCTAGTGTTTAGCCCGTAGATAGATTCGTGAGCGTTTTATTATTAAAATAAAAAAAAATTGCCTTTTAACTACTTAACTGCTACGTCCATACGTAAATCGAACAGACGATGTTGTGGTGGACTTCGTCCACGCAATGAAAAACAGCGCTACAATGGACGAAGCATGTAATGAAAAATGAGATGCAAGTAACAATTTGGGAACCATTAAGGGGGGGGTTTCAAGTATTGCGTAAGCAATATTTTGGGCATTTTAACCCCCCCCACACACACACACACCACGGTGTTTATTATGTAATACTTGAACGCACCTTAATGCGAGATAATGACCAAAGTTGTTTCTTGTTTTTTTTCCCTTGATTTTTATTTTCTGAGAGAGACTAAACGAAAGGAACCATGGGATTCATAATTAACGAAGAAAGCTTGCCTTTTTCGCTTTCGTTGCTTAGAGATGTGTTTTACGAACTCGGGGGAGAACCCTACAAAAAGTTCGCAAAATCGGGGGTTCGTAAACGAAAATGACAAAAAAAAAAAAAATGAATCCTAATCACAAAGAAGAAATTAAAAATTGTTTGTAAATATGCCCTAAGCAAAATTACAATATTATATTTCCTCCTCCATTTACTAATGACTGCTGAGTTTAGCCCGGATAGTGGATGGCTTTATTCATAGCGATCAAAATTCCATAGTAAAACTCATCAATAAATTCGGGTACCAAAAACTCTCACATGCTTTTCACCTTTTAAATTCAAAATATATACATACATCTAGGGTTATCTTGCTCTATATTGTTGTCTCTCAAATGAGGCTACAAATGTAACGATTTTCCCATAACCCACGTAAACATCGCTCTCCCCTCAACGTTTAATTAATGTAGCATTAAACGTTTAATCAATGTAGTACTAAACGTTTAATTAACGTACGTTTTACATTCAAAATATGCACGTCAAATCTGGGTTTATCCTGCTCCATATCACAGTTTCTCAAATAGGGCCACAAACTTAACTATTTCCCAACAACCTACGCAAAAAAGCTCATTCCTCTCAATGTTTAATTAAGGAACTATTCTTCATAAATGTATAAAATAATAAAAAATTCGTGTATGCAAAAAAAATCACCCCCATCTTCCACTACAACTTAAAAAAAGATATGAAGCTCAATTGGTTTGGGGAGAATTTTTCCATACCTGTCCAAAAGGCTGACCTGTCCGGCGTCTGAAGGAAAACAGTGAAAAGAAAGTAAAGGAATTGAGTTTGTAAAAAAGAGAAAAAGTACAATTTCAGTTCGTTAATCAAAGCGAATATTTAACATTGGTTACACGTTCGTTACATTTATTAGTTACCTTTCGGCACCAACACAATAATTCGTAAAAACGCGAAACCACTGCATTATTACATGACGTCGATTTTCTTCGTGGCCTTTCCTTCAGAATTTCCCCTCATTTTGAAGGAAAAAATTCCCTGAGTTTTCTACACTTTTACCTGACTTTTCCGACAAAACTAATAGCGAACAAAACTTTAAATGGAACTGCGGTTTCGAGGGAGAATAGCTCCACATTCGCGTAAATTCAGCTATTCAGAACAGAAATTAGGAAGGTTCCCCGACTTCTCCAGGTCTGACCAAAATATCTCATATTCCCCTAACTTTTAGGCAAGAGTCCAGTTTCTCCAGGGGCGTGGAAACCCTGTTTTTGGATTCTCTGGTAGCTGGAAATCTCGCTATCAGATACCATGACCTCATGAACAAAATGGCCGTTTCTCGTAAAGATACTTGAAAATTTGGTGCATTCGCAAACGTAGTTATTGTAATTCTTCTTGAGGAAATGGCTCATCATACCTTAAAAGTTCGCATGCAACGAGTCTACAAGCAGCAGTTGAAACCGCATGGATTGGATACGTGAGTTGCATTCTTCTATGCGTTTTAAAACGAACAACAATGAACACATTTGATTTCGAATCGGTCACTAATTGGCGTAATCTTCTCTCAATCAATCATAATTGGATGAGCGAATCACAACTTAGTCTTTTGTTTTGAGTGCGGCAAGTTACAAACGATGCTTGATATCGATACAACACAGGAAGGAATCGGGATTTGAATCAAAATCCATCTGCGGCAACGACACGAACTGCTTAATGGTGGCGACACATTCACCGATGCGACAAATTGGTGAGTTATGGAGGGACCGGTGATGTTACCATTCAAGGATGAACATACCTCTTGCAAGGTAATCTAATTAAAGATTTAATTAAGATGACAGTGTCTAAATTTATCCCTAGCTGATTAATAATTGTGAGGAACCGCTTCTGTAATGAGAACATACCTATTGAGGATAGAGCACCAAGGCCTTAACTCCGATTTACGGTCAAAGATACCCGTAATTAAGACATCGTCTGCAAAGAAAGTATCAATCTTATAAACAAACATCCAATTATCCATTCAACACAAAGGGTAAGTCCATAAACGAAACGAGTACAGAATGCTTACCCATCGAAATAAAGAAATATAGTTTTGAAGTATTAAATTCGACTGAGCCCAACTTTTAAGAGTAAATGTGAGCACGAAACACGACCTCAAAGGAAGGAGTTTTTTCAAATCATTGTAGTAAATATACGTTCTAAAAATGGATATTTTCTTATTAACGAGAAAGAGGAGAGCACACTCATAAAAATATGTCATGTCATGTCATTCATTCATTGTCCATCCATTTTATGAGAGTCTGGCCACAAATATTTTATTGTGGAGAAATTCGATGGGACTTGAGCCCCCTTAAAAGTGGACATCTCTAGCATATGCGCAATTTATTTGGTTATTAACTCATAAATTCATATAATTAAACTTCTGCACGTTCTGAAAAAAATGTTATTAATATACCCCAAATTAATGCCCACATGTCTTCCTAATCTTCCTGTTGACAAGGAATTGGGGTCTTCTTTGAGTGGCTTCTCGGATACCCACGTGGCCACCGTTTTGTATCTCCTGTGCTTAATTCCTCCCAAGTTTTTAGATCATCCGTCTATCCTCCTCTTTTTTAGGGACTCCCCCATGATGTTTCTTTACTCTTTCTCTTGTGTAAATTGGGATATTTTGCGTTTTTTCACGTCCCATGTGGCCATAATTTGCAAACTTTCTTCTTACGTTAGTGGACTTCACCATGTAAACGAATTTAGATGAAAAAAGGAACTATTTTTAAACATAAAACTGTAGTAAGACCTTGCCACTGTCTACATTTCTTACAAAGGTATTTGCAGAAATATAAGTTTTGTAGTAATGTGGTAACCCCATTCAGTTGAAAGAATATTTATTAAAATTTTAAATATTTAGGTTAATTCAATAATAGACGCCAATAAATAAATTAATTCACTGGAACACATAGCTAACGAAATTTAGTACGCCGTTTTGGCGGAGCCTCCGAGAATGACGTGTGCATACTTCGATGGTAAACGGAAGACTGATTTGGTTTTAGAATTCGGAAAACAAATAAATATACTGTTGCCAAAATTAAAAAGTGAAATTATAATTATACAATATATGTTGCCAGATACGGAAGTCGAAATTATGTATATATAGAAAACATCACATAAAAGGAAACAACTTGGCATTTAGCCAATTTTAGAAATTGACCTAAGTTTTCTTTCCTTGCGTTTCTAAGTGGCAACAGTTAAGGTAGCTTGCAAAACGAGCATACAGTGTTTCTACTGTGGAAGTCCACAATATTAACCTTAACAACTCAAAAAAAAGAAAAAAAGTACAGTAAATAAATATATATATATATATAGAGAGAGAGAGAGAGAGAGGCGTCCATGAGGGCGCACCGGCCCGCCCCTGTATATAGCAAAATATAGCTCCTTGTATAGTAAAATAGAACCAAATAATATGAATGAAAATGTACTGTTTACATGTTATTTTTTTCTTACCTAAACTTGTGTAAGTTTTTCCACTGATGTTAGAAATATATATTATTTTACTACAGTTATAGAACTGGATTAAAACTATTTAAAAACAAAAAAATGCCAGGGTATAAGCAATTGGAATTGTTATCCAAAGTTTATTCCTTCCTTAATAAGCGGACTAAAGTCGCGGAAGGCAACTGAGTAAAGATTGTGACGATTCAGTTCCTCATATAGGTTTTCGAACTATCTTCCCATGGAAATACAGTGCCGCTTGCTCGGCCAACTTTTCCAAAAACTTTCACATGCACACTAGCACACAAAGATTGTGACGAGATTGTTTTCAGATGGAGGAGAAAGCGTAAATGGTAAGTATCACGAGAATTGTCCTTTGTAAAAAACGCGTTTAAAGCGCTGACTTACAAACGTAGCCATACGTCAATTCTACAATTCTTACAATTTTTAAAACGTGTGTGCGTCATAAGCGTGCACATCATTAGACAGCGCGCGAAATACATGCAGTATAACATGCCCAGAATTGAATAAGGTACTATATTTTTTCTTATTATATACAGATAACTAATAAATGTAGACTATATTGACCAGAACATAAAAAAAAAAAAAATCCAATATAATTTCCCAAATTAAAATATATTATTTAATTATAGATATTTACATAGGCGTAGGCTCACATGGACCCATGCCCTTCAGTGGTTTGAAATAAATTACAATTTTGCATGCATATTGCAACGTATTGTAAATATCATCAGGGCTTGCATCGGCATAATGGGGGGGGGCTACGGGGATTTAAAATAGGGGCAACAATGCCCTTTTACGAAGGAATTGTTTAATCAACATGTAAAATGAAAGAGAATAGATGGAGGTATTTATGGACCGTGAATGGTAAAACTGAATTGCGAAAAAATGAACATGGTGATATAATAATAATTAAAAAGTATAGTGCTATTGATAGCTTATATCGATATCATATATAGAATTCCCTGCTAGAATTTACCGCCATTATTACGTTTTCGCTTGACTGCTGACAAACCGTTGATTCCGCGCGCATGCGCAAAAACGCGACAGGAGAGGCTCCTTCTCCTCTCGCTAGATGTTAGTGTTGGTTTATAAGTTAAACAAATCCAACTCAAGCAGATTACTAATGCCAGTAGCGTAGACATCACGGATGAGGCGAGGTGCGAGTCTGTTTATAGTTTATTTTGTAAGACAGCAGATGGCTTATGCCGGCTGCGTGAGTTTCAGGACTTTAGGTTGGAGTAATGTTTATTATTTTTCGTTAGCAAAATTAAATAACAGCTCTTCTGGAATTATCCTCTGCTTCTTTCGTTCTTTAATAACTATTAAATCCGTTCGCTATTATCTTATCTGGCGGATATCTTGGAATGCTGCATCTCCGCTACGTGCTAATATTAGGATATTAATTTCACATTCTTTCCAACAGTTAGTTGATCTAGCTAATTTATAGCGTGTTTCGGCATTACTAGTACCTAAGCCGCGACGTGCTTGCAGAGGTCCACGCACATGCGCAGTGGGTGGAGCCCAGCGACTCATGGTCCTGTCGCCAGACCCTCATGATTAGAGGTGGAAATTCTATTTTTAGATGCAGAGAAAGGGTAACTGAGGTTGAAAGGTTGAAGTTCATTGCTGGCTCCGTGCCAAGCGCTATTGTAGGTGAAATCAGAGATCCTTATCTCTTATCCGAGGGCGTGTAAGTTAATGGAAACGGAAAAAAAATTCTTAAAACGCAATTTTTTTTAGTTAATAGTAATAAAGTTAACATAGCTTCGAATAGTTGATGCACTGCGTGCACTTAAATTAAAAAATTTAAAAAAAAGGCTAAAATTTCAGGTGCACCGTGCACCCGCTAATTTTGAACCCTGCAACAGTTTCTAAAACGGCAATTATATCCTTTACGAACTAGTTTTCAGTTTTAGCAGTTTTCAGTTTTAGCAGAAGAAAAACGTAAGATGGAAAACGTGAAATGACGACAACATTTAAATCAATCATAGATCTGAAACTGATATGGTGACCGCATCGAGAGCTATTAGTGTCATTAGAAAACAACTTAATGAAGCCTTCCAAGACTTCGTAATTACTCCATAGCAGACAGTAATAACGCATAGAAACAAACGGAATGAGCGGACGCCAAGTAAGATTACACAAAATTTCAAAATGTTCCGGGCTAGTCTTTTTCGGATGAAATAGACAATGGAAAACGACACAAGGAGAGAGAAAAAAAAAGAAGAAATTAGCACTTCCGGACAAGGAAAACAAGATTCGATGAAGTGTAAATGAGGAAAAAGAGAAAAAAAAAACTTGTAAACGTGTCGTAGAGCAGCTTGAGAATATCATTACTGTTATCGTGAATTTCCGGTCGTTGTCCGAAAAAAAGGAGAGAGTTCTTAATAATGCCTGCCCACGTGGCTCAGTTGTTTCTTTCGCCAAGTGAAAGACGCCCCATCGTTCATGTTAAAGAAAAAAGTAAAAACCTCTCAGCAGGGTAATCAAATGGGGAAGTGGAATAAAAATGCCATTGTTCGCGTGAGGTGATATCATTATCTGTGGAATTAAAGGTAGTGCCAATGAAGTATGGATAACAAATTGTTATACATTTATTATCGATAATAAAGTTATTTAATTTGGAGAGAGAGAGAGCGGGAGAATTTTTAACCACCTACAGCTACAGGCATTGCATACGTATATACCGGACGTGTATACAAATATATATTTGACGTGAATATACAAATATATTTAGCGTGTATGTACAAATATATTTAGCGTGTATGTACAAATATATTTAACGTGTATATATTTGTACATGTCTTGTTTGTTTAGGTGTTTTATGGCGCAAGAGCATCTGGGCTATACTGCGCCAAACACGGTAAAAGTACATGTCTTGTACCCACCAGCATACACCTAACTATCCATTTTTGATATACGCATGTACCTATTAACATATATATGCAGTGAAAATTGGTTATAACGACCTCAAAGGGACCGTGTAAATTCGGTCATTATAAACGATATCCTTTTAAAATCATGGTATAGTAATACACTTTAGGGTTTTATAAATAATTTTAATAGTACAAAGTATTAACTTTTGGCTTAAAAATTAAATAAAAACATAATTATAATGAATTCAATTACGATATACATCAAACTATATTTACAGCCATACTAAATACATGTTTTTTTAGTTTTCTGAATTAAAAAATTGTAAAAAACACTATGTAAAATATATAATATGGAAAACAAATGTATTAAAAATATTTATTATATTATACCAATGACTTCCGAACAGTGCCTGTTTAAAAGTTTCATGAGCCCTAGACTGAAAAAATAATTGGACCCCTGAGGAATCCTACCCTTGTGATATTCAATTGATAAATCCCACTTTTTATAAGCTCATTTTTTTTTTCAATATTCAGGTTTAGCAGTAATAACGATTTTTCGAACATTTGTAAATAAACAAGATTAAAATGACGCTTAAATTTTAATAACACATGTGTGATTCTAGCGTTGTCTCGAACCCACGTGGTACCGATGTCAAGTCGCGTCGTTATATCCGATATGGATATCCCTGGTTTGGATTTACGTAGACTACAAACTCGCCGCCATTAAAGCAGATTTCGTCGTTATATACAATGTCGTTATAATTGATATATTTAGTATGGAGTAAAATAGGAAAACAAACTTCTTGTAAAAATTCCGTTATATGCGTTTATAATAGATATATTTAGTATGGAGTAGAATAGCAAACCAAACTTCTTGTAAAAATTCCGTCGTTATATGCGGTTGGTCGTTATAACCGGCGTCGTTAAAAAACTATTTTTACTGTATGTGTAATTGTATACACATTTCATTTTCTACTTCTCTCAAATCTCTTTAGAGAAGAAGCAGAGAAACATTTCATTGCGAAACTTCAGATAAAAGGAGGGAAAAAGAAAATCTGATTAAACTTGCGAAAACCATTTTTTAGGCCCGCCATTGTTATTTGAAACATGTTGGTACATCTGCCAGTTTTACACTGCCAGCTGAAGGCGCGTTCTACCGCTATTGGAATCACGAGTTAACGGCTTGTTTGTTTGTTCGTTTGACACGAGGATAACAAGGATCACGCTGCGCCGGGATCTACGGTTTACCGAGGAATCCGAACCTCTTATGGCCTAGGGAACCAATCCCCGGACTACGTTGAACAGTTTCTAGTTAACGGCACGCAGGGGCGGACTGGATCGTCTCAAAGGGAGCATACCTTCAACTTTCGGGGTGGCGCGACGGCACGGCTGATGAATATGTTACCAGGCAGTTACGTTACTGATGAACACGTTTAATGGCCACTATATAAGCCATCATATTGTATTATTCTAGATTCTTTAACAGAAAAATTATTGGCTTTAAAGACCGAAACAACTGTTTAGTTCGCTATAAAATTTTCTTTGCAGTTTTGTCATTGGTGTGGTGAATAAAGAATAACATTCGAATTTAAGCGGAATAGAAAAAGAACGTGCGTACGCATCAAAACTTGAATGAATACTAATAAATAAAAGGAGAAGAAGCTCTCTCTGGCATTCCGTGCCTTTCGGGTTACCATGATAACCAAAATTAAAAAGTAAAGAATTAATCACAACTAACATTTCTTCATGTAGCTATTATTGATTCCACCAGAATATAGTGGCAACAAACATTTTTCATTGGTTTTAACACAAATGATTGTATTATTAATATTATCATAATAAAGTGGCAACAACATCCTACCTTTATTAAAACGTCCTGTAAAAAAAAATAACGAAAAATGTAGCTTTTTTTTAATTGACCTCCGTAAAAATATTTTCAACGTTAATAAAACGAGGTACGCCCATTTGTTTCATTAAAAGGTGTAATTCGCGATGCGCAGTGCAATGAAAATATTGTAATCGTTCGCAATAACTTTTAAATAAATTAAGTTGATGAGATAATCCATCACAAACTGGGTCAATAATAATGTAAATTAGCTAAACCAAACGTTGGTGGCTGATTCATATCAAATGCAAAAAAGATTGTTTTTCAATAAAATGCCAGAAATTAGTGGAGGACCACGGAAACGGTTAATGGGAATGTATGAAGATTAATGAACAGTTGAGAAGAGACCGAAAAACCCATTAAAGATCCAAAGGAATAGCTCGATGTAACAAAAAGAAATAAACTGAAAAAACCTCCAGCTTCAGCAAATTAAAAATAATAATAATAAATTTTAAAACGACGTCTTTCACGACTGGGTTCTCAGCCTTGGGAATGCATTTTAAAAACTGCCTTGGGGTAAATTGAGTAGTCTAGTTGTTTTGACAGCTGGTTGACGAGCCGAGCAGACAAAGCAGATTTAAAAAATTCGCTTGAGTTTTTATTTTACAAGAAGTGCGTCTGATCGTCTGAGAAATGTCCTTCTGTACTGTCAACGAAAAGCGCATGAACATTTTACAAGAAGCCTATAAAAAAATTGTAATGAACCTTTTTTGGAATTCGAGGCGAGAGAGAGATTTATTATCGATCATAGTTCATTTATAGTTAACCAAATATGGCAGAGAGAACGCTTATTATATAAAAAAAAAATTGGCTAAATCTGCTATTAGATTTCAAAATTGTAACATAACAAATTTTTATGACAAAACTACATGACACGAGCCTTATATACAAGGTTATCAAACAGAGCTTAAATTGGGCGAGAGCCTACAGGAGCTCGGCTCCGGTACTTCTTCATTTTTGGCGCTTATTTAAATATTAGCCGGAGCCACTCCAGGGTCATGAATTGACAAAAAAGGTCATGAAAAAGTAATAAATTTGAGATTAAGGTCAAGCATTTTGTTGTCCATAAAAATGAACATAAACAATTAATATGATTTATCGATTCTTTTGCAGCCATTCGATTTTTTAATCGATTTATCATAATATTAGGGCTACTGCACTTTTTTTGTTAGAAATCGAGCTCTGGTATTTTAAGGGTAATTATGACTCACACTTAGATCTACTTACAAATGGTGTGATGTTCCATGCACACATTCTTGATCGGTGGTTATCAACGCTCAGCACCCCCCCCCCACCCCTTCCACCACATTGGTTAACAAAATACATTGGTTTCCTTAATGCCAATTTTTTTAAATTGCTTGAACTCCCTCATAATTTTTTAATCGCTACGCCCCTGTCTCCTACCCACTTCTAAAATTTTGTTTTTCGCTAGCAGAATCAGCATTGCTGTAGTTTAACTCTACCAATTTGAGTTGGCAATCCTCGCTTTTGAAATTCCCCTCTACTTTAGACTAGCGTCCCAATTTCCAAGTAGTTCCCACTGCCACTGTTCACCTGTCTGTAAGCAATGCCAGTAGCTCCCACTGCCACTGCTCACCTGTCTGCAAGCAATGCCAGTAGCTGCCACTGCTCACCTGTCTGTAAGCAATGCCAGTAGCTCCAACTGCCACTGCTCACCTGTCTGTAAGCAATGCCAGTAACTCCCATTGCCACTGCTCACCTGTCCGTAAGCAATGCCAGTAGTTTCCACTAGCACTGTTTACTTGTCTGTAAGCAATGCCAGTAGTTCCCACTGGCACTGTTCACCTGTCTGTAAGAAATACCAGTAATTCCCACTGGTACTGCTCACCTGTCCGTAAGCAATGCTAGTAGTTTCCACTGGCACTGCTCACCTGTCTGTAAGCAGCCCCAGTAATTCTCACTGGCACTGCTTACAGACAGGTGGCAAGTTTTATTTCGGGACTGAAAGAATTCTAAATTGTGGATGCAGAACGGCCAGTGCTTGCGAGTAGCCACCCCACCGGTAGAAAATAAGAGGGAAGAATCGAAAAGGCATTCAGAAATGATATTAAAGAGAAGAAAGAAGGGAAGAGATAGTCTGTCTTGGGAGCGAAAAGCTGACAGTCGCGTTATGACAGGGCGGTGAGCGCCATCAGTTTTTCTTGGTGATGTGGTTCTGTTTCGTCAGGGTTTCTTGGTGAGTTTTCACTCTTTCCTGTGGTGTTTTGATAATTCATGTTAAAATAGGGAGGAAATCCCCCCCCCGCGTTTTAATTTAACACTATACTGTCGATCTTGCCTACTATAAAGTACGAGTAGAAACCCCTATTTGCTATATGTTGTGTCTGTCCAATAAATTACTAAAATGCACAATTCTGCTTTGATTGAGGTTTCGTAGTGCTCAAATTCAAGCTTGTAATGTTGTAGTTCGGGGCTCATAACGTGTACTATTTCGCAATTATATTTTCAACGGCCAACTAATTAGCTAATCAGCGTTTAACTCGGAACGCCCCTGTATAGCTAATTACACTCAATTATATGCAAATCGACTTTTGCTGTCTTCGCGCTAAAAAAAATTTCCACTTACAACTGTCATTTTCTCATCAAAACTGAAAATGATTAGTAAAGGGTAGCGTTTTTCAAATTGCGGTCTGTCACAACCTATCAAATGCTCCACAGGACCTTCAAGACAATTCATGGGAAAAACAAAACAAAAAACAGGCATTTAGCAAAACGACTGGAAAAGTTCCTATCCGCAAAAAATAAAAATTTGGTGCAGGCAATACAATTTATAAAAATGGCCACTTCTCGGATGTTCGACATCCATGGATGTCTTAACATATGGATGTCTTAACATCTGAAGGATGCTAAGACATCCATACTGGAATGGAAAACCCTAATACATAATACGTTTGGCGTTTTATTAATGATATACAAAATAAAAGATCATTTAACTCATAACTGATAGCGATTAATACAAGCCATGGGCGCCCATATGAGTACTTTTAGGGGGGGGCTGAAAAATTATTACCTCCTTCTTAAGGCTGTCAAACATTTTAATGTATGTACAAGATACTGAAATACTACAAAAATAATTAATACTGCTTGACAATAAGTAAGTACCTTATTTTAAAATGCGACTTTTTTTTTTTTTTTAAAGTAAATGCATAGCAGAGTAAATGACATTTTTGAACGGCTGGGGAGCCCTCTTATATGTGAGCCCATGGTGGAAACTGATATTAATAACTACAGTTGGCAACCGTAGTTTCCGATAATATAGTTTTCACTTTTTTTCCCGTGGGAGATGTCCATCACATCACACGGCGTCTGCAATAATAGGAGTGCTTGGAATGGTCGGTAGGTGATCGAAGTTTGAGACATACCAGGGTTTAACTCTCTGACTACGAATTTTTATTTTTTTTATTTTTTTTTTTTTTTTCTGATTTATTTATATTGGTGAATTTTAGATTTTTTTCCCTAGCAGGAATTTTAAAAATCTTAGTGGGACATATATGTCCCGTAAGGAGTCAAAGGGTTAAGAGATAATCTTTTTTTTTTTTTTTTCGCAAAATGCGACGGATTAATCTAAAATGAAAGAAAGAAAATTATGTTCGCCGCAAAATAGAGACAGTTGTTAATATCCGGTCAATAAACTTTGCCCTTTTTTTTAAATAACTTTGGTTGGGGTTTTTTTTAACAACCTTAAAGCAAGTTTCTTACAGTAACCTTTACAGTAATTCAAAGCACTATTGATGCAAATAATTTTAATGATACGATTTTTCAAGCGACAAAAGCAATTAACCTTTTTTAGAATTTTGCTACAACTTTTTTTTTCTACTTTAGTATTGCGACAGCAATTTTTTTGGGTCAGCTTAAACCCTGAGACACACTGATCAACAAACGCTTTGTTTCTTTGCAGAATACGGCGCAAAAAAGGCTGGACCAAGCAGCGCCGAAAGGACACTTTGGATATAGACTTACGCAGAAATCTCATAAGGGAGGGGTTATAGACTCAATGGGGGGGGGTTACAGAGCTACAACTCACATATTCCTATGTTAAATATACAAAATTTCATTGCAATGGGGGTTACAACCCCCATCAACACCCCCCTGCGTACGCCAATGACTTTGGACCTATAAAAACTGGAGAAAGGGCAATCTAAACAACAATCTATACCAAATGATTTAACACACAATTAAAGTAATTAGAAAATCAATCCATTAATTGAAGAAAAAACAAGCAAGTGAAAGAAAATCGCCTATTAAATAATCCAATAATCGCCTAATGGTCAATATTTAAATTTAGCGGGTTTCAATTAACATTAATTCGCAACTTACTAACCCGCACGTCTCTAATCCACGTCCCTCTAATCAGCGCCTCTTTAATCCGCATCCCTCTAATTAGCGCCTCTTTACTCCGCAACTCTCTAATTCTCAAGTAACTCGGTAGGTTTTCAGCATTAACAACAACCATAATTATTGCATTTACGGAAGACCTTTGCCTTGTCCTTTTCATTGCGTACAGACAGAAAAACCAACAGCAATAGTGGGTTTAATATCTATTGAAACCTGCTAATATAGGTATGGTTCTCAAAATTTATCAACAACTTCTTTCTCTTCTTTTTAACGCCCATCCGTTGACGTAATTTTTCTTCATAAGGGGATTTCTAGGAACAACCGAAGTGTAATGATGTCTGGTCACCTGGTATATGATGTCTGTAGCAGTGCCGTATTTCCCAATAGGCTATAGACTAGCTCGGCAAAATTTTGTGTATTGAGTCTGATATAACAAAATCAATACCATATGATATAATCAGATGTTTTGCCGAGAAGAAAGCTAGACGTCATGCTTTCCATTTAAATACCAGTGTTCGATAGGCTTTTATTTTTTGCTAAAATTAAAATTTATTTCAATAAAATTGAATTTAATTTATTGTATGACAAAAAAAATAATACTTCAATATAAGTTAATATTGTTTAATGTTTATGTTTCAATTTATGAGTTTGTTTTTCAACATATTTATTGTCAATACAAAATTTTTTGGCGTATATTGAATGTAACAATTTTTATGTTCCTACCACTGATTGAGGGGGGGGAAGGAGGCGGACAGGTAGGAAAGAGTGGCAAAAGTAGCCTTGGGGCGGCAAAGTGATAAATCCGCCCATGGTCTGTAGTCTAGAATGGTAATACATCACACAGCCACAAAATACAATTAACAAATTTCCCTTCGGAAAAAAAAAAGAGGGAAGGGAGGGAATACGACAAGTTCACATGCATGTTCACTTCCTTAATATGCAAATTATAGTTAAATATTAAATCCTTGCAAGTAATGGAAAAGACAATGCGGAACACGCACAGCGGGGTCATGTTATTTCATCTTCCCCTCGAACAATGAAATCGACCGAAGAAAAGCATCCAGAAATTTATGGTTTGTCAAAGTAAATAAAATTGTTTTTCATTAAACCGTCTCGAGTCGCAATCAATCGTAGAAAACCATTTTTCAACCCGACGAATTCGGTCAACATTTCATTTGCTTCACTTCTTGTGAATTTTCAGTCTACGCAAGCGTATAGTCTGCATATTAATACTTCTTGTTAACGATGTATGCCATTTTTAGTCGACTTGATGAGTTGCTTTCTGGTTAGAAGGCATGTCGAATGATACTTTATCATGATACATAATAACGATACTCCTTCATAATACATAATGATGATACTTCATCATTATGTGTAAAAATAATGAAAACCTTATCGCCTTTAACAACAGATATCTGATACATAGGTGCCAACTTCTAGAAGTGAAAAATCTGTAGTCAATCACGCACGCGTGGGCAGGCCACCATTTTTTAATTAAACAAAATCATACATAATTTATGAAAAAAGGGCACAATGAGGAAATTAAGTATTTATTAAATTAATAATAATAGAGGATTAAACTGTATTAAACGCAATATTAATTCTTAGAATTTACAAATGCTGTAGTGCAAGATTTTGCATTTGAGAAATTTTTTGTCAAATACATTCTCGTAACATTTCACATGTTGTCTGCATTTAACTATTAGTAAATTTTCTAATGTGTCATCAGACATGGTTGACCTGAAGTCAGTTCTAATTTTCTTCACTTGACTGAAGACTCTCTCGCATGCTGCATTACTGTGAGGGATCGTAAGTATTGACAGCATAACCTGAGAAAGTCGTTTAAATTTTAATTCACAAGTATCATTTTTTATTTTACCTATGGCTGCCCATTGTGCATCAATGCTACCTTCATTACTCACAGTTTGTGGAACTTCGAAAGCCTGGAACTCACTGAATTCTGTTTGTAAAGCATCAACAGCTTCATCTTCTGTATTATTGAACAAAAGAACAGGAAATTTTTCTGTAAAATATTTTAAGCTGGAAAATGATGCATTTTCAAAATTCGATATTTGTGTAACCTCTGCATGATGTAACACTTCTAACTCAAAAGGAAATTTATTGTGCATGTAGTCACATGCTGCTATGAAATAGCTTCTGACGTTTTCATAAAATTCATTTTTATCATGGATGTTAAAATCTTGGATTACTTTCAGTGTTCCATTTCCAATTAAGATATCAACATCATCTTTTTGATTACTCCTCTCATGATAGTGGACTTTCAAAATATCACTACATAATTTTGTGACGCTTGGTTTTACAAATTTCACTAGCATTTCTCTGTACAATTTTAAGAGAACAGATTTTAGCATATGAATATACGGTTCCGCAGACTGAAGTTGAGCATTTGCTTTTTAAAATATAGGCACAGTATAAGATAAAAATAAACAGAAAGCCTTATTGATATCTTCCGACAGAAAATAAAACAACCTTTCTTCACGAGACATGGAGTTTTCAGTTTTTTGTTTCTTAGAAATATCCACATAATTTTGAGCTTTCCTTTTTAATTTCTGTGATGCTTTTTTGCTGTTACGTTCTTTCACTTTATCTGCATTTTCAACCGAAACTTTGATAGAGGGAATAGTAAAGAAAGAAAGTGGGGTGATTTGATTCCTTTTCATGGCCTCTTCCTTAAAAAAACTGATCAAAGGTTGCCACTGCTGGATTATACGCTCTAAGCACTTTCCAACAGACAACCAACGAGTGCTAACGTGTTTTAGTACCTTTTTTATATCAGTCTCATGAAATTCTTGAAGAATTTTCAACCTATCTTTTCTTTTCGAACTCTTTTGTAAGTAATAGTAAATGTCTACCAAAATTTCATCGATTTTAAATGGCAAACATGCAGCACTCTTTTCAGCTGCTAAGTTAATAAGGTGGCAGGAACAGCCCATAATTTCAATATTTTGGTGATGATTCAAGTGATGAGGATTCCTTTTTGGACATTTCTTTCATAATTGCAGAAGTTTTGGTCCTCGCAGATCCATATTGTTTTGCAATACTGCTGTCGGGAAACATTTTCCTAAAGAGCATCCACGCATGATCGCTGCAATTCATTGGCAAATTATGTTCGATCAAAAACGATGTAAATAAACATTCAGCGTTAATAAAGGAGGTATCGTTAAATGCAAAACATGAAGGCTTGATACTATGATTAGACTCTACAGCCTTGAACGCTTTCTTATGTTTAACACGTTAAACGCCACGACGGTTTTACATACCGTTCATTTCACGACACAGTTAGACGTCAAGCGGGCCCTTCCGGGCTGCTAGCCGATAGGCGAGCCAGAGTATAAACAGATGTCAGGTAACGCAGCCTGGCTTAAAGCATTGACCAAACAAAAACCGATGTCGCCTAAATTAAATGTTCAGTCTCGCAAGTACGCAAGGACCGACACGCGCGCGGCGATAACAAGAACGAAAAGTCTGTCGCCGGTCCGTACAGACCGGCAAGGCCTGAAAGGCAAGTCTAGCGCCGGTCCCTAGGGACCGGCGTGGCGTTTAACGTGTTAACGGTCTCAGAATGCAAAGTAATATCGCATTTACCACCATGAGTAATGCTTATGTCTTTACGGCAAGTACCGAAGTGAGTAATGCTTATGTCTTAACGGCAACACGAGTAGAAAGCATATTTTGGCCCCAGTCTTGATTTTTGAATAAAATTAAACATCTTCATACATTCGGCTTTAAACGTTTGGTAGTACCTTTTATTAACGGTCGACATCGTTAACGTTGTTTTCAAAAACACCTAAAAGCAAAACTTTCTTTCCGGAGCAAAGAAATACCAGATACGTCTAACACATGGCTTCCCTATAAAGAGTCACGTGCTTGACCAAAACCTTAACGGTGTAGCGCATTCTTTCTTGCCTTCCCCAACAACTACAAATACAGATGCATGATTTCGTTGTGCAGGGGCATCACTCTACGTCATAGCTGGAGCTAAAATTCCCCGTCACGCCACGCATGCGCCGTCAACAGAAGACGAATTTTTTCGACTTTTTTAAATATGCACATATGCGCAAAAATTTAAATAAATACGCATCAAGAAAAATAGGTACTTAAATTTAAAAAAAAACAAAAAAA
>QLNU02014176.1:60940209-60961721 GCA_006491805.2 Dysdera silvatica
AAAGGAATTTGATTATCTGCACCCAATTAAAAGGATGGGATACAGCGAACAGCGTTAAAAATTCCACAAAAGGTACGGGGTTGTTCCAAAAGCTTAAGAAACTACGATTTCTACCGTATGACTCCGGCCACGCGAACACCGTGAATTAGGTTCCACAGTGATGCAATAAGATCGGTGTTAAGAACACTCATCACATACTTTCACGATTAGGTGGCTTTGTTAATTCCATTCCAGCTGATCTGGCAGCAGTGGTGAGTCTTCGCTCAGCGGTAACCTCAGCGTTAAGACCTAAGCCCGAAGATCGCTAGTTCGATTCTGGTCCGAGTGCGTGGGCACTCCCCCTCCCCAAATAGACTATGTTGAGTAAAAGTTCATTTTAGATTTTTCGTAGCAGAACTTTATGCCATTTCCATGGCACTTGCGTATATTTCAACTCATAGCTTAACTCATTGTATCATCTGTACCGATTCTCAGAGCTCTTTAAGAGCCCTGGAATCTTTTAAATATTCACCTCATCCTATTTTATCCAAAATCCATTCACAACTGCAGCACCTGCACAATCATTCCAATATTAAATTCTGCTGGATCCCTGCTCACATTGGTATCAAAGGGAATGAGGCTGCTGATGCAGCTGCGAAGGCAACGAACTCACCACTTGCTTTTAGCCAGTTTCTTCCTTTCTCTGACCTGAAGCCAATTATCAAGACCTGTGTGAATCAAAGGTGGCAGGAGGAATGGGATCATCAAACCAATAACAAATTGAATAATATTAAACATACAATTGGTAACTGGCCCTCCTCATACCGTAAAAATCGGAAAGAGGAGGTTCTCCTTGCTAGACTTCGCATTGGGCATTCCCATCTCACCCATAGACATCTGTTGGAAGGAAAACCAGCACCAATTTGCCAAGTGTGCAATGAACCCATCAGTATTTTACATATTTTAAGTCAATGCCCTTATGCTCGCACTCTTGCTTTTTTTAACTCGTCATAACTCCCTGACATTTTAAATGACCATGCTGACCATACACACATCTTTAAATTTTTACAGAGAACTGGCTTTTACAATAGTCTTCGATTTTACCATGTTTGGCGCAGTATAGCCCAGATGCTCTTGCGCCATAAAAATCCAAACAAAGGGTTCTAGATCGATTCTTACAAGTGGGATACCGGAAATTAATTTCCGTTATTAATTCTTGCATCTTTAAGGGAGGTTTCAAGTATTACGTAAGCAATATTTTGGCCATTTTGAACCCCGCCCCACAGGTAAGCAAGAATTTACATTAGCTAACGTAGTAAAATAAGCACAACGGCACCCCCCAAAAGGTGCTTACGTAATACTTGAAAACTCCCTAATTAGATAGTTTTCCCTGTGAGGCTAACGGTCTAATTTTAATCGCATTAACTTTTTCCCAATAAAATATATACAATAAACTCGCTATGTAGCAACTTTGCAGGATCGTTGTATAATATAAAATTTATAGTAAAATAGCATTATACCCGAAGGCGTGTAGTTACGTGGACCCAAGGGGCCTGACCCCCCCCCCACACCACCCTCCCAATAATTTAAAATAAATTGCAATTTTACATATATTGTAATATATAAATGCATATAATATGTGCCCCCCCCCGCCCCCCCCACCACCAAACACTATTTTGAAAACTCTACTTTGCTGATTACACCAACAGGAAAACTGCTGGAGTCATTACATTCCACGTGTTCCCATACTGAGGGTCGCTGTAAGGAGTGTCTAAGGCATATGCTCTCTTCTGCTTTTATTTTTAATAGACTCAGGAGTAAGAACTATGTGCAATTCTGTGTCCTATGGCACCAGGGCAGCTAAGGTCATACTGAAAATACAAATTACAAAAACAAGACGTTTAACAACCTCACTATTCATAAACAGACAGGTTGTCAGACAAGGCAAGAGACAGGCTGTCACCAAGCCAGACAAACTAAAAGCTGATTGAAGGACGATGCGTACACGCATGGACCACAGGTGTGTATTATCATTCATTGACAAAATGAACGACAGGCTCTACCCATCTCTTACAGATGGCATGGTGTCTAACCATTAGCTGCTCCTGTTAAATATTAATATTTCAACGCTTACATGTGCTCAATGTAGAAACATTCACATCATCAACATCGATATATAATAAAATAGTTCAAGATTTGGAATTGAAGTACTTTATTACGCATCAGTAATAGAACCATTCAAGATGTGGCATCGAGTTATGTTTCAATCCTTGGCGGACGCAGGAGGTAGTGGGGTTGATGGGTGTCATGACACCCCCACATCCTCATACACACACATTATGATGCAGCTTTGTAAATGTACGTATGGAGTTGCACAGTTCTGCAAACCCTCTCACCTTATGAACTTTCTGCATATGCTAATGGCGGACTTCAAGGAGTCAGATCATTATGATCTGACCACTACACCACCAGGAAACTACAAGATACAATAAAAATGATCCACATATGCGCCTCAGTGGTCGTGTCCACGGCCTTCGGGCCCGCTGAGCGTGGATCTGTTTCGCCATGCAAACTTGGTTGAATGTAAATGTATCGTGAGGTGATATCATTCGCCTAACATGACGCTCACCACGACGAACGACTAACAAATGTCCGCTTTTACGAAGCAGTCAACATTGTCAGACACCGAATAGTTAGCTAACCAAGAACGATGCACATTGGCAAACATGACGTTCTTACGCCTACGGTCAATACCTCCACCATAATTTCACGATACTTGAAGAAGTCTCCATTTAACAGCGTACAGATAATAACGGAACGTAGGAGTAATGGGCAAAACCATTCAAAGAATGACTCATTGATCGATTCATCACCAGTTGAATGAATCATTTCAGATGCAATTCTGTCCGTATCTCTAATGATAATAACCAGTTCACATAAAATCAAAGTGCAGATTCGTCCGCACAGATATCGGGCGAACCAGTAATTTTAGCCTGCAGGCTGCGTATTTTCAGGCTATTCAACCTACATTATCTTTTACGAGTGTCAATTCATTAAGGCAATTATTCTAACATGGTGAAGAAAACGCAACTTAAAATGCATAGCGAAGTGGGAGACGGGAAATGTCAAACAATCAGAAAATGACAGAACAATGTCTTTCATGTCGGCGGCGAGGAGCATTGAAATCTAGTTATGAAATTGGAAATGCAAATTCATCATGATCGAGAGAAGATTAAGTGTTCGCATTGCATAATTAAGTCCGCTAATTAACACCGTGATTCGCGGACACGAAACCCCATGTATGCGATTTCTTTTTCTTTTTTCGTAATCCTTCATAGAATTAAAATGAGAAGCTTGGGACAAAAAAAACTACCCACTTTATCCGATCGCCCGCTGTTTAATATGTAATCGATGCCGGATTAACACATGGGCTTTAGGGGCTGCAACCCATGGGTCTTTACCAGCTAGAGGGTCTCCAGAGATGCATTCTCTTGTAGACGATCGTTTTGAACTATTTTAATGGGGACCTTAGAATACCAGTAGCCCAAGGCCCCAAAAACTTTAACACGCCACTGTATGCAACAATATCTTTTGATATCCAATGGGGGGGGAGGCTTGAGCCCAGTGGTGGTTCTAGGATGGGGCCATGCCGCCCCAAATATAACCGGATTTTATTATATTGCCTATGTGCACGAAAGCCGCCGTACATGGGCAGGAATTTGTGCCTCCTTCCCTGTTTTTTTTTTTTTTTTAAGAACCGCTACTCCTTGCGCCCCCCTTTCAATGCTAATGATCCCCAGTTATTTGTTGTTGTTTTTAAATCCATTTAGAATTTTCAACATTTTATTAGAAAAATCCTCACAATTTTTTCCTCGTTAAATCTGGGATCGAAAAAAAACGTGATTCGCTAAAAACGATTAAATTGCATTTCACTTGTTTACTGCACCAACGAAAATCCATATTTTCCTTGTTAAATGAGGGCTCATTGTATAAGTGAGCCTTTCTGTATCTATCAACACGTGTTTATGAGGTAACCGTAACCGATCGTTGAAAAGTCATAGAATCAATGCATTTCATACCTCAAAAAAATATACGATTATGAACTTTGAACATTTCTGTTACCACTAACCACATTTGTCCTTTAAATATTTAAAATAACAATAAATCCTGTTTTCTAATTAAAACTGGACTCAATTTTTTACGCCCCAACTTTTTGTCAATAGGTTGCGGTTTGCAATACATTACATTCGTTTAAAATTAACCACAAATTCTCATGAGTTCTTAACAATCACTCTACGAAAATACAGCTGATTTTTAATGATAGGTGGTCATCAGCAGGTGAAAAAATATATAATAATAAACTTTATTAATCATAGAGCTGAATCATTTCCGTTTGTGGTGAAGTGCTGCCTTTAAACGCTACAAAATAACTTCTAGCTATGTTGCGATCAAGCGCTGTATTATTTCGTATCTCTCGTTGAGTGAATAATGAAGTTCTTTTAATAAAATTCAATTTAAAAAGTATTATTCGTGCAAAGAATTGCGTGAAATAACAGTCATCTTCGAGGGACCGCCCCTATGAACAACAACTCGTTTCTTTTCAGATTCAAATTTAATGATCCATATAAATTATCTAATTAATAATGCGATGATCATCGGTTATCCATGAATACTATTTCGATCATTAATAAGCGACTTATAATAATACTTTTCGTTTTACAAGCCCGCCTGAAATCGCTACCCAAAGCGATAATCAACTTCGAAGGAAGCGTGACAAGGAAGCGGTAACTCCCAACATTTTTACCTCCTTGTTTTTTAATAAGTTTCTTGTTCGAATTTGGCAACAGATGAGGAGGCACTTGCTTGCCGTTGATGATGATGATGATGATGATGGAATACATCAATGGGGTGAGGGCCCCGAGAAGAAACAAAAATTGGATTTTCGCATCTGGAGAAACATTATTCAGCGAGACAAGGACATAAAGGAACAGCCGTTTATCACGGAAGCAAGCGCATAACGAAAACTAATGCCTCTTTGGAAAGGACGTTGCCGAGTCTATAAAGAACTGCCCACGCTTTCAGCTGAGGCTGGAGAAGCCACAAATTCTAACACGCTCGATTCGACCATTAACCATTAGCAGCTTGGAGAAAAACGCGGATGAGGTGGCCGTAGAAGCAGAGCGTGCCTTCAGATAACAAAATCGTGGGAGAAAAATCAATTTCACAATCACTTAGTTTTCCCGCCTAAACCGGGGAAGGATGGAGTGGGTCAACGTTTTTCACGAAAAGTTTCCCGCCAAAACTTTCACTGAATCGCTCATTGCATCGATTAAACGCAAGTACAGTGAAACCTGTCTAAGGCAGAAACTCACGGGACCGGAAAAAAATTCCGTAGTATGCAGGTTTCCGCCTTATGGAGGTTACATGCAAAATAAATACATACATAGTTAAATTCAGTGGTAAGAGCTGCATATGCTTGCTTGCTTGCTTTTTTTTTTTTTTTCGAACTTTAAAACTATATTCATTTTTACACTGTTTTGTGGTTTAGTAGTTGTAATCAATATGGTGCAAAATTTCATTCTAACTGTACATGCCTATTCTATACAAAAAGTCTATTACGTAAGCTTAAATTGTAACGATAAAGTACCTCCCTTGTAAAGATAATGATTCCCTTGTATAAAGATACTCTTCCTTGCGGTGGGTTTATCCATGAATTGATCAAGTCCATATGAGTGACTTTTCGTTCTGGTTAATAATGAACGTTTTTATTTAAGAAGTGGGTGGCACTGGCATACGTAAGAGGGGTCGATTATGATTGTAACCCCCATTGCGATGAAATTGTATATAGTATACATACAAATATAATGGAGTTGTAGCTCTGTAACCCCCCATTGTAAGCCTGTAACCCTCTCCTTATGAACTTTCTGGGTATGCTATGGTGGGTGGGTGGTGTGCAAAATGGTGGTCGGACAAGCATAGGCGTAGGCAGAAAGTTCATAAGGGGAGGGTTATAGGCTTAATGGGAGGGGTTACAGAGATACAACCCACATATTTCTATGTTAAATATACAAAATTTCGTTGCGACGGGAGTTTACAACCCCCCCAAAATCGCCCCCCCGGCTGCGGGCAAGGAAATTCTATATCTGTAAAATGCCTTTTGTTCGTCATCCCCCACTTTGCTATTTGCATTGTATTACAACCCTCTTTCCTTTTTCTGCTAAGAAAATTTTCTTCCTACTAACGATTTTCCGCTTTATGAAGGCTTTTCTCTTTAACGGGACTAAATAGTGCTTTCCGCTTCCGCGTTAGACAGTTTCTGTGTTAGCTAATGTTAACTACCATTGACTTTTGAAGGGACCGTAAAAAAATTCCGTGTTGAGCAAGTTTCCGCCTTAGACAGTTTTCACTGTAATCGGTTTGGAGTATATGCAAGGAGATCACTTTACGGACTTTTCTCTCCTTAAGAACTAAACAAAGAAGAAAAGTTTTTACTTGCATTAGAGGAAAGAAATCCCTGACTTCTCCAGGTTTCCCCCTGACTTTTTCACCAAAATTCCCTGATTTTTTTTCTTCAAAATTTTTCGACTTTTCCAGCAAAATTCCCTGACCAGTCACAAAACTTTCAACTAAATTTCGGTTAAGGGGAAAATATTTTCACGTTCATGGGAGATTTAATTAACCAAAAGAGAAGTTAAGAAAGTTTTCTCCCCTACCTTTTGAAGGTTTTGGCCAAAAACCCCTTTTTTCCCCCTGACCTTTAGGGGCGATTTCAAATTCCCTAACAAGTCTATACTCTCTAGGTTGCGTAGGAACCCTGAGAAATGCCATTATGTTTTTAACACCCACTTTCCTGTTAATTCATGCTGGAACCTGCGTTTTAGGAGGTGAAAAGAAAACATGACACATACTCAATAGATTGGCGTTCAATCAGCAATCCTCGAGTTCCATCCCAGTACTTTGACTGCTAGGCTACTGAGTACATGTAAGTGCATGTACTAAGTACGTGTCAAAAACTCTTGATCGTGCTTTTACCCTCTGCATCTTTATTTCCAAAACTCCTCAATGAATTCCCCATCTGGTTTAAATCACAAAAAATATATCGTATATCCTCGTATATAAGCCCACACTTTTTGAACAAAAATCTGACTCGAAAGTGAGGGGGCGGGCTTGTCAAAAAACGACACTTGTCAAAAAATATCAAAATTCGATGCCGTTCGAGGAGTATATGGAGAGTTCGTAGTATGGATGGTCCGATGCAATGACGGTATTGCCATACGCTTCTTTCTGTGTAAGCGGATACATCTTGCACGTGGACCTAGTTATTCATGTCTTTTGAATTTTATATATTTATATATACAGCATTTTAATTCCCACCCCCCACCTACGACATCGTACACGTCTCCATGATAACAATTAATACAAGAACGCTATTATATGGTTACCACAGAAACAATAAAAGTACAACCCGAGTTAAGCATAACTGACAACGATTTTCTGCAACCAGGGAAGAAAATAAGGAATAAATGAAAAAGTATAACGGTACAAATTATAAATAAAATACTACAATTAATTAATCACAGCGAGCAATCACGATTCCAGATAATCACATTTAAATTTTAAAATTCAAGCGGCCCTGCGGTGGCGCAGTGTGGTAACGCGTTCTCCTATTGCGCGGCTAATCCGGGTTCGACTCCCAGCAGTGCAAAAAGAACGCTTACTCAGAGATCTCATAAAAGATCGCACTGCTCACTGTAGTCCGGGGTTTGGTTCCCCAGGCCTTAAGAGGTTCGGATTCCTCGGAAAACTGTAGGTCCCGGCGCAGCATGACCACTGTAGTCTTTGAGCCGTAAAAAAAAAAAAAAAATCAAGGCAAATTTAAACACTATAAAGAAAAGCTTAGGACTTCGACTGTAAGCCTGGGCCAGTCATCGATAAATCTTACGTTTAATTGATGGACCCCCAGTAATCGATTAATTTAAACAAGAACGGCGTAGGTGATGATCGACGATTTGATACGATGATGGAAACGATTAAATTCCGTTCCCGTAACGAGTCCGGTGATAAGCATAAAATCGACGCAGAACTATGTAAAGTACATTAAATATTTGTAACAACGTTATTAAGTGTAAGTTTGTGAAGTTCGGTAGCGCGCTTCGGCGGGTTTTAAACAGACGCCGCTGTCCTTAGTCAGGAAGCAGGTGAAGCGAACGCTGGAGTGCTGCTATTTCAAGGCAGTATTGATTGTTGACGGCAGAGCCTCTGAGCGGGAGGAAATTAAACTACTCACATTAATTACTCCCCACGGCTTTTCGGTTCTTTCTGCATTTCGTACACTTCCAAATTCTTTTCCAACAACGAAGAATTTAGCAACCGCTCTTAACTGTTTTTGAAAATTTCCTTAACTGGAATTAATTAGGATTTCATTTAAATTGAAAGTATACAGCAGTCATGAAAATTCTCAGAAATTTTTCATAATACAAGTATTTTGCAAGCATGTAGTTACAGCAGCCATATACAGAAAATAATTGCACTTTTAAAAACTTGGATTGGCAAATTATTCAAAAATGTCGATTGAAGGTGGACAGCTGAAATTCTCAATCGAGATCACACGGGTGAATGAAATTAGAAAACAAGTTAGAATATACTGATAAATTGAAGATGAGATGTCCAGGACAGTTACACATGGTAACACTTGGAAAGAAAGAGATCTTGGCAAGGATTAAGAAGCCTCATGGTTAAATAAACTGGACGAAACACGTCACCCGCTAACGTTCTGCATTCTTACATAAAAAGAATGGTCAGAAACTTATATTAACCAGCGAAATTGTGCCACTGGTCGGAAAATATATATGCTAAAAACAGGATCTTTATCCTCTCTCTGTAGTAAAGGAAATTGTAATTCTCGAACCTCAGAAAACGGAGGAAGCAGCAAATTCAGTAGTGAAGTACAGAATGAAAAATTATCAAGGCTTCAGTATTGCACTTGCAATATCACGGCAATTGGCTTTGTTCTATACGATAGTCTGTGGAAACTTCCGAGAAATACCTTTTGCATTTTTCTCTTCGCAAGTTTACCTCAAAGTCAAATATTAGTTTCTGGTGATAATGGTAAATAGAAAATCACCAGTGCCTTGACGTTCATATTTTAGGTGATGGTGGAAGATGCATGGTTTTGGAAATTTCTATGGAGTGATGAAGCTCATTTTCAGTTGAATGGTGTTGACACTTTCGTACTGCCTGGCAAAAAACAATAATTCATATATTTATAATTATTTGACGAAAAAAACACGTTCACCAACGAATTCCATTGGGTTCACCTGAGGTATAATGTAGTTTCACAACATTATTTATTTATTAGTAAACTCCACATCCGAACCAATGACATATTCTATTAATGTGACCACGGAGGGGCAGTATGCTTAACAAGTTCACTATGCGAACGTTTCAACAAAGAAACTAAACATAACCTTTATGCAAGATGGTGTGCTCCCTCATTAAATTATTATTAATAAGGGATAAATCCAGGGGCCGACTATGACTATTAGGGGCCCCGGCCCAATTCGCATTGGGGCCCCCCGACATGCGTATAAAGATTGTGCATAAATCGAAAAATGTACGCACCCCTATTCCCATTTAAAAATATAGCTAATAATATTTTTTTATCCCATCTCCACGCCAACGTCGGATATCAAGGAGTGGCATTTGCATAGTTGAAGTTGTGAAAGTTTTGGTAAAAGTAGCAAATAGTGTGTGGCATTGGCACATCAATTTCATGTTTTTGGGAACACTGTGGCTCATGCCCATGACATTCATGATCATTTCAAAAAAGTACAATGCCACAATTTTTTTCAAGACGTAAACAGACCAAAGGTAAATTTGGTTGCGAAAAAATGTGCAATAAAAAAAAATAACACACTCTAAAAACATAATCTCCAAAATTTTAAAGCCATTTTATGATAAAAAGTAGCCAAATTACAACACAGTTAAGTTGTGAAATTGCAAGACAAGCAACAATGAAAAAGAGCTAAGTTTAGTTATTCTCAAAACGCTGCAGTTGTCGTCACACAACTGCTGTTGTGAATACCAGCTATGATTTCGCTTGTTTTTTCGGATCGTAAATCTGAAGAAGGAAGAAGAAATGATTTTTTTTTACATTAATTTACTGTTTTATTACATTAAATAAAATTGTCAAGTATTGGGAGCCCCCTCTCTTCGTGGGGCCTGGGCGCGGGCCACGCGAGCCCTTGCCATAATCTGGCCCTGGATTAATCATTAGTAATAATAAATTATGGTCAATGATTCAATGTCTTGTTGAAACAACGTTTTTCAGAGGAGAGAGAATGATTAGGTGATCACTTCACAAACATCATGGCCACCACAATCACAAAATCTGAATCCGAGTAACTTTTGGTTATGAAAGATAGTTAAAGAGCCTCATTTATACAGGCAATGTTCCAAAACTAAGTGGCTTAAAAAGGCAGAATTTCACACCATGTGAGATAACTCCACTTAGGCTCGTTTCACCGTCGAACACTTCGTTAGTGAATGCAATTTTTACAGCATGAAAATGGGGGAATAGAACATCATCAATGCTGTAAAAATTGATAACGTTTCACGGAAATGGAGGAATAAAACATTATATCATTAATAATGTTCTATTCCGCTTTGTTTCGTTATATACATACAAAATTTGTCAGGTAACCTACGAAATATGCACATTAAGGGAGGCAGCAGCGTCAAATTTCAACCTGGTGGCTGTATTTTATTTTTTTATTTTTTTCCTCGCCAAAAAACGAAAGCTCATACTTAGAAAAGTATGTACACCAATTTTAGTTTAAGTTTACCCAATAGCTCTCTCTACAAAGAGCTTTGAACACCACCTCTTTAACTGCGACCATCTTGTCCAAGAAAATCATCTTCCTTTGAACAATCTACCGAGCACAGGGAGTGGTAAAAAGCTGAGTGCTTCGTCCTCGGGCTAATTTCGTTTATCCCTCGCTTGAATCGCTATAACACACACTTCCAATTCGCGGCACGCCTTTCAGCTGTCTCCGATTAAAAGTAATATCTTTTTCTAGCAAAACAAAAAGGAAAACATTGACTGTTATTTGGTAATTCTTGGGTTTTTACACTTTTCTGGAGGATCGGTCCTTCTTGAAGATTGATCGAGGTAAACGCAATGTCCATCACTGTTAGGAAACACACTGCAAAGAAAAGTGGGGGGGGGGAGATGTAAATAACATATGCAACGCCTCCAACACAGAAACAACATTATCTCGAAACAAAATCATTTAAAAAAAATTACAACGAACTATGCGAAATAAAACGTGTTGAACAAAAAACCCTGAATGGACATTCTGATCTTAGTCTCAATCAATTGATTTCGCTTTCGTTTTCTAGTGTATTTTGATAACAGGCGAAGGTTGACGATGGAGATTCAAAATTGAATGATTCGACATCCAGTGGGGGAATACGGTGCTTGTCAAAGAGATAAAAAATTAGTGGCAAGATTGTCGACATTTTCAGAAACGATTCGAATGAGCGCAATTTATTTCAGAAATACAGTATTTTGGAACGTGAAAATCAAATTTACGAATTGTTTGTTTGGATGTTTTATGGCGCAAGAGCATCTGGGCTATACTGCGCCAAACGTAATAAAATCAAAGACTGTTGTAAAAATTTAAAAACGTGTGTATGGTCAGCATGGTCATTTAAAATGTCATCACGAATTGAGAATGGTAAAGGAGGTACGACATATCGTATGAAGTGGGGGGGGGGGGGCGTTTAACAGCAGGCTAAGGTAAAAAACAAAACTTTCTTGCAATTCAAAAAGTGGGAAAACAGTGCTCAAAAATACAATTTTGTGCGACCTTTAAAAATTGATTTAAGAACAGCATATCTGTATTAATTTGCGCAAAGCATAAATCAGATGCAGAAGTATGTGTTATACTTTGTGCAATTTAAAGTTTGTCGAACTGATGAAATTTGAAAAATTTGACAATATCTTCGGCGTATGGAGGACCCGAACCTGAGACCCCCTTGGCTGAGAAGCGAGTTGCGTCTCCGGTTCACTACGCAGGGTCGTAAGTATGCTTCCCGGCATGGGAATGCCTTTTTTAAACCTAAAAAGCGAGGTTTGGTTCTATGAAATAAAAAGACACACCAAATGAAAGGGAAACACTGTTAAGATCAGGCATGGGGGTGGAGGGAATCTACACAGATTAACATAGGATAATAAAAATTAGAAGGATAAGTGTTTAAGAATGCGATTTTGCGTGACTTTTAAAAATTGATTCAAAAATGACATGTATTACAAAGCGCAAAAATATACATTAGATGCCGAAAAAGATGCTCTATTGACGGGGCCGGATAATCACAAAAAAAAATTGTAAGGCCCTTTTCCTTTAGGGGCCCAGCGCGCTGATGACCCAAAGCTACTTCGAAATTATAGCCAATCAGACCTTGTTTGCTAGCTCAGTAATTTTATCGGGGGATGAATTTCAGTGACGTTTTCCGCGAATTCTAGAGTTTTTTGAATGTACACTACGTGCAAATATGTTATCTACACAGACTTTCGTTGCAAATTTTAAAATTCAAATTACAGAACGGATTTAGCGAGCATTTCCGTTGGTCCCAAAATCTTTGCCATGTGCGGGCCCCACTATAATTTACACAGTAGTAATTCATAACATAAGAAGCCCAGAAAAAAAAATTGTCTACGGCCTCACGAAACCTTAATCCGACCCTGATGGTACCTCATGTTTTTCTCCTCTTCTCGTAAAACTAAGGTAAACCCTCTGAATAGCGGATACCTCAGGAAACAATATTAACTTATATTGAAGTATTATTTCTTTTTGGTATATAATAAATCAAATTCAATTTTATTGAAATAAATTTTAATTTTAGAAAAAAATAAAAGCCTATTGAACACTGGTATTTAAATTTCTTGGAAAAACATTTGATTATATCATTACATGGTATTGATTTTGTTATATCAGACTCAATACACAAAATTTTGCCGCCCTAGTCTATAGCCTATTGGGAAATATGGCACAGGCCACCCCACAAAACGGTTAGTTTTATAAGAACAAGTAGTGGTTGATTTAAACAAGTTTTGCTGCATTATCTAGATCAGTGGTTCTCAACCTGGTCCACGATAATCTACAGCAGCGGTCAGCAATCAGTGGTCTACGGACCACTGGTGGTCCGTGAGAAAATTTTGGTGGTCCGCAGAAAAATCTGGACATTATTTGCATTTTTAATGTTTGATTAATAATAAAACAAAAATAATATTCTAAGAAATTCTCATATTCTGAATGACAATTTTTGCCTTTATATTGCACTAAATTCACGAAATGTGGTCCGCGGGATTTAAAATTATGAATTTAGTGGTCTGTGAGGTCCGAAAGGTTAGCGACCTCTAATCTAGAGTACTGGCATCTTTGCCTATAGATACACCTCTTCCATATCTGATTTAAAAAAATAAATGGTTTTGTGTATGCTAAAATATGTACCTAAGGTAATTTAATCCTAACATCAAGCTTTATACACCCAGTCTAAAGGTTAGTTTAAAAAACTTGATAAACAAGATGTATACAGTGTCAATTAAAATTTAAGGTTATGAATTATTTAAATATTTTTAACTAAATAGTCACATTAACTATTTAATTAAATAATTAAAATAATTATTTGATTAAATAATTAAAATAATTACTTAATTAGATGATTATGTATTTAAATAATTGAATTAATTAATCAATTAATCTAATCATGATATTTTTTAATGTATTTTTTTTTTTATTTCTGCTGAAGTAATCTTTGCCCACCCCTACAAAATATTCCGCCGACGCCCATGTTCAGAAATACCCGTTAAGGATATTTTACTGTATTGCTATAAGCCAATTTGATAAATACCAAATTCAAGTGCTAGTTAACACGATAAATATGCAAATATATATATATAAACAAATTGATAAGTATTGATTAAACTTAATAGTATGGGAAAATGATTATAACAAACCTTAACCACTTAAACTAATGAAATGTTGAGCAAAGGTGGGCAGCTGGTTATTCATCAAACGTCGATTATTCGATAATGCGAATTATGGCCCAAAAACATTACGTGTGTGATCAAATAAAAGCCCATTACATTTGAGCAATTTCCATCACTAATCTTCTTGTGAAGGCCTCCCTGGGACCACATCAATTCCGTTAATCCGACTAAAAAAAATCCGGTTTAAAAAAAAAAGTTGATTGCCGTCAAAACTTAGATTTTCAACCCATCAATAAAATTCTTGATCCATTAAATCAAACCGGGTTATTCAAGAATCCAAAGAATTATGTCCCGAGCGTACGAAAATAAATGACGTAATTGATCACAAAAGGAAAACAACTTAGTGAACGGCGTTTTTTTAGTTACTGCGCGTAATTTGGTAAATTTGCAAATTGCTCGAGCCAATTGAAAACGTTTTTCTTGGACCTTGGTAAAACGGCTTCACAGCAATTGTTAAGCACGAGGGTAATTTCAAGCTAAAATACTCATACTTAAACCATCCAACGGAGCACGCGATCTGTATACGCCATTGTTGGTGCCTCATTAAAATCATTAAAATGGATTAAAATTACTTGTTAATGAAGAGGGAGACGAGAGAGATTAATGAAGAGGGGCAAACGGGGATATCGGGGAAAACGAGCATAATAATAATAATAAAATGATAAGTGATTTAAAAATCTCATTTTTGCTTAATGAGTTACGATGAAGGATGCGGTGAACGATCTCTAACCATTAAATTCAATGAAAAAGATCCATTGCAGAATGCAAGATTTTTCACCGATAGTGATGAGCCTCGAATCCGGATGAATGGAGCCTTAGATGAGGGGGTTACCACTGAGCGCCCGCAGCGTCCCTAAACATAATGAGACTGGTTGTTTCGTTCAGATGTACAGTGGGCCAAAAAAAGCACTTGACCACCCTTCACTATGCTGCATGAAGTGGAAAGCAAATATCACAAAGTATTTTTAACCATTGGATTACTTTTACAATGAACATCCACATATGTGTTTATTTTTTAATAATACGCGGATGTATGAATATAATTATTTATTTTTATATAATTGCAAGACATATACTTACAACAAAAATTTATTTTTTCACGCCACAAAGGTATTTATGCACTTGACAATGTCCTGTTTTAAAGCAGTTGGACGTTAGGTTATACAAATTTACGACAAACAAATTATCAGTGACTTCGTATCTTCTGAAAAAGGTTCACACAGACGAATCCGAAACGTCAAGTCTGAAGTATTAAAATCTTTTATCGTGTAACACAGTTTTATACCTAAAAATTGTTTTATATTTAAAAATGCGCTCTGAAAGTCTTCGTGAAATAATAAAATTTCGACACATTTTAAAAGAAACCTGTTACAAGAACTTTTACAGTTAGACTCATGGCTCCGAAAAAGTGCTAGCTTTCAGCTAAAATTTGAGAGAGGATCATATTTTTTCGTGACTGTGGTTTTAGCTATCGCGGCATAGCTATGAATTTACACATGAACTTCTCTAGCGTTCGGTACGTAATAGAAAAGGAGGAAAAAAGAGTAACATTGTGGAAAATGAATCGACGTCTGGCCGTCCGACGAAGATAAATGTAAGGCAGGTGATAATACAAACATCATCAAGCAAGTGTCGAAAGACCTCCGTAAGTGCTCGAGTATTGGCTACTAATGTCGCTTCAGCATTGGGGACTATAGTTAATTCTCAAGCTATTCACAATGTTCAACACGATACGCATCGTCACATTATCGTCATTATAGTGAAATAATATATATGCAAATTGTGACTTTTATTCAAGGCGGGTGAAGACTTGGATATGCTCCCCCCCACTTTTGAGGTCACGCTACGCCACTGATATATATATATACCCAGAGGCGGAGCCAGGGAATGGCTTTGGGGGTTATAACTCCAATTTGCCCCGATCGCAATGAAATTTTGTATATTTAACATAGGAATATATGAGTTGTAGCTCTGTAACCCCTTACGAACTTTCTTCGTGCGCGAGTAGGGGGAAAAGTAAAGTTCTGCGGCATGTGGTCCCCTCCAATTAAGCCTATAACCCCCTCCCCTTTTGAACTCTTTGCCTACATCACTGTATATACCAACCTTGATTATAGAGAGAACTCGTCTGTTGTGTCAAAAATCTGATCCGGATTCAGAGATGTGCAAGAAGACTGAATCGAAAGCATGCATTCCCCAAAGGGAATGAGAATAATAACTCATTTCTTTAAATGAATGGACATTCTTATTCAACGAGTAAGTAAATGACCGACTCCACCTAGGGCAGGGGTTCTCAAACTGGGGTACGCGAGAGAAAATCAAGGGGTATGCGAACGAGTTAGCACTTTGCCCCCTTTTTTTTTATGATTTGAAGTTCATAGTCCTTTTTCCAAAATAGAAAGAGGCAATTTGCTTTCTAAATTCGTTCTCCTCGGCTCACTCCTCCACCTCATACTGTCTTTTACTATTTCCATCGAGTTATTGTTGCGAGCAAGGTCTTTCAACAGCGTGTATTACCAAAACCAAATATCGCCCAAAACTGTCAATTGAAAATGACATGTCTGTGTATCTCTCTGAAAGGGTTCCCAAAATTGATTTACTTATTGGAAAGAGCCAAGCTCATCCATCTCATTAAATGTGCAACCACGTATTGACTAAAATTATAAAGAAACAATACTTGTCGGTTATCTATTCTATGGCATCCATGCATTTTATATCACATTCTTCTTCGTGGGTACGCCAATATACTAGGGCAGGACTAAAGGGTATGCGGGAGAAAAAGTTTGAGAACATCTGTCCTGGAGTGAACGAATTCCAAAGACCAAGTTGCGTTTGAAAATTGGACATCAGTCCAAAAAGTCATTCCCTTCAAAGAGTGGAAATGACGGAATACATTCCCAAAACGAATGACTTTGCCCATACCCAAGTATTTACAAATAAACAGACAAAATCGGTAAGCTTAACATCGACAGCTGTAAGTTACAATGCCAACATCGCTCGCAAGTGACCTGCGGGCATGTTCTCAGGCTGTCACCGAACACAAATACAGCAAACCAAATCCTACTCAGATTTTCAGTCGAGACTTGTTTAGCGCAAGAGACGGTTTTGACAAATTGTTTTATTGAAAATGCAACACGTACCCTTGACTCACGTAAAGTTCACGTACCTATGCGGAAGATCACGTAAGTGAGCTATTTACAACCGTCCCGTGTGGCGGTTGCGGTAAATAATAATAACAGTGAAACAAACAAGGGTACAGACAAAAACAGCGAAAATTGATAAAACAGGAGCGAGGCCGACGAAGGGGCAGGTAGTAGCGAAGAACGCGAATATGTGAGCACACTTACATCTCCGCAAAATATTTCTGGAATGAGGTCACTTGTTGAAAAATGAGAAAACACTAAATATGTTTCTCTCCAAAGTGTTCATAATTGATTTTCTAAACGCTTTGGTAACAACGGAACACTTATTTCTGTGGCAGATAAGCGCCATGTTCGAGGTAATCGTGAAATAATTAACCCAAGAACATAAACGCATTGTTTCCTGAACCTACCACAATTTACTTGTTTATTTTCATACGAGAGAAGGAAACGTGTCGGTTTATGCCCATTCATGTTTATTTTTTCAATTATTTAAACACATTTTAGTTTCAAATGGTGGCATCAGGAAGCATGACAAACAATGACATGTGTCTTTCTCCTTTGTTTGTTTGTTTGAAATATTGCGTTCGCAGACTGCATTGTGGGTCATCTAAAATGGCACCTACAGCTTAAGGTGACCTCCAAGTCACGGTATGTTTATAAGCAAGCTGGAGAATTAGGAATCGAACCCGGCTTACCAAGCTAGGGACCATAGGGCCAATGCTTTTCTAAAAAGAAATCTCTTATTATTCAAACTGACATAATGCTTTCCATCTTGAGTTGGGGACTTGGCTCGAGGACTCCCCTCTCTAGAGACCTAGTGCTCCAAGCAGTGGCGTAACGGAAAATCTCGGACCCCCGCAATAATTTATTGGGTCCCCTTTTACGAAAATTAATTTGTATATGCATATATGAAAAAAAAATATATATACACGTAATATATATCATAGTGTTACGTTTTCTGTGAGAAATTGACCAGTGACGCATTCCAATATTTTAAACAGAACATGTTTATTAGTCACCGTTTCATGACGTAGGGTTCTGATGCAAAGCGTATACTATAGCTTCAAAACTCGTCCAGATTTTATAATTTTCGGATGTTGAGTTCAATTTTAAAGGCAATGAAAACAGCTAAAGTAAATACGCGTAATGAGTTTGCCACAGTTGGAAACCGTTTATTTTATTTTATATTTTACATTGAGATTAAGAAAAATATCCTTATTAACTAAAAAATATAATATCTTTTACTTATAAATTTTATGAAAAATAAGCGACAACAAAAAAGGACCCCCCCTTTTTTATAGGGGACCCTTCTAGCCTTGCGGGAAGGGGTAGACAAAACTCAAAATCAGGAGCCAACCAGCCCCTTTTCTCAGGAGCCAACAGGCAGCACGCAATGTATATATTATATTGGCCACGTATAATGGACGATCCCTTGCTTCTGAAGCAAAACTTCAAGAATTGGAAGAAGAACTTGACAAGATCAAATGGGACATTGTAGGACTCAGTGAAGTTAGAAGAAAAGGTGAAGAGTTGGTGGAACTTAAAAGTGGACATTTGTTTTATTATAGAGGAACGGAAACTGGAAGAACAAGTGGTGTTGGCTTCTTAATCAACAAAAGAATTAAAGACTACCTTCTTGAAGTCGAAAGCACGTCAGATCGAGCAGCGAGGCTCGTTGTTCAACTAACCCAGCGATACCAACTTCAGATAGTACAGGTATATGCACCAACATCAAGCCATACCGACGAAGAGGTTGAAGAATTTTATGAAGAAATCAAAGAGTTACACACCAAAGGGAAACAACATATCAAGCTCATCATGGGGGATTTCAATGCAAGAATTGGACAACAGGAACAAGGAGAGACATCGGTTGGTAAATACGGATATGGGGAAAGGAATGAACGTGGCGATCAACTCATCGAATTTGCAGAAGCTGAAAATCTTAGCATCATGAATTCATTTTTTAAGAAGAAACCGCAAAGAAAATGGACATGGAAACACCCAAATGGGGGAACTAGTGAAATTGACTATATCCTGGCAAACAAGAAATCAATTATTGAAGATTGCAGTGTACTGAACAGATTTAATACTGGAAGTGATCATCGAATGGTGAGATGTAAAGTGCACTTAAATACTAAATTAGAACGACAGAAGCTCATTAGGAAACAAGTAAGTAAGAGGGTGGATTTAAAGAAATTAAAAGAAAATACCGAGGCATTCAAGTTGGAATTAAAAAATCGCTTTTCTGCACTGGAAGGACTTATTGAAGAAGTTGACATCTCAGAAGCAAATGAAAACATTGTTAAGACAATAGTTGAAACTGCTGGGGAAATTGGTGGTGTAACCTGTAAAAAGCACAATAGCAAATTATCTGAGAAGACGAAACAGCTCATGAAAAGGCGAAGAGATATGAAGGTGGACAATCAAAATACCAGTTCCAGGATTGAGTACATAGAACTTTGTAAAACTCTGCGCAAAAGCATGAAAGAAGACATAAGAAAATTCAACTGTGAGCTAGTAAGGAAAGCCATTGAAAATAACAAGAGCCTTAGGGTTGTTAAAGGAAGTTTATCTGTTGGGAAGAAACACATCATTGCATTAAAAGGAGAGGATGGCACCGTAACAAGAAATAGGGAAGAAATACTTAGAAGAGTTGAAGAATTCTACAAAAATCTATACGAAAGTAACAGTGGATTAAACGAAGACATTGAAATAGTCGAAGGAACAGCTCCTAAAATCTTAAAAGAAGAAGTTTCATTTGCAATAAAAAGTATGAAGAAAGGAAGAGCCCCTGGTGATGATGGTATTACATTAGATATCCTAAAAGAAGCTGGAGAATATGTAGAAGACATACTTGCAAAATTCTTTACCAAATGTCTTAACAGCGGTAACATACCAAACCAATGGGATTCTGCAACAGTAATTCTTTTGCATAAAAAAGGTGATAAAGAGGATTTGAAAAATTACCGACCAATTAGCTTGTTACCTGCTATTTATAAAATCTTCACAAAAGTGCTAACACATCGCCTGCAGAAAAAATTAGATGCAGCTCAACCAAGAGAACAAGCTGGATTTCGAAGTGGATTCAGTACAGTGGACCATATTCAAGTATTAAGAGAATTAGTGAAAAGAACATATGAATAACAAGACTTCCATTGTGTGTTGCATTTGTTTATTGACTATGAGAAGGCCTTTGAATCTTAAAACGTCAGAAGTCATCAACTCTTGCCCAAGATCAGTGGAGCATCGAGGATGTGTACATTGACATGGTGAAACGTGTGTATAAAAATGCAAGTGCAAAATTTCGGTTACATAAAGATACTAAAACTATCAAACTTGGCAAAGGGGTGAGGCAGGGAGATACCATTTCTCCAAAACTTTTTACTTCAGCTTTACAGATGATTTTTCAGCAGATAAATTGGAATGACAAGGGAATAAAAATAAATGGTGAATATTTAAATCATTTGCGGTTTGCTGATGACATTGTTATTTTTTCAACGAACCCATTGGAACTCCAAGACATGGTACAAGAGCTCTCAACTAGAAGTGAAGAAGTTGGACTCAAGATGAACCTACAAAAAACTAAGATCATGTTCAATAATTTTGTAGAGGAAACAAAAATACAAGTTGACAACATTGAGCTAGAAATTGCTGATTCATATATTTACCTTGGCCAGCTGATTTCAATGGATGGCAACATTATGAAAGAACTCAACAGACGTATTAAACTTGGCTGGAGTGCATTTGGAAGAAACAGTTTTATCCTGAAGGGGAAATTGCCTTTGTGTCTAAAAAGAAAGGTCTTCAACCAGTGTGTATTGCCAGTCCTCTCTTATGGATCAGAGACATGGAGTCTAACAGTTGGAGCAATACGAAAGTTACAGACAACGCAAAGGAGCATGGAGAGGTGCATGCTTGGAATAACTAGGAGAGATCGAAAAAGAAACACTTGGGTGAGAGAGCAAACTAGAGTAGAGGACATCATTGTTAAAGTAAAAGGGCTGAAATGGCGATGGGCTGGGCATATTGCAAGAAGAACTGATCAACGATGGACAACAGAAATTCTGAACTGGATTCCAAGAGACCACCGAAGACCTAGAAAACGTCCTCAAACTAGATGGGTGGATGAAATAAGAAAACAGGTTGGGGTGACGTGGAAGCGAATTGCTCAGGATAGACTTGTGTGGAAAGCATTTGGAGAGACCTTCATCCAGCAGTGGATAGATAATGGTTGAATATGATGATGATGATATATATTCAGATTAAGTTCTGCTTGCAATTTCGAAAATACGTTAGTACCCTTTCGCAAAGCACCACCAAAATTGGTATTAGAATTA
>QLNU02014176.1:60971564-60984612 GCA_006491805.2 Dysdera silvatica
CTTGTTAAATTGACTAAGAAAGTGAATCGGTTAATGAAGAATAGAAGTTGTACGTAATCGCTTCAAAAGTAGACCTTCGGTTGCATCGATAGGTCCGTCCAGGAGTTACTATTAAATTTTGAAATAATTATTTTGTATTTTCTTTCTCTTAATTATATTTTCTTATATGTATAATTTACACAGCACTTAAGACTTTGGTACAATATGTAACCATATTAATTAAATTTGTGTATTTAATACTATGTAACTATGGCATGGCTCTTTATAATATATAATAAATTGGAATGCGGCTCCCAATGACTTCGTGCGTGTCCACCCCTGGGTTACACTTCACGTGTAATGGACTGCAATCACTCCTAATGCAGCGTGAGCGTAAGTCTACAGGTTTACACTCACTCTCTGCTGTTCAGTTGAACTAAGCCGATTTTTTTTTGTGTGTGTGTATATGCATATATACATATAGTATAACCGGCCTAAAATGACCACTTTTGGAACTGAACTGGTCACCACAGGCAGGTGGTCACTACACACGACAGACCTTGGTACAGGCAAGTCCCTGCCAGTTCTGGTCACTTTATACAAGTGGTCAATTTACGAAGGTCGTCACTTTACCAGGTTCCATTGTAAATATATAAATACAGCATATCACTTAAAATAAGGTTTGGTTATTACCATAAATACTAGGGCTGTCAAATTAAAAAATTTAAAACACTGCTCTTTATTCTATTTCGGCCATTTTAACACTATTTCATAACTTTTTGACCAACGTGCGTAAATAACCGACAACAGCTAAAAGCCTAACTAGCACCACCCACATGTTGTTGTCTAAGTGGCGCTGGCTTAACACGGATTACAGCTTGGACTAATGATACGCAGCAGGTTGTTGTCACTCGAAACCGTCTGTGCGTGCCATTATGAAAAACAAAACGGAAGACTAAACAATAGACAGAAATATAAGTCCCTTTCAGGTTTCTCTGACACAACGTTATGAAATTTCAGGGAGCTTTTCCCTTCCGGAAAGCAACGAGGAAAGTGCTCCATTCATTCGCCAGGCAGTTGTAACCACTCATCACTTGCACAACAGTCCTGACCTTGAAATCGACAAAACAAGCCACTTTCGTTGGAAATCCCACCAAAAAACGCTTTTATCTTAACTAACAATATCCGTTAATCGCTTGGCATCGTAAACAGGCTTTAAATAAATTCAATTCTCTCTCTCTTGAATGTGAGACAATGTAGGAAACCCTCTCACAAACACCTGCGTTTTAGATACGTAGCTCTTATGCGAGCAAATGGCATTGTGAATGTATATACAGTGAAAATCGGTTATAACGACCTTCAAGGGACCGTGCAAATTCGGTCGTTATAACCGATAGTCGTTATAAACGATATCTTTTTAAAATCATAGTAGCCTATAGTATAATACACTCTAAGAGTTTTATAAATTATTTTGATAGTAAAAAGTATTAAACTTTTTGGTTTCAAAATTAAATAAAAATATACTTAATTATAATGAATTTAATTTCCGTTTATATTATGTTATAACCACACTAAAAACATAGTACTTTCTTAGTTTTTTAAATTGAAAAAATTGTAGAAAATACTACTAAAGTATATAATGTAGAAAACAAATGTAATAAATAGTATTTATTATATTATACTAATGACTTCAGAACAGTGCCGGTTTAAGAGTTTTGTGGGTCCTACTCTGAAAAAATAGAATGGACTCCTAAAGAATATGACCCTCGTGATATTCAATTAATAAATCACTTTTTAAGTTCACTATCTTTAATATTCAGGTTTAGCAGTAATAAAAATTTCTCAGACATTTGTAAATAAACAAGATTAGAATAACGCTTAAATTTTGATAACTAACTTTAAATTTTAATAATTAACCTATGTGGTTCTGCTTTATGACTGTCAAGTCGCGTCGTTATATCCGATACGAATTTCCCTACTTAGAATCTACGTAGACTACAAAATCGCCGTCGTTATATCAGGTTTCGTCGTTATAACCGATATATTTAGTATGGAGTAGAATAGCAAACCAAACTTCTTGTAAAAATTCCGTCGTTATATGCGATTGGTCGTTATAAACGATTTTCACTGTATTGTGCGTTCGCGCAGACCTCCAATTGGAATGGGAACCCTGTGTTCAATCCATTAAAATATAGGAGTTTACAAATGAAAGTAATTTCAGTCCACAATGCACTGTGCATTGTGGACTGAAATTACTTTCATTTGTAAACTCCTATATTTTAATGGATTGAACGCAGGGTTCCCATTCCAATTGGAGAATATAATTCCCTTATTTTTTCAAGGTTTTCTCTAATTTCCCTGGCAAAATTCTTTGATTAATCACACGTAATTTAATTTCAGTTGGAAAGAAAATAGGCTTCACGTTCGTGCATGGGCGCTCATACAAGTGGGCACGGGGGGGGGGCTGCCCCCCCACCCCCTCAAAAATCTGATTTGCCTGATTCTACTATCCATTTGCTTCAAAAAAAAAAATTACAGTCACATTTTAAAATAAGGTACTTTTTTAGTTCATTACTAATTGTCAAGCAGTATCAATTATTTTTTATTTTTGTAGCATTTTAGTATCTTGTACATTCACTAAAATGTTTGACAGCCTTGAGAAGGAGGTAATAATTTTTCTCAGCAACCCCCCCTCCACCTTGAAGTACTCATATAAGCGCTTACGTCTGTAACCCCATCTTACACATTTCTACGTGCGCTCGTGCGTTACTACAGAACGCATCTAGCAGCGTACGTAAAAACAACAAAAGAAGGAAAATTGCATACTTCCTGATTGACACCGGCGATCACAATTTTAAAATCATTTGCTAGTTTAACGACAACAAAACCCAAATGCAAGATTGTTTTCGCTTTTTGTTAACGTGACGTTTCAAAAATTTACATAAATCGGAATATCAGCAGACAATGATTTTTTCTCGAAAGCATTGGTTGAATTCAAATTCTTCTTTGTGATTTTCAAGCCTAGAAAAAAGGAATTAAAAATATATATATTAATTCATACTTTTGAGTTCCAAGTCTAGGTGATGGGTCACGCGTCTAGAACAGAACAGACAGACGACTATACGTGCCCTCTAAGCCACACTACTTTTAACTCCTTCGCTACCAGGCATGTCACGTATGGTGTGATACTGTTTGCCGTTCACTACGAAGCACACAACATATTGTGCGATATTTTGCCGTTCACTACCAGGCACACAACATATTGTGCGATATTTTGCCGTTCACTACCAGGCACACAACATATTGTGCGATATTTTGCCGTTCACTACCAGGCACACTCACGGGGTTGCCAACCTTATCTGAGCAGCTTCTGGAACATTCTCATAAAATTTCAGGAGTTTTGAGATTGTTTCAGGAGAATAAGAGTAAAAATGAAAGCCCGGCATGTTTTTTTTCTTTTAAAAACAGCAATACAAAAACCCCTATTATAAAAAAATATTTTAGTAATATATATACATATACATAAAAGATTTAAAAATTGCATGTATAAATAAAAAGGATTTATTCTAATATTATAGGAACAAAAACCTAATACACATTTAACTCCCCTCCCCAAACCTCAAATACAAAATGCATTAGAAGTTTTTCCAATGAATTTGTGTGGAATAATTTTAGGAAAATACAAGGGACATTTCTCTGAATACACACAAATGAAAAACTACATGTACAGATATTCAGATATTCAATTAACAATAGGAAAGAGAAAAGCCTAAGATAAGAACTCACCCAAAAAAATTTATTACGTTATTAATTTGTTAATGAATTTTAATAGCAGTGCAGAACAATAAAAAGAAAATATATGATTTCTACGAGGGTTGGAACTTTAATAGTCACAACTATTTGTTTACAGTGGACACAAAATGGATGCATGTTACCAAGTTTTACTGCCCCTAAATGTAGTCACCCGCATAGTGCACAACCCGTTGGCAGCGATGTGGAAGTTGTAGGATACCTTTAGCAACGCCTGTTGTGTTGATAGTTGGAATGGAACGGTCTACTGCCTGAAGAATCCCTGCAACAGTTCTGAGGCGAATGCCACGAAGTGGTTCCTTCATCTTAGAAATCAAGTCATAGTCACAAGGACTCAAGTCCGGGGAGTATGACTTGATTCCTTAGATCAAGGAACCTTCATGGCATTCGCTTCAGAACTGTTCCAGAGATTCTTCAGGCAGTAGACCGTTCCATTCGAACTATCAACACTACAGGCATTGCCAAAGTTATCCTACAATTTCCACATCGCTGCCAACGGGTTGTACACAATACTGGTGACTACATTGAGGGACAGTAAAACTTGGTAACATGTATCTATTTTGTATCAATTGTAAATAAATAGTTGCCACTATTAAAGTTCCAACCCTCGTATTTACATCATTACTTATGGCAAAAAATAATTTTGGGAAATTTAAAAGGATGGAGGGCTCCGGTCCTGACATGCGGCATTCCAAGTACCTTGACGTACACTCTCTGATTACGTAATATCGCAATCACAGCCTCAATAACATCCTAGAAAAAGGTTAGGGGCTCTAGGCCCTTTTCCCGATACGCCCTTGACAACTTGGTCGGTGTATTTCGATTTTCTAATTTATCGAAATACAACGTTTCCTCCATTCTTATACCAGCCCACTAAGGCGACGTTCTGAAGCTTCGAAGTCCGTGGGCATGCACAGTGCACCGTTTTGGAAGGTGCAATTCGAGTCTCTAGGGTCTAGTACCCCCGCGAAAGAGGGGGTGGGGATATCGCAATCCTGACTGAAGAAATTCGGGGAAAATTTATCCGTTAAGGGGAGATTTTTTCCCTTTTCATAGGGGAAAAATTTCCCTTGTAGGGAAAAATCCCCTTTCCCTGCATCGATGCGGTTTCCGGAGTGAACGATGCACAGCGCGGAGTTGCGGATTTTCCAGGTTTTAGCGAAGAAACTCCGGAAGTTCCGGAGCAATTGGCAACTCTGCACTCATACGTGTTGCACACTGGTTTTTAGCGAACGTTTGTCTGCGCCAAAAACCAGTTCTGAAATGACGTCCTCCCCTCTGCTGTAATGAACTAGCCCGTTTGTGACTTCAGCTCCTTTGAATTCTAACGGTCCCACCGATCAACTATTCGCGAACGAACTATATATATATATATATACACATATACAGCGAAAATCGTTTATAACGACTAACTGGATTTAACGATGAAATTAATATAATAAGAAGCTGAATTTCCTATTTTTTCCTTTGTTAAATGTACCTTTTATAAGTATTCTCCGCAAACAATCTCTTCCCACATTCGTTACCTCTCCTCCTCTCCAATCTATTGTCCAGCATTCGCTCCTCAAAAGCATAAAAAAAAAACGTTAAAAAAAATTCGTAGAAAGAGGACAGGAATTTATAATCAACTGCTGATATTATTATTATTATTGTTGTAAGATAAACCAAATAATATTTTCTATGAATAAATTAATTTTATTTGACGACGATTTTTTGGGGGTTTCGATATTTGGGGGAGGGCGGCGAGGGTGGATGCAGAATAAAATTTCAGGGAGGGCGCAAAGCTTGAAAATTTCACTTGTAAGTTTAGTTTTATTTTTTACTTGAAAATAATTATTTTTAATGTAAATTTATTATTCTCAGGGGCCGCATGTTCCCTGGATGAACCCTCTGCCTGGATCCGCCATTGGAGCAGTAGGGGGTGTTTCACACAATTTTTCAGAATTTCAGATTTAGAAAAAAAAAAGGGTAGAGGGCGCCTTCTCGAGGAGAGCTGATCGTCAGAATTCTACGGTAAATAAATTGCAATTAAAAAAAAAAAATTCGCCGCTTTTGCGCCTCTAGAAATTTGGCGCCCTGGGGAAGTGTCCATCATTTATAAATACGGCACGGAGCGGACGTATATCCTACGGCAGAAAAAATCACAGTTATAAAGCAAAGTGTACTCGGGTAAGCGAATGATTGAAATAATGTAAAACTGCAGCATAGCAACAAGGCAGGTCAAGAGATTTAAGGGGGGAGGATGATACACGTGTTCGAGAAATAGTTTCAATCAAAATTGTTTATGTTATTGTTTATGGCTGTTACAAATAGGTACACGCACAGGCACGTCCATTTCCGCATACTTCCTTAGATTACTTACTGCACCCGATGATGAAACAGACTACAAACCAATCAGTAACTTCTCTTCATAGCACCGTTTCCAGGATAAAGTTAGTAAAGTAATTTGCAATGCAAATTATTTCCGGAAATCCGTTTATACGGCGATCGATTGATTTGTGGCGAAATCCACGAAAACTAACCGCAAAGCGAATGGAATGGCGAAATAGATTGGAATGAAACTTCAGCAGAATTGTTGCTATTTTGATTTAAGAAAAAAAAAACAAGACGCGTTCATTTCCTGTGAATCCGAGTGACAGTCATTATATTTCATGGTCAAGTAAATCAGTAGCATAACAATTAAAAAACTATGGGGGGAGGGGCTCAAGTCAAGGCCGTAGCCAGGGTTTAATTGGGGGGGTTCAAAAAATTGCACAACGTGTACCGATACAGTCACAGCATGCAAGGCCGTTTTCAAGTCCCATTAAAAATTTAGTTTGTGGGGGGGACCGGCCCCCTAAGATCCCCTCCCTGGATACGGGCATGGCTCAAGTGGAAGATTATAAGATGAAATGTGGTAAAATAAAGAATTTTGATACCCAATGGGAGTGGGGGAGGGGGCTTGAGTTTCTTCCATACGCCATAAAGTGGACTGGTCCACTCTGTTGATTTTTCACATCCTCGTGATCAAGGGCGTCGTTAAGACAAATTACAGGGTGGGAGGGGGGCTTTTTTATGTCAATGTTAACCCGAAGAAAATTATCACTTTAACCTTTTAATATGTTAAAAGTATTGCATATATATATTGACATAATATATTAACAAATACATATTAAATATATAAAATCATTATTAAAAAATCAAATCAGAGAGAACTATTTTTTCAAGGAGAGTACCCGTTTGTTTATTTTAAATCTCAGATATTTCTGTAAAAGAGTATGCATAATTTTTTCAACTTATACTTCTAACCTCACCCAAGTTTTTAAGTTATCTCTTCGATAACATTTTATGTTATCTTGTTTAACCACTGAAAAGAAACTCCATATTTATTTTTTTCATTCCAAATTCACTGATAGAATCTTGAATCAGTTTTTATTTTCAATCACTAATCTTCTATGAATACTGATTCAGCACAGTCCATTTAGATGGTTCTCACACATCGTCGATCTCAACCAAGTCTTCACCCTCCTCATGGTACTGAAAGACCTCTCAATTGTAGCTGTTGTAAGCGGTAGAGTGAGGAAGATCTTCAACATCAGGAGCACTGATGGAAAAAACTGACAATAGTCCATCAGGTCGAAGTATGTAACATTTTGCTTTGTGATACTTATTTCCTTCTCCCAAAATTGTTTCCAGGATTTTACTTCTTCAGAAAAATTTTCGATTTCATAAAAATTCTCCAATCCTTTTATCACTTTCTTGAAAATTTCCATATCTATGCTTCCCATTTTTGGGGGATGCAGGCTGCATAAAGAGAATGCTATTTCATTATCTTGTGAAAACCGGCATTGTAAAGAAATGACTGAGTCCAAATAAGGATTAAACAATGATCTTCGATAGTAGTCTTCAGCTGATCCTTTGGGATACTTATCTCTATGCATCTGTTTAGAAGCCATTCTCGGGACTTCGATCTCAAAATCAAATTCTTTTGCTATTACCGCATACTTCTCCATGATGTCATGAAACGAAAGCTCTGGTGTTCCCCTGTCTTTTTTCAAACCAATTAGCAATCGCTGAATATGTGAATGTATTTTATCCAAATCCTTCAGATTGTAGTGTGTTTGTTACAGATTCGAGTTTTGATGAATATACAGAAATGATAGTGATGAAGACGATAAAAACTGAATTATTAGTAGCACATGAAAGTTGAAAGGCATTATTTCTTGTTTCTCTGTTGTTTTCTGCATTTTCTGATAGTTCATACAAAGCTTTTTTTTTTATTATAACAAGGTTTTCATTAAAAAGCCTTATTGATTTATATTTGCTGGACCATCTTGTTTCGCACAACATAAGAATATTTGGAATTAACTATCTTCTTAAAGTGCTTACTCTGAAAAAGCGTATAATTTCTTTGACAGTTCCAATTGTGTTACATATTTGTGGAAGATTGTTAAGGTCGTAAATAACTAAATCGAGTTTGTTTGTTTGGATTTTTTATGGCGCAAGAGCATCTGGGCTATACTGCGCCAAACATGGTAAAATCAAAGACTGTTGTAAAACCCAGTACTTTTTAAAAATTTAAAAACATGCGTATGATCAGCATGGTAAAACGAGTTTATGAGATGAACAAGGGGAAAAAGAGTGCCTTCGGATATTTGTCCCTAATTAACTTTTGCACCCCACCTTCTATTCATGCCATGACAGAACAACCGTCAAATCCCAGACCAAAGAGCTTAGCCACGTTTAGTTCAAGCGTTTCACATGTCTTCAAAATGACATCTGTTATATTTTGCGCTTTTAATTTTCCGAAAGAGAAGAAGCCTAAAAAATCTTCTTTTACTGATCCAGATTTATCTACAAACCTTGCTCCAGTAGAAAGTTTCTCAATGTCTTGGATACCAGCAGTCTCATCGGCAAGTAAAGAGAAACATGAACTTCCGTTTATTTCCTCAACTATTTTAGAACCTCATTGTCAATTATATCAATTAATTCATTCTGAATCGAAAGTGACGTTTTATTTAGCTTTTGCACGACAAGTTTTAACATGGTGGTGTAAAATAGATCACCTGCTTCTACTCTGAAATCCAAGTCTTTGAAGTTTCCCTCGTTCGAGCTTTTTCCTCGAAGAGGCAAATCATGTGTTGCACAAAAGATTACGGTAGACAATATAGGCGCAATCTTTTTTCGATTCCTCTCACTGGTATCCTTTTCATCTTTATTTAGCACCCTTATGACGCCAAATTGTTTGTGCCCTGCGGTGGCGCAGTGTGGTAACGCGTTCTCCTAGTGCGCCGCTAATCCGGGTTCGACTCCCAGCAGTGCAAAGAACGCTTACTCAGAGATCTCATAAAGATCGCACTGCTCACTGTAGTCCGGGGTTTGGTTCCCTAGGCCTTAAGAGGTTCGGATTCCTCGGAAAACAGTAGGTCCCGGCGCAGCATGACCACTGTAGTCTTTGAGCCGTAAAACCAAAAAACAAAATTGTTTGTTTGACATGACGGTTAAAAAGTTTTATGACGCAATTATAGCATCACGATGCCATTGGCTCTTTGCATTGTTTTTCGCTTGGCTGTGAAAATCTTTATATCTCGTGAAAGGTGTCACAATGATTGAGCCAAAAAAGGCCTCTTTGGGTTAGTATAGCCCAGATGCTCTTGCGCCATAAAAAAGCCAAACAAACAAACAAGGCCTCGTTTAACAGAAGGTCGAAACATTACACAGTGTTGCAAAGAGCACCCTTTAAGCTTTTGCTGGAGGAACTGGTTTTCCTGGGCGAAAACCAGTTTCGGCAAGACGCCCTTCCCTAAACTGCAATGGACTAACGTCTGCTCGGCTATGCGCGCGCGAGCGATACCATTGTGGACTGAAATTACTTTCATTTGTAAACTCCTATATTTTAATGGATTGAACGCAGGGTTCCCATTCCAATTGGAGAATATAATTCCCTTATTTTTTCAAGGTTTTCTCTAATTTCCCTGGCAAAATTCTTTGATTAATCACACGTAATTTAATTTCAGTTGGAAAGAAAATAGGCTTCACGTTCGTGCATGGGCGCTCATACAAGTGGGCACGGGGGGGGGGCTGCCCCCCCACCCCCTCAAAAATCTGATTTGCCTGATTCTACTATCCATTTGCTTCAAAAAAAAAAATTAGTCACATTTTAAAATAAGGTACTTTTTTAGCTCATTACTAATTATCAAGCATTATTATTTTAGTTTTGTAGAATTTTAGTATCGTGTACATTCACTAAAATGTTTGACAGCTTTGAGAAGAAGGTAATAATTTTTCTCAGCAACCCCCCCTCCACCTTGAAGTACTCATATAAGCGCTTACGTCTGTAACCCCATCTTACACATTTCTACGTGCGCTCGTGCGTTACTACAGAACGCATCTAGCAGCGTACGTAAAAACAACAAAAGAAGGAAAATTGCATACTTCCTGATTGACACCGGCGATCACAATTTTAAAATCATTTGCTAGTTTAACGACAACAAAACCCAAATGCAAGATTGTTTTCGCTTTTTGTTAACGTGACGTTTCAAAAATTTACATAAATCGGAATATCAGCAGACAATGATTTTTTCTCGAAAGCATTGGTTGAATTCAAATTCTTCTTTGTGATTTTCAAGCCTAGAAAAAAGGAATTAAAAATATATATATTAATTCATACTTTTGAGTTCCAAGTCTAGGTGATGGGTCACGCGTCTAGAACAGAACAGACAGACGACTATACGTGCCCTCTAAGCCACACTACTTTTAACTCCTTCGCTACCAGGCATGTCACGTATGGTGTGATACTGTTTGCCGTTCACTACGAAGCACACAACATATTGTGCGATATTTTGCCGTTCACTACCAGGCACACAACATATTGTGCGATATTTTGCCGTTCACTACCAGGCACACAACATATTGTGTGATATTTTGCCGTTCACTACCAGGCACACAACATATTGTGCGATATTTTGCCGTTCACTACCAGGCACACAACATATTGTGCGATATTTTGCCGTTCACTACCAGGCACACTCACGGGGTTGCCAACCTTATCTGAGCAGCTTCTGGAACATTCTCATAAAATTTCAGGAGTTTTGAGATTGTTTCAGGAGAATAAGAGTAAAAATGAAAGCCCGGCATGTTTTTTTTCTTTTAAAAACAGCAATACAAAAACCCCTATTATAAAAAAATATTTTAGTAATATATATACATATACATAAAAGATTTAAAAATTGCATGTATAAATAAAAAGGATTTATTCTAATATTATAGGAACAAAAACCTAATACACATTTAACTCCCCTCCCCAAACCTCAAATACAAAATGCATTAGAAGTTTTTCCAATGAATTTGTGTGGAATAATTTTAGGAAAATACAAGGGACATTTCTCTGAATACACACAAATGAAAAACTACATGTACAGATATTCAATTAACAATAGGAAAGAGAAAAGCCTAAGATAAGAACTCACCCAAAAAAATTTATTACGTTATTAATTTGTTAATGAATTTTAATAGCAGTGCAGAACAATAAAAAGAAAATATATGATTTCTACGAGGGTTGGAACTTTAATAGTGGCAACTATTTGTTTACAGTTGACACAAAATGGATGCATGTTACCAAGTTTTACTGCCCCTAAATGTAGTCACCTGCATAGTGCACAACCCGTTGCTATCGATCTGGAATTTGTACGATATCTTTACCAACGCCTGTTGTGTTGATAGTTCGAATGGACCGGTCTACTGTCTGAAGAATCTCTGGAACAGTTCTGAAGCGAATACCACGAAATGGTTCCTTCATCGTAGGAAGCAAGTCAGAGCCACAAGGACTTAAGGCCGGGGAGTATGACTTGATTCCTAAGATGAAGCAACCACTTTGTGACATTCGTTTCACAACTGTTCCAGAGATTCTTCAGGCAGTAGACCGGTCCATTCGAACTATCAACACAACAGGCGTTGCTAAAGGTATCCTACAACTTCCACATCGCTGCCAACGGGTTGTATACAATACTGATGACTACATTGAGGGACAGTTAAATTGGGTAACATGTATCTATTTTGTATCAATTGTAAATAAATAGTTGCCACTATTAAAGTTCCAACCCTCGTATTTACATCATTACTTATGGCAAAAAATAATTTTGGGAAATTTAAAAGGATGGAGGGCTCCGGTCCTGACATGCGGCATTGCAAGTGCCCTCACGTACAATCTCTGACTACGTAATATCGTAATCGTAGCCTCAATAACAGCCTAGAAAAAGGTTAGGGGCTCTAGGCCCTTTTCCCGATACGCCCTTGACAACTTGGTCGGTGCATTTCGAGTTTCTAATTTGTCGAAATACAACGTTTCCTCAATTCTTATACCAGCCCACTAAGGCGACGTTCTGAAGCTTCGAAGTCCGTGGGCATGCACAGTGCACCGTTTTGGAAGGTGCAATTCGAGTCTCTAGGGTCTAGTACCCCCGCGAAAGAGGGGGTGGGGATATCGCAATCCTGACTGAAGAAATTCGGGGAAAATTTATCCGTTAAGGGGAGATTTTTTCCCTTTTCATAGGGGAAAAATTTCCCTTGTAGGGAAAAATCCCCTTTCCCTGCATCGATGCGGTTTCCGGAGTGAACGATGCACAGCGCGGAGTTGCGGATTTTCCAGGTTTTAGCGAAGAAACTCCGGAAGTTCCGGAGCAATTGGCAACTCTGCACTCATACGTGTTGCACACTGGTTTTTAGCGAACGTTTATCTGCGCCAAAAACCAGTTCTGAAATGACGTCCTCCCCTCTGCTGTAATGAACTAGCCCGTTTGTGACGTCAACTCCCGTGAATTCTAAAGGTACCATCGGTCAACTTTCCGCGAACGAACTATATATATATATATATACACATATACAGCGAAAACCGTTTATAACGACTAACTGGATTTAATGATAAAATTAATATAATAAGAAGCTGAATTTCCTATTTTTTCCTTTGTTAAATGTACCTTTTATAAGTATTCTCCGCAAACAATCTCTTCCCACATTCGTTACCTCTCCTCCTCTCCAATCTATTGTCCAGCATTCGCTCCTCAAAAGCATAAAAAAAAAACGTTAAAAAAAATTCGTAGAAAGAGGACAGGAATTTATAATCAACTGCTGATATTATTATTATTATTGTTGTAAGATAAACCAAATAATATTTTCTATGAATAAATTAATTTTATTTGACGACGATTTTTTGGGGGTTTCGATATTTGGGGGAGGGCGGCGAGGGTGGATGCAGAACAAAATTTCAGGAAGGGCGCAAAGC
>QLNU02014176.1:60984712-60998172 GCA_006491805.2 Dysdera silvatica
TATTTTATCCAAATCCTTCAGATTGTAGTGTGTTTGTTACAGATTCGAGTTTTGATGAATATACAGAAATGATAGTGATGAAGACGATAAAAACTGAATTATTAGTAGCACATGAAAGTTGAAAGGCATTATTTCTTGTTTCTCTGTTGGTTTCTACATTTTCCGATAGTTCATCCAAAGCTTTTTTTTTTTTTATTATAACAAGGTTTTCATTGAAAAGCCTTATTGGTTTATATTTGCTGGACCATCTTGTTTTGCAAAAGACAGGAATATTTGGAATTAACTGTCTTCTTAAAGTGCTTACTCTGAAAAAGCGTATAATTTCTTTGACAGTTCCAATTGTGTTACATATTTGTGGAAGATTGTTAAGGTCGTAAATAACTAAATCGAGTTTGTTTGTTTGGATTTTTTATGGCGCAAGAGCATCTGGGCTATACTGCGCCAAACATGGTAAAATCAAAGACTGTTGTAAAAACCAGTACTTTTTAAAAATTTAAAAACATGCGTATGGTCAGCATGGTAAAACGAGTTTATGAGATGAACAAGGGGAAAAAGAGTGCCTTCGGATATTTGTCCCTAATTAACTTTTGCACCCCACCTTCTATTCATGCCATGACAGAACAACCGTCAAATCCCAGACCAAAGAGCTTAGCCACGTTTAGTTCAAGCGTTTCACATGTCTTCAAAATGACATCTGTTATATTTTGCGCTTTTAATTTTCCGAAAGAGAAGAAGCCTAAAAAATCTTCTTTTACTGATCCAGATTTATCTACAAACCTTGCTCCAGTAGAAAGTTTCTCAATGCCTTGGATATCAGCAGTCCCATCAGCAAGTAAAGAGAAACATGAACTTCCGTTTATTTCCTCGACTATTTTAGAACCAATCTCATTGCCAACTATATCAATTAATTCATTCTGAATCGAAGGTGACGTTTTATTTAGCTTTTGCACGACAAGTTTTAACATGGTGGTGTAAAATAGATCACCTGCTTCTACTCTGAAATCCAAGTCTTTGAAGTTTCCCTCGTTCGAGCTTTTTCCTCGAAGAGGCAAATCATGTGTTGCACAAAAGATTACTGTAGACAATATAGGCGCAAGCTTTTTTCGATTCCTCTTAATGATATTCTTTTCGTCTTTATTTAGCACCCTTATGACGTCAGATTGTTTGTGCCCTGCGGTGGCGCAGTGTGGTAACGCGTTCTCCTAGTGCGCCGCTAATCCGGGTTCGACTCCCAGCAGTGCAAAAAGAACGCTTACTCAGAGATCTCATAAAGATCTCACTGTAGTCCGGGGTTTGGTTCCCTAGGCCTTAAGAGGTTCGGATTCCTCGGAAAACAGTAGGTCCCGGCGCAGCATGACCATCGTAGTCTTTGAGCCGTAAAACAAAAAAAAAAAATTGTTTGTTTGACATGACGGTTAAAAAGTTTTATGACGCAATTATAGCATCACGATGCCATTGGCTCTTTGCATTGTTTTTCGCTTGGCTGTGAAAATCTTTATATCTCGTGAAAGGTGTCACAATGATTGAGCCAAAAAAGGCCTCTTTGGGTTAGTATAGCCCAGATGCTCTTGCGCCATAAAAAAGCCAAACAAACAAACAAGGCCTCGTTTAACAGAAGGTCGAAACATTACACAGTGCTTGCAAAGAGCACCCTTCAAGCTTTTGGAATAGACTAACTAAGAGCTATACTCCAGCAGCCATTCGTGTCTAAATCGCCTTTTTCCGGTTTCGACATCAAACTTGAAATCGTAATTTATGTCTAGATGGAAAGGTTTCGTTAGTAGATTATATTTGAGTTCATCATTTGAACATCCGTTAATGTAGTTTCCGACATCTACTTCATCGAAAAAAATAGAATCAGGCTTGTTACTCACCAGATTCACACTGCAAAACGAACTTTCTTCACGCGGTACTTCTGATTTTAGGTTAGGTGATACAATCTTAGATGCAAGGTTGGTATCGAGACTTGGCCTTTTAATTAAAAACTTATCCATACCAATGCTAAATTAAATGTACCTCTAAATTTTAGTTTAGATGTGGAGAACACACTGACAACACGACAAGCAAAAACCTCATTGCGAGAACATCAGGAGACAAACAATTGACAAAGTTTAGTGAAAGTCTTGCCTGCTAAAGTTAACATTGTCTCCCTTCTTTTATGTTTCAAAAAATCATGATAATTAAATGCTCGGTTGTTTAGGCTTGATTTTCGAGTCAAAACTGAACATACATTTATTAATGATATGATTAATGGTTATATTTCGTTAATTCCTCTTTATTTTTTTTTAGAAAATTTTCCAGCCTCGAAAAGAACAGTTTCACATCCAAATTTGATAAACAGAGGAAACCTCCATTTCATACATATAATTGTTCATCAACAATCTAATTTTTAAATTTAAAATCTAGTTTTTACTCCAAATGAAAAAAAAAATCTTTCAATTCTTGTGGTACGCAGTTGCCTCCCCCGCCCCACCCAAACGACGCCCATGCTCGTAATTGATTTGATTATTAGCTCACCTGAATGGAACTTATTGATTTGATAGCATCTTGTGGTGCAAGGCCATTTTCAAAAGCAGTGATACACAAACGAGGTGAGCGGTGAAGTGGTAACACGTTCGCCTACCGTGTGGTAAATCCCGGGTTCAACTCCCATCCGTGTCAAAAAAAAAGATCGCTTACTGTCTAACCGCTCACCACAGGCTGGGGGGTTGGTTCCCAAGGCCGTAGCCAGCATTTAATTTCGGGGGTTGAGTACCCCCCTTCCTCCTAACTGCCTGGCAGTTGATTGCACCGACTGAGCGTCATGTCTGGGATTACAGTGCTGCCTTCAGCAGTCACTTTGCCCAATCCCCCCTGCACTCTCTACAACTAGCTTTATCCGGATCTTCTAGATTTCGTACCTGAAAAAAGGTCACAATGTATAAAACCTTACGTTCCGTACCTAAGAACAGGTTACATGGCAAAATCTCATGACACAGGTAAAATTTGTGTCGAACATAATATACAGGTCCATAACGCAAATATGTGTATTGGAGAGAGGGAGAGAAAGAAATAAACAGAGATACGACTAGGTCATCTGTACTGTGCTTTACTTCTTAAACTATACAGTAAAACGTATTTAAACTCATTTTAACTATGACATGCAAGGTTGTATTGTAATGGAAGTTCAGTGACACATCTGTTTTAGATTTCTGTATTTATATTAATAACATATAATTATTATAATAATAATAAAATTAAAAATTATTAAATAATGATAAAATAGAGGTGAAGAGACTTTGGAGGAAGAAGGCTACAGTTGTTCCATTTGTAGTGGGTGCATTAAATGCTGCTCCCAAAATCTAGGGCATCACTTCAACACACTAACAATTAACACCAAATACTCAGTCGCTTTGACATAAAGAGTACCATGGTAAGTGACCGATATCACCCCATAATTCATTAAATCTAATTAAGCTTACTCGGGAGTCGATTGGTTTGTTTGTGCTTTGAAGCACAAGGACAGCAAGGGTCATGTGTGAACCTGCATTTTTCTGAGAAATCTAAACCTCTTAAAACCTTGGAAGTCGAACCCAATAGAATACCAGAGATATAATCACTGGGGTGCTCACAGAAAATATAAACGTGCAAAAAACAAATAATCATAAAGTGGTGTATATTTGCATATAAAATCCATTATTTACTTTAGCAAATGAAACTAAAAAAAATGGAACAAAATTGATGCTATAATTTATGTTTTAGCTACACCTGTTTAAAATTTGTAGTTTTAAAGAGACCCAGGAGATTTATGTGGAGTTCGGCAATATCTTATTATCGTTTCAGAAACTGAGTCTTCTGCTGTTATTCTCAGCCTGAATACAAGCTGGAGGTCTGCGAAGCAAGTAATTTAGAAATCAGTGATGGAGAATTCGCGAACAATGTATTCATAAACAACAATAGTGAAAGAATACAATCACTGACTAAAGATTATCATAACTAATAAAATTTCGTCACTGTTCTAATGTATAAGAAAAGATTCCGTGACTTTTTGAGAATGACTGTTCTCTTCATCAAGTGAAATATCGAGAAAGTGAAAATGTCTTGTATTAATACCTCCAGTTCTGTATAAATACAGGACATTTTCACTTTCTCGACACTTCGCTTCAGAAAGAGAATGGTAGTTCCTGAAACGTTGTGGGATCTTTTCCTATACATTGGACCAGTGATGAAGTTCACTAGTTATAAATAAGGATATAATGCAAACATTCTTATTTTTAGTGGATATGTCTTATTTGTATCTTAATTCCCATCTCCACTTTGGGAGCATTATGGCCTTGAGACTATAACTGAGATAAAAAGCATTGTCAGCACTGCTGTTTTATAATAAAATAAAAATCCAAAATGCCCAATCATTTGGTCTATCGACCATTCAGTGTCCAACAATCAATACAATTGTTGGATAATGGCAAATAGTTATCAGCCATTCATCTATGGGAGGAGGCACCATATTAGAAGACTGAGATCATCCCCAGATATAGCCAATTACAAATGGTCACCCTCTCAAAACTGTCCATGCCCCATGTTGCTTAACGTTGGTGATTGGATGAGAACTGGTGTTTTCAACGGTGGACAGCCATGGCCCATTTAAAAAACTTACGTTTGTGTGCCAGTAAAACTAACGAGTGCTATTTGTAAGTCATTTTTCATCCCCAAAAAAAGAGGTGCATGCTGTTTATGCTTCCTGCACGTGATGATCAAGATCACATTAAAAAAAAATAATGTTGCTACTGCAATTTCCAAAATTTGTGTAGTCTAAACGTAACCATGGGAGCCCAGTTACCTTTTTACCTAGATACATCTTGGGGACATATTTTTTGAAGTATGAATTCTGAATTTCATGTCAGTGCATCAAAAACCGTGCTCACTAGAGCCCTGTAAGTAGGCAAAGTTTTGTACGACCCCTCCCCCGATCCATTATTAACGAACATTATTTTCATTATTGTTAATCAAAGAGATCTCCTTAAGCATTTGGTGAGAAGGATGTGAGGAAATAAATGTTGTGCTGATAGGCATGATTACTATAAAGACCTTAACCACATAAATGTTGGTATGGGGATGAGTGACAATCGTTGCTACGGAGACATGAACAAAGTTGTAAAAAAAAAAAAAAGTTTTCAACAATAAAACATTCAGCAGAAAAGAAGGAATTTAAAATACTGTTTGATATCTACAGTGTACATGTTAACGTACATATACAGGGTTCATGCCAAAAGTAATGACAATATTTTTTTAAAATAAAAGTTATTTAAGCTTTAGTCAAATAGCAGTTTTTGAAGCACGGCCCTTGGGATCCAATACAGTGAATTTCGTGGTTTTTTTCCATTGTTCATAACACTGTATGAACCCTTCCCAGATACTCCGAAGATCTATAGTCATGGCTTCCTGAGCTATTTCTACACTACCAAAACGATATCCTTTCATGACCTTCTTGTCCTCCTTGACTTTTGGGAGTCAAAGAAAGTCACAAGGTGCCATCACGGCTGTACAGTGGTTGGGGTAACACAATGATATTTTTCTTACTGAGATACTCGATCACCAAGAATGCTGTGTGTGGGCCCTCGCATTGTCATGGCGGAGGATCCAGCTGCTGGAAATCTCTGGTCAGACTCTGATGACACTTTTCCACAAATATTTGAGAAAATTATGATGATTCCAAGTAGAAATCAGCATTTACTGTTTGCACTGGTAGCACAAACCTCTTATGAATTACTCCTCTCAAATTTTCGTTCATATTCTATGTTGATGGGTGCTCTTTGCGTGGTTATTCTCTCGCTCGCCCTTGAACGCCTTGTGCCACTTGTGATTGTGCCAAATTTTTATCACCATAAACTTGTTTCAACATGTTAAAGGTATCGCTACCCGATTTGGTCAACTTATCACAGACTTCTTCACATACCGTTTCTCGATCGTTCACTGCACTATTGGCCAGGACAATAGGCTACGAACAGGCAGTCTCACTCTAGCACACCTTTGCACACTTCAACAGCTTGAAGCTGATTGGAGACTGTTTCTTTTCAAAGTTGACTCTGCTCATCACCTTTCTAAATGGTCGCCGTTGTCTAGCTAAGTGGGAGGACAAGGGGGAGGGGAATATTATCATTACTTTTGAAACTAACCCTCTATCACTGAACAATTGAGATAATAAGTGGTAAAATATGATGATTCGATATGTGTAATATGCAGAGAATTTTTATAACAATGTTAGAATGCATCAACAATGCTTATAAATAAAAATTAACACGTTTCGGGAAAACAAATTGGCCACCCTTCTTCGGGATTGCACAAAGCTAAAGTGTCAATAATCAGTGGTGTTTCCATTCACTTGGTTGCATAGTTGCCATTGCGATGGTTTTTCATAAAAATCAATTATTTCTGAAATACTGTGTTGTTCCATTGGTCCATACCATACATTGGTCAAATGAAACATGCATTGGCCCATAGACTAGAAAGACACCAATGATACATCGCTAAGACCGAGGTCCATAAATCGTTGATAGCGGTCCATTGCCTTGAACAAGACCATAAATTCAACTTCTCTGATCCTCGCATAATTCACCAACCCAGATCACCTATCGAATTCAACCATGTTGAAGACTTTTTCATCAACAAATTTCAAGACACCATAGTGAATACCTCTGCCTGGAAAAATCTTCTTAAATCCACCTCACAGACAGCTTCAACTTTCCCGGCACCTCTCGCTTTACCAAAACTGTTTTCTTGTGTTTTTCAAACGTTTTCTTACTGTTTTCAATCCCTGGAAATTTGGTCATATATCAACCAATACAGTATTCCAGAAATAATCGATTTTTCTAGAAAACCATAGCAATGACAATTATGCGACCAAGTGAATGGATTCACCTCTGATTGTTGACACTTTAGCTTCGTGCAATCCCGAAGAAGGGCGGCCGATTTGTAATCGCGTTGATTTTTATTCATAAATATTGTTGATATGTTACTAACGTTGTTATCAAAATTCCCTGCAATTGAGGTCGTATGCAGGAAATATCCACTTATCTGAAAAGTAGTACTGAACAGTATAACATATTGTAATAAAGATGTGTGACTCACAGTATGTAAGCATTAAATAAAATAAAACACATTAACACAGTTTAAATAAATACAATGGTTTATAGCTATTTCGGAAGCACGTTGATAGCATTTCGGATAGCTATTTAGGCTTCCCTTGTTATAACTTTAGTTACACGTCTTTTGCTATGGGACGAATGAAGTTTCTCCAAATAGAGGACATGGAATTGAACGGAAGCTGATCGTTAACAGTAGAAGAGGAATGCGAAAGAATATGGAAGGCTTCGAAGAAATTGAGGTCGGCTGGTGAAGAAACTTTCTCTATTAGATGGGCCTTGTCCATCCAGCTTCCCATACATGTTTCACCAAAGCAGATTTTTCCAGTTGTTGTTTACGCACGTAGGCTTCATGCTCTTTAAGACGAAACCGAAAGGCACATTGTGTTTGACCAATATAAACACGACTACACTGGCATGGGATGGAGTAAATTCCAAAATAATTGCAATCAGGAATAATATCCTTGAGTTTGGAATAACCGAGTTTATTGATTGGAGTAAAAGTGACCTTGAAATTAAATTTACGGAGGATGGAAGCAATTTTTGAAGAAATTCGTGGAACGAAAGGAATGCTGATAAAATTACAAGGAGAGGAATCTATCAAGAGTGTACTGCACAGCTTAGGTCTAGTGAGTTTCTTCAAAGCGTCGTCAATAATGGTGGGATTGTAACCACGATCTCGAGCGATGTCACGAACATGGTAAAGTTCCTTACTCATTGCTATCTCATCCCAGAAATAAAATGCAATTTAAATATGTAGCCGAAACACTTCATTAAAGTATACCTTTATGGTAACCTGCCTGAATCCATGTCTATTTTATTCGAATTGACAGTCGATAATTACCCTTAGTCCTGACATTAATGCAAAAGCTGTAATTTCAAAGATTAGTCTCAGATATTTAAATCGTACACTTTTAAAGTAAATGTTTCTGAACAATTAATCATTAATAAAGATTGATTATTAAGGAAATTAAATTCAGCACTCATATTCTTAGATCAGTCTAGACTCATGACTAATATATTATAATTTTGGATATTATTGCTATTACCAAAATGAGCATGGTTACCATGGGCATGCTTGACAATTAACTACGAATCATACAAAACAATAAACCTGAAGAGGTAGTTTTATCCAAAGGGTTAAAAAAAAAAACTTTATCTCAGTATGGACTGGATTCAGCAACTTCTTGATTAGTATCAGTGGCATACGTGTAATATGGTAAGGGAAAAGGGGCTAGCACTTGCCCTCCCAAGGTTATTTTAGAAAACAGGCAAAATCATACTTTTTCCCCATACAATTTTGGGGTTTCAGTTTTACGTTAACTGTAATCCCCTGAGTTATGCTATGACCAGTGGTAGAGAAAGGAGGGGCTCAAGCAATAGGCGGGCACAGACTTTCATTTAGGTCAAAAGGAAAAATGGGTTTGGAATAACACCCTTCATTTATCATGAAAGTTTGAATTTTTTACAGTGAAAAAATATATTTTGGGGGTCATCACACTTGTGACCATCTCCCCTGTGTCCGCTCTTCAGCTCAAGCCACACTTCCCATTGAATAACAAAGTACATTGTCCTACCTAATGATGAATTTATCTTTTGGTAAAACTGCATAATAACCTCACTCTGCCAAGCTTGTCGTCAAAATTCATGCTATAGTTTTAAACTTGGTCGGAGAATGTTATGTGTGGTCCATCTGGACACTGCACATCACAGTTTGCCTGTTAGAACATTGGCAAAATGAACATCCGTGATGTTGGAATAACATTTGCAGAAGTTTTTATGACCGAGTAATTTTCCCGAATTAGCAAAAGCCTAGTGGAAGGTGCCAGCAACACTCATACCTAAAAGAAACATCAGATAAGGAAGGCACTAAAATGGGTTGTATGGGGAAATGCTTGCAATGGTGCAAATGTAAATCAACAACGATAGCGTCCAGAATGGAAGTTGGTGAATCCAGGAAAGAAGTCAGCACCTTTGGTGAGACTGATATGCAGTTACACCGATTTTTTTTTAAACTAATTTTGATCTCCCCCATCTATAATTTTTGAATTGCTATATCCCTGACTGATACTTGCGTTCTGTAGAACGAATCACCAAGACCGAGCTGACAAGACCTTATCCATAGGTTACTCACGTTTATAAATTTAGTTCTCGCACTTTTAAATTGGGTTTGTAGAAGAATCGATCAATATCAAAGAAATTCAATTTAGCATCTATGTTGTCCATTAGTCTTTCTACAACCCAGATTCAATTTACACTAATATTCCTAAATTTATGCATATTATTTTTTAAAGTTGGTGATGGTCAGTAGCGTCGTTGGGGGGGGGGGGTCAAGGAGGGCAGTCACCCCAATACCACAATCCGTGGAATGGCAATTAGCCTTTAAAAAAACGATGACAGGCACAACAACTACGGCAATGACAGTCACTCGCCCCGGGCGGCAAAATATCTAACTACGTCACTGATGACGGTTGATCGAATAGAAGTATTAGTTAAATTTTTGGAATGTTCAATCAAAATTTACAAAAACCATATTGTATAATTTTGTTCTTTAAATTAGTGACGAATAACCTATTAATTTTTTTTTAATATAAAAATAAAAAAAATTTTAATATAAAAAATAGAATGCAAATAAGCGATATTCGTTTCAACTCTCCCAAAATGGCTTTAGGAAGTAAAAGAAGAATATTCGAACATCAGTTTTATACAAAACATTGCATATCCCAAAAATAACTTGAAAATCAAAATTTATTTTTCAGTATGTGCTTAAAAGAAAAAAAAAATCCTAATTGTTTAATTGAAAGCAATGAAATGTAGTCAAATACTCGAAAAGAATAAATTTTGGCATCTTGTAGGAGCCGAACACATATCCTCTTAATTGTCCGTCAAATGTACACGCTACAAGCGTCAATCACTCTCCCCACGGGGAGTGTATGTAAGGCTTTCACTACAGACAAATTTGCGAAGAATGGTGAAGTGCTTAGACTGCTTCTCAAACCGAAGTGGCAACAAGTCAAAAATTGATTTGATTATATTTAAGACATATTTGATCATCTAATACAGCCGAATCATTGGCTATGATAAAAATTACTCGAATAAATAAACGAAGTGTAATTTTTAAGTTTTTTTAATTAATGTTTAAAACATTTCCTCACAAATCCACATCCTTAATATGTTTAACTATTTTATTTTTTTTTTAAATAAATATCACTTACAAAATTGCTGAATGGAGGAGAGATGGAGAAAAGGTAGAAGTTTGAGTGACAAAGCCCAATTAAAAAAATCAGGATTCTAAATTCACTCATTACAGGGTATCCTCAAATTGCATGAAGCTGAACATCACATGGTACTTGGTATAAAATTCATAATAAAACCAAATATAATCCCCACTGCTCAGAGAATTATTATTTAATCAACTCATTTTGTAATTATTTTCATAAATTAATAAATCCTTTTCTGAAATAGCAATCAGGAAAATAAAACATTTAAAAATAACAGTATTATAATAATATAAAACATCTTAAGTAGCCTATACTAAAAACATGATAAATTAGAAAACACTTCGTTTAGTTTTACCCCAATGACATTACATAAAAAATATTTTATTATGTGAATATGTTAATTTAAACCATATTTTATAGTACAATTATTATAATTTTTTTAAATCTCTTCCCCTCTAAACAGTGTCGCATCCAGAATAAAATTTTTCGGGGAGGGGATGGATCGTACTCCACGGACCCATATAACTACGCTTATAATCTGATGTAAACATTCCTAGTATCGCCAAACCAAATTGGAGTAGAGGATGGCCAAGCGGGCCAAATAGCACGGGCGAACGACATTTAGCTGGTAAAACGGGGTTTGGCAAAAATATATTGGTATTGTAAAAATAATTAAGGCAGTTTAAAATAGCCTGTACATTTTCTATTTGGCTTGGGTCTATTTAACCATATCAGTAGGGTCACCACTGGGATAGGAAACTGATGCGACTGAATCACCAATGGCAACCCCACAAACTACCGGTATAAATAAATACCAACTTTCTAATATCTAGGGTTAGCATATACCAAGCTGTAAAATAAATTAAAAACTTACCTATTACATCTTGCAAACACTGGTCTTCGATTAAAACTTCCATTTTCGAAACAATCACAATCACCTCACATATCCATTTGTATCCATTTTAGTGGAAATCACTTTCACTAACTTTTCCCAGAGTGTCATCTTTGATCACATGATCCAAAACTTTTGCTTTCTAGAGTTTCCCACATTTTTCTTTCCCGCGCAACTGGAAAGTTGGAAAACTTCTGAGGTGCACTGTTGTTATCAATCTTCGTAACCCTTATATTTTAAACGAAAAGGGTGACAGTGGGACAACTTTCTTTTCTTTTCTTTTTTGTTTTTTTCCCGTCCAGAATCAAAACAGAGGAGACTTCTGCCTGAACTTGAAATATGAAAAAAAAAAAGACTAGCCTGCGTTACCGGTTTTACAATAGCCAATGGGGTTTTGTTACTTCTCTTGGCTCCTAGCAAGGTTTGGCTGTCACAGCCACCTGTTGAGTTAGTGGCAAAATCACTAAACGAATGGCTCTGTGGGGAAATACTGTTCCTAGAACTGTTTTTCTCTCGGACTTTCCTAGAACATAATGAATTTCAAGCGATATGAAAGCCTGCGATTGTATGTGTTTAGAATTTGTAGATCTTATTTTAACTTCCAAACTTTTTTAATTTTACACTGTGAAAGTGATGAGACAAAACACAAATCCTGATTGAAAAAAAAAAAGCAATGGAGTATTCTTTACATATTAAAATGAAATAGATTGAAGATCAAGGTCGTTCCTTGTGGAAAGAGGTGTAGTGGGGCGGGAACACGTTTGTTTGTTTGTTTGTTTGGCTTTTTTATGGCGCAAGAGCATCTGGGCTATACTGCGCCGCGGGAACACGTAGGTAACGGCATTCCCACAGTCACTGGTGTACGCAGGGAGGTTGTAACACCCCCCATTGCAATGAAATTTTGTATATTTAACATAGGAATATATGAGTTGTAGCTCTGTAACCCCCCATTGAGCCTATAACCCCAACCTTATGAACATGCTGCGTACGCCTATGCCCGCATTTTTTACTATAACCATCGTTCCCACGAACAAAAAAATAGACAGTTTTTGTATTAATTAATATTACGGAAAAAATGCTCTAAAACATTCTGGTCGTTAAAGAAGTGACCATGAAGTTAAAAAGTTAATTAAGATTATAAAAAAATGTTTGTGGAATTATCATTTGTGGAAATAATTAAAGAATAGGCATAGTTATATAATAATTAAAACTATTTAAATAATCAAGGAATAAATAAATAAAATTCCTAAATTGTTTTGAAAATTCTAAAATCGATATAAAATTATAAAATAAGATTTAAAAAAATTGTAGGTGGCGTCTTTGCCGCCCCTTGGAAATTTTAAGCATGAGGTCAGTCCGAGTGTTCCCACCATGGGCGCCTATGCGAGTATTTCTAGACGGGTGGGGGAACTGAGAAAAATTATTACCTCCTTCTCAAAGCTGTCGAGAATTTTAGTGAATGTACAAGATACCAAAACGCTACAAAAATAATTGATACTGCTTGACAATTAGTAATGAGCTAAAAAGTACCTTATTTTAAAATGTGACTGTAAAACTTTTGAAAGTAAATGCATAGCAGGTTCGGGCAAATAAAATTTTTAAACGGCTAGGGGGGGGGTCGATCCCCTTCTGTCCCCCCCCATATGTGCGTCCATAGTTTTATTTTACGACTACGGCGCTGTTGATGGTGGGGTTCAAAAAGTGCTCCCTCACATGGGCAACCAATTTACTATGGTTAAAAATCATTGATATTTAACATATTTGTATCCTGATACTGAATGATGCATATATTTCTATGTTTTACGTCACAACACTGATCTATGGCTACTTTGGGGATGGGACCGATGATTGATGTGACCTCCGAACTAAGATACATTTACACAAAAACCCGCTTCCCACCCCAGTTTGTCAGAAATTATAACCACTGGGACAAAATACCGCATAATATATTGTGTGGAATGCAGGGGCGGACTGGGTTCCCTCAAAGGGCACATACCTAGGAGGAGGAGGAGGATTGTGCAAGGGTTTCATTGGGAAGGGTGGCCGCCGGGGGCGGCGCTGTAATCCCAGACAGGAGCACATACCTAGGATTATCAGAGGGCGCGTGTCTTATAGCCAATGAGGGCGTGAGTCCTATAGCCAATGAGAACGCAAGTCCTACCGGCCATGAGGGCACAACGACCCGGGAGCAGGTTGACAGGCTGCCCAACCCGTCCCTGACGGAAT
>QLNU02014176.1:60998272-61042097 GCA_006491805.2 Dysdera silvatica
TGTTGTTTTCTGTTTTATTTTTGTATGATATTATCACCCTTATCAGGAATAACACAATTGCTAATATTATGGTCGACACGCAAAACCAGATGACCAGTAACCGGGCGAGATTTCAGATTTTTATTTATTCAATTTTTATTTATTATTGTTATTTGGGGGGGATTTTTACTATGATAATAAATTGTAAATTGGCACCCACGTTTCGAAGCTCATACTGAAATTGTTTTAGGTATAGGAGAAAAAGATACATCGTCCCCGTCCTGGTGTCGAACTAGGGTCCCCCTGTTGAGCCCGAGGTGCCTTGACCGTTTTCTCTTTTACGGCACTCTCTCTTTTACGTCAGAAAGCTGAAGCCTACCCTGCGGCTACAAATTTTCAAGGAAAATAAAGGTCGCTACCGAGAAGTGATCAAAGGCGGGACTGATTTTTTGGAGGATAATTGAATTATTAATTTTAAATTATGTCCAAAGGCGTAATTAGGCATTGACAGAGAGAGAGAGAGAGAGAGAGAGAGAGAGAGAGAGAGAGAGAGAGAGAGACAGAGAACTCCCATAGGTGCAGCCTTGAGAGTAGGCTCAAAAGAAGTCAAATTCGCGAATATTTTCAAAACGGTGAATTCGAAATAACCGCCAAGGGCGTCAAATTAAAAATTTTGCAAAGGCGGCAAAATCGTCTATCCACCTCTGCATGCATGACACTTAACAAATTAGTAGTTTGTGTCATGCCAAGAGTGTAACCTCTGTTACTGTTTATGCGTATATATAAACAACGTGTAATACATGTATTATATATGAGTAAAACTTAAAATGTAATCACAAAATTATCATGTCAATAATTTTCCGTGATCTACCAAACACCAACTTGGAACCATTAGTTTGAAAATCACTCCCTTATCCTTTTCAGACCGTGAACGCACAATTGTGTGGGTCCGGTTTGTAATTTGTAATTCTTTTATTACTTATATATTGGTGAATAGTCCTCACCCACACAATTGTGTTGGTTCCTTTTTTTTTAGTAGTAAATATTGAAAAAATCTCATTTATGACATATTTACACTCTTAAGTGTTGTAATTAATTAAAAAAAAAACATTTTTTCTTTGAGATTGACTTCAGATCTGAAAGGGTTAAGGTAGTAAAGGGAAGAGAAAATATCCAAACCGGTTCTTCCAGAACCTTTTATTTTTTTCAATAATGTATACCATGTTAATGTATCATGTTACATAAAAAAAAAATTCGGGGAAGTTAGGTATGGCAACAGGTATTCCATCGTATAATTAAAATAAGCTAAATATTTATTGCCACAAATGCATTTAATTGTTGAATGCATCCAAGATGATTTCCTTTTATGAAAAACAAGTAACCTACAGAATTATATTTTTAATTAAATACAATATCGAACAAAAAAATTCCTTTTTAACGTTCATCAAAATATTCAAAGTTGGCGTCAGGTTCTTTTTGCCTGTTAACCATGCGCAAGTGTTGTAATTTCTGGGCACAATTTTTAACTTGCTCCAACAAATCTTCATGCTGCGACTGTAGCTGAGCATTTATTCGAACTTGATAGTTTATGGATGACTTTAAATTTTCAATTTCGGCACTTAAACTCTCATTTTGAAGATTAGATGTTTGTAATTCCTGCCGTAGAACGGCGTTGTCCTCCATGATGGATTCGTATATATCTCTTTTGGTGAACTTATTATTACTTAATTCTGATTCCGAATCATATCTATTAGCGCTATATAGATCTCCAATGACTGGTGGGGTGTCTAAATTAGGCAATCTCTGTTGATTGTGGGCTAAGTTTTGATAAAACTGGATTGATTCTCTTAGGCATTCTACTTGTCTCGCCAATTTTTCTTCCTTTCTGAACGATAATTTCAACAACTGAGTGATTTCGGAGTATTTTCTCTGCGTTTCCTTTATTTTTTCAGTTAACATTTTCACATGGTTTTCATACGTTTTAGTGACCGTGAAATTGCAGTATGATCTTGGGTTCGGCAACTTGCGTCTTACCAGTCTACAGTTGAATAATGAATTTTTTAATGCTTTCTCTAATTCTTTCTCCTTTTGTTCCAGTGTTCCAATATGTTGATTTAGTTTCTCATTGGCCTTTGTCAACTTGTAAATTATTTTAAAGAGCTCATAATTCTCTTGCAATATTTTTAAGTTATTTGACTCTGCTGTTGCTTTAGTATCATTGTCGTCTTGCTGGTCTTCTGTGACACCGTGATCTAGCACTGTTGACTCCCCACTTCTTGGGTTGTTTTCCAAAACCTTAAAAGGAGATTCTCCCCTTGAGCCTTCGACAGGTGACAAGGACATGACAATGGGCTCTTCAGAAAAGGGCTAAAAATAAAATACTGTATTTCTTGCTTTATACTTTACTCTTTGCATCTAAAATTCATGCATTTTCCGCCTAACTTTCGTCTAATTTTTTAGACTATGAAACAAAACGAATGCTTATTTTTTCAGAATCCTGTTCGTTTATAATAACAATCTTAATGTATTATACTTATGCCAAGTTTATTCCTCCGAAATATATTTTTTTCATTTCTTCCTCAACATTTTACTATTTATAAATATTAGAATTCAACGTAATAAAATAACTCTTACTTTCCTTCTTGCAATCTGGCGACTTCTAATTTCAAGAAAATACAAGTGCCGATAAATACTTAAAAAACTTGCAAAAAAGCTGTTGCCAAATTACAAAATTTAATTACTAATTTTTCAAAAATCATTAATAATATAAAATAGAATCAATGTTAATTTTTTCTATCAATGAATTTTTTCATAACAAAGTTAGTTTTTAATTAATTTTTTTGGACAATTAAAAATATATGTATATCAAATCAGTATATTTAATATAAGACATTACATATAATACAGAGGGTGACCAGAATAAAACGTATAAATTTTAGAGCTTTCTAGCAGATATAATAATAATTAGAACAAGTTTCAATTTTGCATCGTGTCTCGTGCTTTCGAAAGATAAACAACAAATTCAAATTTTGTACTGTTCTCTAATAACTTCCATGTTTTCAGCAATGTCAAACAAATGTGCTGCTGTTTTGGAGTTGTTTCATCTATGTCTTCGTCAATGTGAAATTGTTCGAGGTTTCCCGCCAAACCGTGTCTGATGTCATTAAGCGTTTCTATGAGCTCGGCTACAAAGGCGACCACACCAAAAGAGGAAGAAAGCGTCGTCGTCGTTGTTCGCAAGAAGTGTAATGGGAAAGGTGGCCGCCGAATGGGGCAGCGCTGTATTCCCAGACTGGCTTTTGTCACATAAAATGACGACCAGTGGACCGAGAAGGGCCACTGGGGGGGGGGGGGCATTGCAGGGGATTGTCGATCGAAACAGGCGTACAGAGACGCACAGCTCACATGATTGTCGTCATTCAACGTCGACCGGAGGCCATCCACGATCAGTCCGCCCCGAAGAGCGGCCGAAATAGATGGATGGCGCGGAAGAACACCCCGGGCCGGCCGGTATTCCTACAGGAGACCACCGGACACCGTTGAGTGGGTGAGGTGCCGCGAGCGATCGCAGCGGACGAAGACAATGACGAACGCCCGTCATGGACAGAAGGCCAAGCACGACCCCAGCGACGAAGTCCGAATTACGAGGGAGGGCGGAGTCCGGTCCCAGAATAGCAGAAGCAGGCATCCATCCACCGCCACCCGGCGGCCAAAGTGAATATCCCAAGCACTCCGTCTTAAGCGAGCTGGAACCAACACCCGCCAGCCCGGACAGACATCCGCACGCCACCAGAGCTGAGACCGAACCAGAGGAAGAAAGCGATCTGTCAATACCTGTACCAACCGTCAAATCATCCGGAAGCGAGTGAAGAGAAATCTGCTGGTCTCAGTGAGAAAAATCGCTCTAGAGACCGGAATGAAACGTGAATCGGTGTAACAAATGATTAAAAATGAGCTGAAACTCAAGCCTGAAAAAGTTCAACTCTTCGCGAAAACAACCGAATCCAGCTTTAAAAATGCCGACAATTTAAACGCCAGACTCAGAGGCGGATTAAGCTTATTGGAGGCCCCTGGCGATAAAATTTTCGAGGCCCTTAGACCCAAGCCCCAAAACAAAAAAATTGTAAAAGGAAGTGGTGATATTTTCGGAAGGAGAATTTGGTACTATAATTTTAGTGAGTTCCTTAAACCGGCAATATGTAGCTAATAATAAACTCAACGTTTCAAGAAAAATCAGAAATTATTTAAAAAAAATTTAACAGTAAACTAAGTTACCCAAGTGCTTAAAAAGTATTTTCTATATGAATTTGCGTCTCGACTTCTTTTTAGCAAATTCACCAATTATTTTTGCAGAAACTGTTTTTCGTCCTAAATTTCTTTTCCCATGTATAATGTGACCATGTTGTTTAATCTGTCCTCTCTCATTGTACTCCTTAAATGGTTTTTAACGTATTTTAAAACTGACAAAGATCTTTCACCTGTTGCATTTGATATTGGCATTGTTAAAAATATTTTCGAAATAATATCTACATTAGGAAAAGTTCCACTCTCTTTGTACACTTCGAACTATTATTCAATAGTACTTCTGGCTATTTATTTATCAGCTTCTTACACTCTTATGTTTTCTCCTTTCATAACAACATATATTAATATTCTTTTCTAATATTCTTGCGAACTTCCTTTATCATTTATAACTTTTTAATATCACTTAATACCACTCCCCAAACATCATTTTTTCTCTTCTTTAATCTATATAGTTATTCTTTTTCATAACTTTTGCAACATAGAATAAAAAATACGCACAGTTCGATTGGATTTTTTGCGTCCCGATATGTATATCCAAGCGATAAATATTCACTGATAAATATTTCAATAATAATAATTCACCAATAATCCCATTGATTATGTGCGCCCAATAATGTGAAGTTTCTTTCCTTTTTAAGTTTTATTTATTCTATGTAATAGGGATTAAATCTTTAAAATAATAATAATAGTTCAAAGAGAATCTTAGAAAACGAATACAATCGTAGCAGGACATGAATGTCCTCTCTCCTCGAAGATTTATCCAGAAGATCCGATTTTCGCGCGGAAATATTGTTTAAACAATGATTTTTAATTCTCGTCCAATTATCTTTTAATATTTTCGCGCTCAAGTGCGTGTGTGTACAACAACCACACACGCGGGATAAGTATTAAGGCATGTGTTTAGAGGTTAAATCAAAGTCGTTCTTCTCAGCTCTTTTTATAAGAAAAATGGCGTTGTTGAGAACAGGGTTTTCACCATTATAATTTAATTCTCATTTCGCTTATTTAATTATACATGGTGAAAATACATTTTTGACAGTAACATTTAATCGTTATGGAACTCATTGTTGAATTACCATGATTTTTAATTAGCCTTAATTTAATAAAAGAACATTCTATACTTATATACGTATGATACGTGAATAATATTAAGTATTGCATCTTTCGCTTTTTGTGTTGTGGTAGTTTTTAACTAGACATCTCTGGAGTTTGGGGCCCCTTGGAGATTGGGGATCCCTGGCCGGACCATAGGTACACGGTGGGAACATACGGTCAAGCAGTCTTACAATCGTCAAGACGATAGGAACTGGTCCACAAAGGCTCCCGGTATCTCAGTCATCGTCGAACATCGCCAAAAACCGCAGTTCTTTGCGGTCTGGGGTGGAATTTGCTCTAGCGGCAAGAAACCCCTGGTTTTTATGGTAGAGATGGTAAAAATTATCAAGAAAGTGTACCAACGCGACATTTTAGAGACCGTAGTACTTCATGGTCCCAGCAGTACTTCTGCGACGCGGTATGGACCTTCCAACAAGACTTAACATTGGCTTATAGAGCTAAAACAACCCAGGAGTGGTGTTGGCTCTGTTTTACGTGTTTCATTACTACGCAAGAATGGCCGCCGTACTCACCGGATTTAAACCCGATAGATTAGAGCGTGTGGGCACTTTTGAGGCCAAGATTTGTGCTAATCGCCACAAAAATTTGGAGTCACTGAAGCGATGGCTACGTAGGAAATGGGATGGAATCACGTCGGAATTTCTACGGCCCATCACCGAAATTTGAGAAGCGCAGAAGTTTAGCATTTTTTTTTTTTTAAATTTAAATCGTATGTCAAGGGGTTAAAGTTCTATTTGAAACTTCGGACTCAGGCTCGCATTCCTATAAAGTATTTCAGGCTTGGGCGGGCTCAAATTGCATACCTTTGGGCTCGAGCTTAAAAAAATTGAGCCCCCGAACTCAGCTCTTGTGTTGTGTGTATGTGTGTGAAGCCGTAGGAAAAAGATGGCCACATCTAACGATTCTGTATTCCCCCACAAAAAAAGAACAAATATTGTTTTAAGGGCTCGGCAGGAAATTTAACATGTGACGGCTGTCACATTAAGCGAGAATCATTCTTCGAGACCATCGAATTGCATTTCTTATCAGATTTTTTTTATTATTATCAATTTCCGATTTGTAATTGAAAATTAAACTATCGATTAAATTTATTGATAGGATGAAAGAGAAAACGATTATAAATGTCAATATTATCGATACTTCGGACGTTGTTCTGACAGCTGTTTAATTTTATAATTGCTCGTTTACGTTTTTTATTTAAATTAACTAGCTTTTCGTAATTGTCCAAGTGGGCTACCGAAGCTATGGCATTTGGTAAGCATATGCTTAATAGTACAGTAAAAACTCAGACTAGCGGACACCTTTGGACTTTAGAATCTGCCCGCTACTTAGAGTTGTCCGCTATTTGGGAGTGTTAGCGTATAGCATGCGTTGGGGCTAGAAATAGGGGAAAGTGCTCACTAAATATGTTTTCGTTATAGAGGTTTTATTGTAATTCTTATATTAAATGTAAAGAGCAATAAGTCGACCCGGCAAAGCCCATATAAACGACACAAATATATATATTTTAATATTGCACACACATTTTTGATCAGGTCGTTTTATATTAATGATAAAATGTGAGGGTTATAATGTCATTTTCATTCTCAGAATGTTTTGTCATTTTCGCTTTTTCGTGAATAATGCTAATGAAAAAATAGTGTTGCTCAATGGTTTCATCAGCCTTTAAACTTGACTGCTAGCCCCCCCTACCCACTGTATACCGATACTTGACGACAAGCGCCTGCCCCTCTATTTTACTGTCTATTTAATACCCGTAGAAGAAACAGTAACATTATTTTTAATTATTTCGAACACAATATTTCTTGTAGGGAAGGAGTAAATAGACTCAATTCCCTACCTTTCTGTTTTTCTTTCTTCCTCCGTAAACCCCGGTTTGCTTATGTCATTGCCATGGGCGCCCATATGAGTATTTCTGTGGGGGGGGGCTTAGAAAAATTATTACCTCCTTCTCAAGGCTGTCACACATTTTAGTGATTGTGCAAGATTCTAAAATGCTACAAAAATAATTGATACTGCTTAACAATTAGCAATAAGCTAAAAAGTACCTTATTTTAAAATGTGACTGTAATTTTTTTTACAGTAAATGCATAGGAGAATGAGCCAAATAAAATTTTTGAACTGCTGGGGGGGGGGAGGTTCTAGCCTCCCTGCCCACTTACATGGGTGCCCATGACCATTGCTGATAGCAGGCTCTACAATTGCATTGAACATACAATTTCAAATGAACAGTACAGGATTCCCATGCAACCTGGAATTGTCAGGGAATTTGAAATCATCCTTAAAGGTCGATGGGGATTTTTCCAGGCTTTAATCAAAAACCTGCCCCCAAGATTTTTGGTTAAAACCCGGAAAAGTCGGTCGGGAAAAATTTTCTTATCTTATAGTTTGAATAGCCAAAACTCCCACGAACGTTCCCTATAACCAAAATTTTGTGATTGGTCAGGGAATTTTGCTGGAAAGTTAGGGAATTTTGCTAAAAAGGTAAGGGAAAAACCTGGAAAAGTGAGGGATTTTTTCTTCCAATGTGAGTGTGAACCCTGATAGTATGTTGTGCAGTTGTATTAATGATAACAGGCTATCAATGAATCTTCATTTACATCAATGTATAACATGTTACAATCAGTAAATCATAAAATTTTAAGTTAATTAACGTTCTACATTTACTTTAATATAAAATTTTCTAAAAATAAAAATTAAGAAACAATTATACAATGATATTGGAAGCAGTAGTGTAACTAGGGGGACAAGGGGTGGTCGTCCCAGGTGCATTTGGGGCAGATAGCCTTTAAAACACAAATTTGTGTTTTGTCTCATGGAGGGGTACAATGATAGTCACTCGTCCTATGCGGCAAAATGTCTAGCTATGCCACTGATTGGAGGCACCAGAAAAGACCAGTTTAACTGATCTGACTAGTCCAGTGCCCCCCACTTCAAACATAGCTGACCTGTCAACACCTCACTCTGCTATTCATAAAAAATAAACATGTAATTTGAGAAAAAAAAAAGCAAAAAGAGAAAAGGCTGAACATCAGCAAAGGGGAAGAAAATTTTGAGGAAAAAATAATCTCTCAAACCTTGCACTTAATTTCCGAAAGAGAATGACTATAGGGGAGATCATGACAAAAGACTACCAATGGATGTGGAGTTTTCAAAATTATAGGGTGGGTGGGAAGGGCCTCACGTTCATATAACTATATATCTATTAGTCTGTCACAAATAGCACACTGCTGATTTTATGTATAGCTGATGATATCGTCAGGTAATCCGTATATGTATATTATTCCAAATTCAGATCTATATTTTGAAGGTGTGGTTTAGTGAGCATAATCACCATCTTCTGACTTTACTTTTTGGGTCTGGATATGACTTCCAAGTGAATTTGGTCATATTTAAGGTTAGTCAGTTGTGTGGCGTGCATATGGCAAAATGGCTGAGAATACCTCACCTTTAGCTGGCAGAAAAAACTGTCAGATTCCAGTATATTTAAATAACTCCTGCGCAGCATGACCATTGTAGTCTTTGAGCCGTAAAACCACAAAACAAATAAATATTTAAATAACTACCAAAATAATGGGCGTAGAAAAAAATTATGCATTTCTAAGGATTTTTTTCAGTATCGTTGTTTCTGAATCTGTGTATGTCAGTGCCTCATATAGATTATGAAGTTTATGCATTATATGCAGTAGTGAATTGATAGCCCTTTTAACAACTAATTCACTAAATTTAAGAACATTTTATAACCGGTTTGCTTAGAGCACAATCGCAGTGAAATATTTAATTATATAAACCAGTGGTTCTCAATCTTTTTAAGCTTGGAAGCCCCCCTCTATGCACCCTGTTGCTCCTTAATATTTTTAAATTATCATCAGTGTATTATTTTTAATAAATGTATTTTATTAAATCCATTTCTTATATATTACACTAGTTGCTTACAACGTAAGAAATATTAACAATAAAAATGTAACAAAATACTTCCTTATGCCATCAAAATAGCAATTAAGAGCGTGTTAAAACTTTTTTTTTAAATGAGATAATTTGTGATGATAACTCTCTATTTATAAATCAGCGTTTAATATTATAACACGCTTGCAAATAGGTACTCGATATTAGAATAAAAACAAAAATAAGTATGATAAATTTGCATCACACACATTGCTGTCTTATTTCAAAAACTTGTACCAACCAATTAGAGAACCGAAATCTTACGTAAGCATGGGGAGGGAGGGGGCTTAGGTATTTGCTTATTTTTTCTTACAAGGTGGAGGGGGAGTATAAAATGGGCAAAAATGTGCTTATGTAATACTTGAACGGCTCCATGTCGATGACGGAGGTTGTTGAATATTACTCCTAATGTACTGTGGCTTGTTGTCAGGATACACGCATTTGTTTTTTTGGCGTGATTGGCCATTTGAAAAAAAGAAAAGAAAGCCTTCTTTTGCCCATACCATAATGAGATAGCTTGTTTCAAAATTTTAGTAATGAGGTCATATTGTATTAATGTTATATATGCTTTTAGTTTATTTTTTGCAAATTAAATGGTGAAAGTTCAGCCACCTTGCCTCTCCTGAAAAGCCACCCCATATATATATAGTAGAACCTGCCTAAAGTGGCCACCTTTGGGACTGGACTGCAGTGGTCACCGTGGACAGGTGGGACATCACACGACAAACTTGGGTGTAGATATAAAGTCCCAACCAGTTCTCTCTTATAAAAAACTGGTCACTTTATGCAGGTGGTCAATTTACCAAGACAGTCACTTTAATAGATTCCACTGTATTGTAATAAATAATTATAAAACACATTGCACACATACATCAAGATACAAAAAGTTTAAAAGTTAACATACCCTACATCAGAGCAATGCAGACTTTTACTTTTTTTTTTGCGGGGGTGGTCACAGACAGAATTTGCCATGTTCTCAGAATAACACCCTTCATTTATCATGCAAGTGGAAATTTTTACAGTGAACAAATATATTTGAGGGGGAGGTCATGATCTCTGTGACCTCCCCCCTCTCTCCACCCTTGCACCAGAGGTAACAAATCCTTGGCATCTGTACAAATTTGTGTCCTCCGAAATATTTTAAACTTAAAAGCATCGCTCCAGGAATCTACCTTGAATCACAGCCTGCCCACACACGTGCATTTTTATTCCGCAGATACAGTGTGATTCAGTATACAGTAAAGAGGTGTTTTTAAGGCTTCGACAGTTTTAGTATATAGCCTTAAAATGTTCAGCATCCTTACTTTATACATTTTTTTTTCTTGTAAGAATAATTCTGCTTAATTTACCGTTAACTGGTTCAATGCCCAGTGGTGCGGGGAAAAAAGAGAACGTTTATAGACTTCTTACTGCAATCCAAGGTTTGGTTCCCTAAGCCGTAAAGAGAAATGTAGATCCTGGTGCAGATTGACCTTTGCTGTCCTCATGCTTTAAAAAACACAAACAGAAATAATTCTACTTTGTAATTATATTATGTTCTGCTTATTTTTGCAATCTGTTTTAAATTTTTAAAGCTTCTTTTTACAGCTAAAAGTGAGAAAAGAAATCAGCCGCCATGGCAACCTCCTGACAACACAAATTCTCCAAGGCTAAAGCTGTATAATAGCCTTACTCGGCAAAAGGTATGAAGCATTCTTTTAACGTTTTTAAATACTTCGGAAAATTGTAGGTCCAGAGGTTCAGATTCCTCGTGGAAAAAGTAGGTCCTAATGCAGCATAACCATTGTGATCTTTGAACTGTAAAACCATAAACTAACTTACAGGACCTGTATGCTAATTGAAAAAACGATAAAAAAATTTGAACTGCAATAATTTTGTGTTGACAATTGTTCATTAGTTTCACACGGTATATCACTGTATGATTTATTATCAAAGTCCTTGTTAAGCATTGGTCATAAGTATCAGTGAATATGTCAATGGCCACTCCGTTGATGGGAGGGGAAATTCTCCATAGCCTTTTTCTTATTTATCTTTAGTTTCGTGTTGTGAGAAATGCCTCTCGTGATGGCTGAAATTTAAATGTATTTTTGCCCGTACGAAGGTTCTAGTTTAACGTAATGAATCATGAAAATAGTGTCCATGTCCGTTTCTAAGGGTGACTGCTGAGCCAGGGTTTTTAATTTATTATTGTAAATCAGTTTCAGTCGGGGGAATTTTTATCTGACCGTAAAAACTGGGTGATGCCATCTGAGGGGTGTCTGTTAAGAAAGGTTTCACTGTACTTGCATTTTTTTATTAATAATTGAATGTGCTTTTTAACATGCAAATTTTGTAAACCAATCCTTTCCATTATAAATAGCAGTCATCTTCAGGTGCATTTGCCACATCTTTTTCTTGTATTATCCTCTTGTTGTATAGTGCTAACACATTTACCCTGTCATGCTCTTAACGTGGGTTTAGGCCTATGCGCAGGATTTAAAAAAATTGGGGTGTTTTTAATAAAAATGGGGGGGAAGGGTTTTGATGGAAACTTTTTTCACATGAAGAATTCTCTTTCACAGTTAATAATATTGTTCAGTTGGGATAGGGGGTGGGTAACCCCAAAAATCTCCCCTTCTTTCTGTCGCAGCCCTATCCAAGTCTGTTTCCTATTGTATTGTAGAATTGTGTAATTATTTATACTTACTGTAGTTTGGAATTTTTGCATTTCCTCCCATACAGAATAATTTTATTCTACTAGTCTGTTTCTTTTTAAACTCATGTTTTACTACAAGAGAAGTTTCTTTAAAATTAAGTTCCATTCAGTGACGGCTCGTGACTTCAAGAACGGGTGAAGCGGCGAGCCCCTCCTCCATCTTTCAAAGAAACAGGAAAAGTGGCCAATAAATTTCCGTTTTCTAGCAAAATAATTGTATTGTGATATATATATATATATATATATATATATATATGGCCTGCAAAAGGGTTGCTGGTATCTAACTGGAAGGAGACCCACACGCTGAACGTATGTGACGATGTGTGGAACCGGCCAGGCCAGTAACCTAGTGTCCTACCCCGCCTTCAAGTGGTGCAGGCTGAGCTTTCTATTTATGTGGCAAATTAATATTTGCTACACGGATAGAAAGGCGGAAGGGGAGGGCTAATTCACCAACCCGTCTAGCCAGCGTGGTGAAATTATGGCTAATTCCTCCATTATGTTGACACACCAGAAACCATGGCCCCTAGTCTCCAGGTGCTGGAGTGCTCCTGATCAAGGCAGCGGTCAGTGTGGCATGAAAGCAGGGGGTGCTAAGAATCACTGGAATGGCCCAGGCTGCCGTTTGTTATTGACCTTGGCTACGTTTAATGGACGATCCCTTGCTTCTGAAGCAAAACTTCAGGAATTGGAAGAGGAACTAGACAAGATCAAATGGGACATTGTAGGACTCAGTGAAGTTAGAAGAAAAGGTGAAGAGTTGGTGGAACTTAAAAGCGGACATTTGTTTTATTATAGAGGAACGGAAACTGGAAGAACAAGTGGTGTTGGCTTCTTAATCAACAAAAGAATTAAAGACTGTCTTCTGGAAGTTGAAAGTACATCAGATCGAGCAGCGAGGCTTGTTGTTCAACTAACCCAGCGATACCAACTTCAAATAGTACAGGTATATGCACCAACATCAAGCCATACCGACGAAGAGGTTGAAGAATTTTATGAAGAAATCAAAGAGTTACACACCAAAGGGAAACAACATATCAAGCTCATCATGGGGGATTTCAATGCAAGAATTGGACAACAGGAACAAGGAGAGACATCGGTTGGTAAATACGGATATGGGGAAAGGAATGAACGTGGCGATCATCTTGAAAAATTACCGACCAATTAGCTTGTTACCTGCTATTTATAAAATCTTCACAAAAGTGCTAACACATCGCCTGCAGAAAAAATTAGATGCAGCTCAACCAAGAGAACAAGCTGGATTTCGAAGTGGATTCAGTACAGTGGACCATATTCAAGTATTAAGAGAATTAATTGAAAGAACACATGAATATGAACTTCCATTGTGTGTGGCATTTATTGACTATGAGAAGGCCTTTGACTCTATTAAAACATCAGCAGTCATCAACTCTTTAAGATCAACAGACATTGAGGATGTGTACATTGACATGGTGAAACGTGTGTATAAAAATGCAAGTGCAAAATTTCGGTTACATAAAGATACCAAAACTATCAAAATTGGTAAAGGTGTGAGGCAGGGAGATACCATTTCTCCAAAACTTTTTACTTCAGCTTTACAGATGATTTTTCAGCAGATAAATTGGAATAACAAGGGAATAAAAATAAATGGTGAATATTTAAATCATTTGCGGTTTGCTGATGACATTGTTATTTTTTCAACGAACCCATCAGAACTCCAAGACATGGTACAGGAGCTCTCAACTAGAAGTAAAGAAGTTGGACTCAAGATGAACCTACAAAAAACTAAGATCATGTTCAATAATTTCGTAGAGGAAACAAAAATACAAGTTGACAACATTGAGCTAGAAATTGCTGATTCATATATTTACCTTGGCCAGCTGATTTCAATGGATGGCAACATTATGAAAGAACTCAACAGACGTATTAAACTTGGCTGGAGTGCATTTGGAAGAAACAGTTTTATCCTGAAGGGGAAATTGCCTTTGTGTCTAAAAAGAAATTTTTTTTTTTTTAATTTGAAAATTTTTAGTGTAAAGAAATACTTTTTAATACAGCTTTTGAATTTGTAAATTCACTATAATTGAATGATAAATGGCTTTGGGCTTTGCATTAATTGATTTCATGGCCTTGAAACTTGCTTTGATTGGGCAAATTTTCGCGGGCGCATTGTGTGTTGTTTACTGTAATTAGCGACAGGAAATCGATTAAGATTTGGTCTGGAAACCTGGAAAAGTCAGGGAAGTTTGAAATAGAATTTGGGTAGACACCCTGTTTATAAGTCGACATGCATCTTCAATCCATCATGTTTAACATTGATAGCAGACTATATGCTTATCATATCAACAATTCTCAACCTTTTTCAACTGATGCCCCACTCCTAGCCACTTTAATCTCCCCTTGTCCTCTTCTACTGCTATTGGTCTGACTATCCTAGAGAGAGAGAGGACTCGAAAATTTAAAAAGTATGATATGTGCCAAAACTGAATATTTATTTTTAAATTAAACCTTACTACCATCTTATATCTGCGACTACATTTTTAAACTGTGAATCATAAATGTTTGATGTTTTGTGTTCACATGTTTTTTTTTATGTTAAGTTTCAGCTGGGATAGTGCCTATCAAAAATTATTCTCCATATATATTTTTACTTGGCAACCCCCCCTTTCCCAACCCTACCACAATAAGTTTTAGCCCACTGATGCCCAACGTTCTGCTCTTAACTTTTAACCCAGGGTATAGTGTGACTTCAAAAGTGGACCATCTCCAATTTTTCATTATGGCGTCCTCAAATAAAAAATTATATATCTTATGTATACCATCATGATGTTATATGCATGAATTGTCACAGGAGTCTGCTTGGCAGCGTTTAATGGCAGAATCTCCTGCACCAGTTCTTTTATTTTGTGAACTACTTTGTATAAGTTAAGTCATGAGAGTTTGTAACTGAAGTCTTTGTTCAGCACTTTTCGAACACACATACATTAAATATTAATTTTCTCTTTAAACTTGCTGATTTTCTTGCAGAAAATATAATTTTGAACATGTCGTAAAACTTCCCCTCAATTTTGTGGAACTGCTCCTCAACATCAGAATTTGAGGAGGAGTAGTACTGCTCCTCAAAATGAAATGCTTCTTTCCAACGCTGAAAGCCATCTTAAGGCGACCACCCAAGGTCCTGTGAGAAAGTGGTCACTCAGAGAGATTGTCTCTTTATAGAGGTATATGTTGAAGGGGTGAATAAACATGAAATTGGGCAGAAAAAAAAATCGAAATTACATACGAGTAAATATCTAAATTTGTGTCACATTAGTACGCAAAATATAAAAGTAAAATATAAAATTTGGTAATTCAAAATATGGAATTTTGATTGGAAAGTGTGAAATTGATTTTTTTTTTTTAAGGAATAGTAGTTTGCTTTTCTGTTAATTTAATTTCTAATTCCCTTTTTTAATAATTTTGAAGTTCCAAAAATAAATAAATTTTTCATTTTAAGTCTATACCTAAAGGTTTCCCTTAATCTGTTTGTTCACTTTCTCCAATGTTTCCAGGACAAGAGAGCATGCAGATCTTTCTGTCATAGTTTTGGTGATGTTTCTACATTGAGATCCAAATGAGATCCTGAAAGGCCAAAACATAAGAGTTCTAAAATTTAAATTCAGTTTTATTAAAGTAAACATTTTTCTTTAATTTTGATAAAATCTCAAAGGGGAAGGTCACAGAAATTGTCTATCCCACTGAAGGTTAGAATATAATCAGTGGATGATAATGTTTTTCCTCATTTTTCAAAACGTAGTCACTTTCAAAGAGGGAGAACGGTTCGTTATGGTCTGGGAATGGCAATAAATTTAACATTGAGTCTATGGGGAAAAATCAGTTTTAAGAAAAATTGGTTGTTCAAGAGGGGGGTGGTCGTTAGGGGAGGTTTTATTGTACTGTGAAAATAATAAACTAAAAATACACTGGTTTCTCTCATGTTTAAATTCAGTTAAAACTTTCATATATAAAGTACATATCGAATATTTTTTTTTACTTACTTGTCTAAACTTAACAGTGTTTACCCCCTCTGCTACAGCCAATGTGAAAAATTAAAAGTACTGTGCAATAATTTTTTAAAATATTCATTTTGAAAACTGAACACTTTCATCCTCTCTGGGTGTATTTCATTATAAATGGTTTCTCAATTTCATTATAATGTGGTAAAGTCAAATAACTGTCGTTTTAAATACCTGCTGCATTAAACGTCTGTTAAATGCAACGGATCTGATAGATTCAAACTGGTTATGCTAGCTCTGTCTGATTCATTGACGAAGGGTTAACTATACTATTTTAACGTTTTTGTTTCTTTTTTTGCTTTACTCATGTCTATAAATACTTCCAGGAAGAATTCATTCCCCAGTTTGGCAACAAAGTTCTATGGTATAGTTGCGGACCAACTGTCTATGATGCTTCCCATATGGGCCATGCAAGGTATGCAAACAGGGACATTCAAAATTCTCTATAAATTTGAAATACCGAAACAGACTTTTTTTGTCAAATGTATGTTTGTGTAAGTAAAATTTAAGCTTTCCATAGACTGTATATCCACACAGTAGCTTTTGGTTAATAATTTTGACACCCGCATCTACGCTCAAAGTTGTGGGTTTTTTTTTAAAAAAAAGAAGAAAAAAGCCACCATCCTGGCCTGGAGTGGAATCATGAACCCTCCATATGAATCAAAATGTCTTAACCTGCTTTGCTGCAACAAGGACACAGGAAAGATGTTTTTTTTCCTCTTATTTAAGGTTTGTAAGATATTACCCTTCTCAGAGAGTTTCTTTCAGAAAGGTAGTATTTTGCAGAGAAATGCAAAGAAAAAGATGTGCTGAAAAATGCATCTTTTTCTTTAAATTGCACAAAATTCTTTAAATGCAAAGAAAAAGAACACTGTTCCATTTTCTTGGTTGCCACTTAAGTTACGGCACTCCTGTTCAAATGGTGGGTCCCTGGTTCGACTGCCACAAAAACTATGCTCACTTTAATTTAGCTTACCAATGTATTCATGTATTTACAAAATGCTTCATTCATAAATTTACGATTTTTTAAAAACTGATTTCAAATGTTTTTAATAGGTAATAATGTTCTGATCGTGAATATAGAATCAATTGTTTGAAGTGTTTTTTTTTTTTTATTAAATTTAAAACACATTTACATACATTTTTTTAAAATTAATATATAGTTAATTATCTATTTTTAGATCGTATATTTCATTTGATATACTGCGAAGGATTTTATCGACCTACTTTTCGTATGATGTCTTTTATGTCATGAACATTACAGATATTGATGATAAGGTGAACCTCTGAGTTGGACTTGTAATATTTCATAATTTGTCACTGTAAATAAATTATATCAGAGGAAATTTCATATTTTTTTGTAAGTTTCGTTAATGAGTTTTTTTTCCTTTCCCAGATTATAAAGAGAGCCCGGCAAAATTATTTACTGAAACAGTACATTTCGGAAGACAATTTATTGCTTCAAGTCCTCGAGGATGTTAAAGCAGCTCTTACAGTAATTGCTTTTGTTTTTTCTTATTTCTAGGAATTAAAAAGTTTGAATTTTATATCTTTGGATCTTGTACTGATGCCAAAACCTTATTTGGTAATTTAATTATTCCTCAATTTCTGTTTAACTCTACCCCAGAGAAAGAGAGTCTAAATGGTTATGGCTTTGAGTCCAGTTGGCTGGATACAATTACCAATAAACTCCGTTGTAAAAAAGTATATTATAGTTTAGTAAATAATTAAGTAATTACTTAATAAGTTTTAATTAATTAAGTTTAATAAATAATTAAGTAATTACAGTCAAACCTGGTAAAGTGACCATCTTTGTAAACTGACTACCTGAATAAAATTACCACTTTTTGTAAGAGAGAACTGGTAGGGACTTGGTCATGCCTATATACCAAAGTCTGTCTTGTATAGTGGCCACCTATTTGGGGTCCATTGCAGTCCAATCACAAAGGTGGTTACTTTAGGCAGGTTCTACTGTATGTGTATATATGCATACAGTTCCATCCCAGATGACTTGTCATGCAGTCTGCTTTGAGTAAGCTATGGACGATTTTCGTAGTTGTATCAATTTAGTTATTCAAAGGTCACTGGTTTGACTTGTACTTTTGACTAGAGTTCTGCCAAAAATTGTCTTTTTGCACCAAAACTAATATAATTTATAGAAAATTAAGCCCATATATTTCTGAGAAGAGAACATTTGCCAAACGTATGAATAAAACTTTGAAAAAATTAGTTTTAGCTAAATTGTCTTATTCATAAGGGATTTTGATCCTACCAGTTTCCTTTCCCTTATATATATATATATAGTCATACACAGAGATGCCAACTTGTATGGATTTTAACTCCATTTTGCGGTTTTATAATCAATACCGAGAAAACTATGCAAAACCTCTTCCAAGATCCTCACGCCCCTCAAAAATTCATTTTTTTTTTTTTTACGTTTTTGGTAAAAAAAAAATTGCAGATGGCTCATACCTTGGATGCGACTCTTTCGATTTGTCCTCTCCCCCCCCCCACTAACATCTACCCAGCATATATCACAAGGAACCAAACACACGAACTCTTCTTCCTACTCGTTTGTCACGTGATTCCCATCGCACCATGTTGAACAGCTGAGAAGGAGAATGAAATCAGTGTTTTGGCACGTTTTATTTATATGTTTACGTGGAAACTGTTTCTGTGTTATTCTTTATGTCTAGTTTTGTGTGTAAACATGGCTTTAAATTTGGATTAAAACAACGAAATGAAATGCAGCTGTGATTGTGAAATAAACTGAGACGACAAAATCAAAAAAAAAAAAAAGAAAATCGGCACACGAAACTTATCGACAAATGTATTGCGATATTTGTAGTAAGGAATGGACGGTTTTTACAAAGCATCGAAAGTTTTTAAATTTTTATGTGAACTCGCAGTTTTACCATATTTTGAATAACTTTTTACTCACAGCATTTTATTAAAATTTCCTTACGATACTTTAAAAATTAGCGTGCGATGTTCGACATATATTTCGGGATATTTCCCCCTTATGCTTTCGTTATCTACACACGCAGAGGCGTGCAGATTAATTTAAAAGTAAATTTACCTATTAAATAAATTTAATTAATTTGCGTAATTTATAATTCTATTCCATGGTAAAACGCTGCGTGGTGCTTATTTCTAGAACTTCAAAAGATAATAATAAATTAGTGATTTGACTTAAAAAACGATTTTAACGTTAATTAACGAGCAATAATTTTTTTTGATGTGCGATTTGGTCCTTTATGCGGCGCCTACCAACAAAGTTGTGAACTTTTTAAATGTGATGTAATTAATGACTGTTGGTCATTTTTTAGTATTTTTCCATCAAAATAGAGGAATTTTGCCCTGATACATTAGCTATTATCGGGGTACAAAATTAGCTGTCGTTAGTTATATTTTTCACCTATAAATTTCCATCCAAACAAATAAATAATACGTTTTCAGTGTAAAGTGGGTATGTTTTGTTGACAAAAGCTAATTTGCGTATTTCAACGATTTTAGCTTTTCAAGAGAAGAACAGGGAAGAGGTTTCAAAATTACAGAAAAAGAAACAAAGAACTTGATATTTACGAAATTTTACTTTTTCAATAAAACATTTGACTTTTCATCTTTATCATACTCATTCTCATTCATTTGATTAAACTATTTTTTACCTACTACAAAACTTTTGTGAAAACCAATTTTCCTGTACAAAATATAAAATTGTGGCGTTTACTTTCTACAAATCTAGAGCTAAAGTTTTTTTTTTCCCCCCTTTATAAAACCAATACCAAAAACCATTTTTCCAGCTACAAAGCCGATACAAATGGTATTGGTGAGAGTGTGATCATTTTGTACGTACATAAACATACACCGTTGACTAGGAATACTTACATGTTCTTTCAAGGGGTAGGGACGTACCTATATTGCTCTGTAAGAATGAGGGTGCTTTACCTATAAAAAATCTTCTTGCAGGAAATAAAAGAGCCCAATTTTATGGAAAAGTACGGAAAATTCTTGACTTTTTTACTGATGACTACTTTCTCAGGTTGGCATCTCTGGTCATACACACCTTTTAAATGTAATAAAAGATGTAGCATCAGTTTTGTGATTACGTAGTTAAATATGTTTATAATGAACTAAAAAAAAGGTAAAATGAAAATGTTGTAATGACTTAATACAAGTTTTTAGTTTAAAGAAATGCATTTTTTTTAAATACAAATTTCGTATTTGTAAATTCACCATAACTGAGTTATGAGCAGGTTTATGTTAGTGGATTTTATGGTCTTGTAACTTGTTTTGATTATGTAAATTTTATTGCATTGTTTACTGTAATTAGCGACTGGGAATCAATTAACCCTAGACAGTATAGGTGGTGTATACAGTACTCCACTGCGTAAATAAATCGTTGCAATGCTATACTTCCAATGTCATCATGATGATTAAAATGTGGACTGCGAGTGGTCAGTGACAAGAGAAAAAGAAAAAAAGTATAACACTGAAATGGAAGACACATTATCACATGTTTAATGAATATTTGCATAAATAATGTTCAATTTGTGTGTTGTTCCATTCGTTAAAGATTAAAGCTTCTTTGTACCTCACCTATCCTGGCAAGTTTTATTTTCCCACCTACGCTGACTAGGGTTAAGATTTAGTCTAGAAAAGTCAGGAAAGTTTGTAATGGAATTTAGTTAGACATCATGTTATGCTCGTTATATACACACAGAACATTTTCTATGGCTTTATAAGGAATAATTTGGAAAGGAGATTTATTTATTTTTTAAATTTTTATCTCTTGAAAATTTAAATTTTTTGACTTGTTTATGCAGATTTTGTGAGCCACCCCTCAATTATTTATTAATTGTTGATCAAACTAGTTATTCATTATTTCGAACTGGTTGTACGTGTGTAGCAATGTACACACTCAAAATCATTGGACTGGGTTTGAATATCCATAAACTTGGTTATTTGCAGTGGTTTAATAATAATCAAATAATTATGGTTTGGAGATAGTTTTAAGCTATCCATTCTATTCCTGATAATCCACTTTATGGTCTTAGATCGTAAGAATACAAACTAATTGTAAGTATTTTTCAAGTTCATCACATTTTAATTTGTTTACATTGAGCAAATTGTTTACATTGCTATGTTCTTTCTTAGCCATTTGTAGCACAGATGATTGCAGCTACTGATCCAGATAAAAAAAGCATGCTGGAGCGAATAGTTGTGAAAACACGAGATGCCATATCTAATGCTGAAAATATACTTGTGTCGGAAACCTTTGAAAGTCATTTATGTGCTAAGCAAGTAGGTATCTCTAATCTAAAGTGTATTACCCCACTTCTGAGTTGATTTTCCCCCGGTAAACTTGCTATTTCTAAACGTTTATATAGCAGTCCATTGGTTATGACTAGGGATGTGATTGAATATTCGGCTAGCTTTGAGGTTGAATATTAACTTCATTTAAAACTAAAAAAAGGGGTTTTAACTTTATTTTCAATTTAAAACATGCAAATACATTTTTGTTTATATTCATAGTGAATTTTAAATGAAAGTTGATATTTGGCTGCGAAATATTTGGCATTGGGCCTTAAAGCCAACGGAATATTCAGTTGCATCACTAGTTATGATTTCTATCTCTTAGTGCTTGCTAGGCTGGGTTTGACTTCTAGTGAGCTTGGTTATTTATATTACTGCATTGTGGTTTATAGGTTACACTAAACTGTCGGCTCCGTCCCAGTTGATGCTTTACAGGTCATCTGGGTGCCATAGTGTAGCATCATATCTGTGCTGTAGCGTAGTTGTATGTGTGCTATAGTGTAGCAATCTTTAGATGTGAAATAAAAAAATAAATAATTGAAATGTTTATATTCATCAAATTGATTTTTTTTTTCGTTTCCACAATGTTCCTAATTTTACACATAACTAGGCCCTGCGGTGGCGCAGTGTGGTAACGCGTTCACCTAGTGTGCCATTAATTTGGGTTCGACTCCCAACGGTGCAAAGAATGCTTACTCAGAGATCTCATAAAGATCACACTGTTCACTGTAGTCTGGTGGTTTGTTCCCTAGGCTTTAAGAGGTTCAGATTCTTCGGGAAACAGTAGGTCCTGGCACAGCATGACCATTGTAGTCCTTGAGCTGTAAAACTACAAACAAACAAAACAAAATTACACATGTATTTACACACGTGTACTTACACACGTGTATTTACAATGTAAAATTACACATGTAAATCACACAGTAATGGGATTGGTTTGTAGATGTGTAAAGAGAAAACCAAAACGAAAAAAAGCTGGAAGCTTGAAGATTGAATATTTGAGTCTTCTATTAAATCTCTTCCATTTTATTTATTTGGTATAAGGGTGCATCAATAATAACCATGTAATGACTGTTATTGAATAATAATTTTCAGTAACAGATTTTAAATAGCAATTTGTTAACTGTTTAATAGCATCTATTTCATTATGAATATCAACTTATTCATTAATAACTGTTCAATATCTAATTCATGAATAATCAATAACTATTAGGTTACTGATTATTCATGAGTGGCTCTGGGCCATTGATTATACATGAGTGGCAATATGACTTCAACTTTTTATTTTATGAATATTCAGTAGCGATTGGACAACTTTTTTTTTTATAATGACTAAAATTATATTTATAATTTTCACTAGCACCTCTTGCTGTTTAATAGGTTCATTTATACTGTTTCCTTCAATTTCTCGTTTTAAATGTATAAATTCCTTTACAGAAACTTATTGAAAACTCCAAAGACGTACTTTGTGATTGGTTAGATTCTGTTCGTGGGTCAGGTGTGTGTGATAATTCCATATTTTCATCATTACCAGCAAAATGGGAGGAAGCATTTTATAAAGATATGGATGCCCTCAACGTAAGTGAGATATGATAAAACATATAAATACTATAACAAGCATGTCACAAAAATTCCATAAAATTATAAATTCTCTTAGTTCAGGACATTTCAGGCATCTTCCAATTTTATTGGTCCCTAATGGTTATGAATGACCATGGTCGTTGGGTCCGCTAAGCTGAGTTTGATTTCATAAACTTGGTTGTATGTCAGTGCATGATGGTTTAGAGCAGCGGTCGCCAACCGGTGGTCCGCGAGAAAATTTTGGTGGTCTGCAGAAAAATCTGGACATTATTTGCATTTTTAATGATTTATTAATAATAAAACAAAAATAATATTCTAAGAAATTCTCATATTCTGAATGCAATTTCCACCTTTATATTGCAGTAAATTCACGAAATGTGGTCCGCGGGATTTAAAATTATGAATTTAGTGGTCCGTGAGGTCCGAAAGGTTGGCGACCGCTGGTTTAGAGGGTATGTATCAATTCTGCCTCAGGTGACCTATCATTCCGTCTTTGAATGTAAAATGGTAAACAAATTTGATCCCATGATGCATCTGTCTAGACAAGCAGCTTAACGGGGCATCTAAATTGTGGTGCATTTAGACCTTACCCAAACATAATGGGTTTTAAATTCATCCATGCAACTCAAAACTAGTTACTACCTTGATGACTTGATCATGGTTGAAACATTAAACTTACCACACCACTATAAAATGTGTAAAATTTTTTTATCTCATTATTTTAAAATAAAAAAAAAAAATTTTTTTAAAATAATTTTGTATTTAGAAAATTTATTTGCATATCTTTCAAACTGGGGATGATTAATAAATTACATCTTCATTAATGTGCTACCAGGCCCATTCTCCCATTATGCATGGAACATATGCATAACTTCCAACCTCAATACTGCAGATAAATAATTTATGCACTGATCATTTTAATAGAAATCTTAGTAGATACCATTGACATTTAGTATGAAATAATAAAAAAATAATAATTCAATTACTTTTAGAAGGAAAAAAAATGGCATAGTGTGTGCTTTACATACGGGACTTGCATGAGTCCCGTGTATATATCGGTCATTCCGTGTCAAGTGATCCAAAGTAAAAACCTCACCCTCTCGGATTTTTTTCAAATTTGGCTCATTACATGTACTAGCAGAGATAGTGAAAAATCCAAATTTTCAGATTTTTAACTGCAGTATTTTTAAATTATAGGCCTCTGAAATCCGGAAAAAGGCAAGATTTTCTGCTTACGTTCAGTTACAAAAGCTATCATTACTCAAGCTAGAAATGAGGTAGCAGGATGAAATAAAAACCATGTTATAGATTATTTCATAAGCTTTCATATGATATCCAACATGACTAGTTTTGGGCAGTTTGGGATTTCAAGGTAATGACATGAATTCTTTGATCTTGAATTTCTCAAAAAGTGTTATTTTTAAAATTTAAAAAAAAAATCACACAAACTTGCGCATCTTACAATAGAACTTTTTTTGTGGGTCCCTTTACCTAGAATCGAGACCTATTACATTTTGTAGAGGCTGCTGCCTTAGTTACAAATGTGGTGTTATTTTTTTGCAAGACTCGTATTTTGATTTTTTATTTGACTTTGAAGTTAGGGAAAGTGCGATTTTAGAGCAATTTTCATATTTTTTGCTGACACTGTATTTCAATTAATTTTATTTTCACTTCAGTAGCAGTAAAGAAAGTTACGAAACGAAACGTGTAAAATTAAAAAAAAATTTAAACATGAATCTGATTCGCAAAAAATTTCAATTCAGAAGAACGTTTATGAAAACACAATTTGGTGATTTTAAGTATAAACGTTTGGCGTGCGTGATATATTTAGCACACGATAAAGACAAAACTTCTATTGCGCACTATTTTGTTTTAGTCGGCTTAATTGTCAGTTGAAGAATGCTGTAATTCCTTGAACTAATCGTACTGTGTGCTTGAAATGACATTTTTAACTTAAAATTAAATTTTAACTTGTGCTTTGGGGAATAAAATACTTTAAATGTAAAGTGCTGAATGTTGAAATATATTAAAAATTATCGATTTCTGATATAAAATTAACTTTGCAAAATCTGGGAAAAAATGAAATGTGTTGTAAATATCATAATGTCTCTTTTAAATTTAGCAATTAATAAATATAAAGTGGAACCTTCTGTAATTACTGAAAGCGAGTATGAAGAAAGAAAACAAGGGTGTATTCGAAAGAATTTAGGAGTTAATTTGGAATGATGATGATTGAAGTGATTCTGATAACTGATATGAACCACCTTTGAAACAAATAAAAGAAGAATGTAGTCTTAAACAAATGAAAGAAATCATTAAGTTTTATGGTTCTTGCAAAACAGGTAAATTTAAACAGATTCAAAAACGTTATCCACTTAAGAGTAAATCACGTGTTGCAAAATTTAGAACACATTTGAACAAACAGGGTAGTGTCAGTGAAAAATGCAGCATTGTTAAAAATTATGTACATAACAATTTTTGAAATGCCAGAGAAAATCATTTGCCTGTCCATGAAAACGACTTGAGAAGGTGGGCACTGGTGAAAGCCAAAGAAATAGGTTTCGCAGAATTTAAATCTACAGATTCCTAGAGAATAATAATGTAAAAAATTTGATGTGCAGTCTGTGCAGTGTATATTCACTCTATGATAGTTAAGGCAAAACTGAATGCTAGCTGTTGAATTGTCACTTTACATGCAACAATTTATAAGGCTTCAACATAAAACAATCAGAACTGCACCTGAGTAATATCTCAGTGTCTTGCTTACAGATCGCTGCCATCTGTTTATAGCAATGGTTCCCAACTCAATTTAAGCCGCGGACCACTTTGAAAAATTCTCATGAGTTGACTGTAAGACCTTAATAGGGGAGCTGGGGTTTTTTTTTGGAGGAGGGGGGGTGTAACGGAAAAAACATCTAATGATAATGCAGTCAAACCTCGTTAAGACGAATTACTTTTAATACGAACCGTTTTCTGAAGTTCCGTCAGATTGTAAAATACTACAAATATGCAATCAATTTCATTTTTATAATTAATTTTAATATTTAATAATAATAATATTTTTATAAGTATTTTTTTTAATCGTTTTTTTAAATAATGACCCGTCTAGCGGACCACTTGGGACTCCTTTGCGGACCACCAGTTGGGAACCACTGGTTTATAGTCCTAAAAGAGCATTGCTATGGTTTCTTGAACACCGTTTCTCACTCTTTTTACTGGGTGAACAAATTTAATCTATTCTAGCATGCTTGTATATAGTGGTGTAAGCAGAAAGTTTATAAGGTGGGTTATAGGCTTAATGGGAGGGGTTACAGAGCTACAACTCATATATTCCTATGTTAAATATACAAAATTTTATTACAGTGTGTGTGTGTGTGGGGGGGGTTTACAGCCCCTAAAACCACCCCTTGCTATGTCTCTGCGTGTATAATAACACTGTTCTTAACTTATAATAATGATAGTGGTTATTTCCCAACAGAATTAATAATTGTGTATTAAAATTTCCATTTATGCAGATGGTTTTCCTTGGCATAACTTTTTTTAAAAAAAAATAAAATATGATCCCATTCCTGTCCCAAGATGAAACTTTCCAGAAATGATGCTAATATGTGCAAATTTATGTGTGATTTTTTCAAAATTTAAAAACTACGTCTTTTTGAGAAATTCAAGATCAAAGAGTTCATAGCACGGCCTTGAAATCCCAAGCTACCTAAAACTACTCATGTTGGATATCATATGAAAGCTTATAATCTACAACATTATTTTTATTTCATCTATCTCATTTCTAGCTTTAGTAATCATATTTTTTTGTAACTACATAAACAGAAAATCTTTTTTCCGGATTTCAGAGGCCTATAATTTAAAAAATACTGCAGTTAAAAATCTAAAAATTTGAATTTTTCACTATCTCTGACAGTACATCTAATAAGCCAAATTTGGATATTTGTAATGAAATCTTGTAATGTTTTTAATGCTATATGGAATTTTTAAAAAGGAAATAAATTAATCTGATGTTAATTACACCAGAATGGAATAAAGACTATAAATATAGATAGAAATAGTGTTATTAAAATTTTAATTAAATTAATTGCATATTTAAACATATCTTCATGCAAATTACCTTTTAAAGTGTGTTTAACTACCTGTAGGTATTACCTCCTGATGTTGTAACAAGAGTTAGTGAGTATGTTCCAGAAATTGTAGATTACATCAAAACCATTGTGGTCAATGGAATTGCGTAAGTATAACACAATATTTCCATTAAACTTCTTCACTCTTTATATTTCTTAGTTGTTTTTAAAATAATAATTAATAATGAATTTATTTATAAATTAATAATAAATAAATTCAGCTTCAATTCTAATGGTACCTTCGAAAGTGTGCTGTTTTTCTACCCACCATATTTTGAGGTTTGGTTCCCTAGATCAGGGGCAGGGAACCTTTACATGTTGGAAGGCTGCATTAAATTAGCTGTTAATATTAGAAGGCCGCATTAAGTTAGCTGTAATATATGAAGGCAGCATGTGTTTATATTGTGTCAGTCAGTCAATGAAGATTTCGTTAAATCATCTTCTACTCTTTTATACTTTACTTGGGTTTGTTTTAAGATTATTATAATACAAATAAAAAAGATGAACAGAATCATATTAACAAAAATTGAAGAATTTTTTGGAAAAATTCTAATTCAGTCGAAGGACCACACACAACTAAGGGACTCGAAGACTGCATGTGGTCATAAGTCCATGAGTTTCCCACCTCCGCCCTAGGTGATCAAGGTTTGAATCCCCTCAAAGGCTGTAAATCCAGGTACAAAATGACCTTAGCTGTACTTGTACAACAAAACAAATTCTATATAAATGCATATATGTAAATTGGGAATGAAGGATAAAAATTGTGGAATGAAAAATAAAAAGACAAAAGTTTCAACCTATAAGCTTATGTGTGTGTAAATTAAAATATTCAGATTGTACTAAAACAATAAAATGTGTGTAAACGTATAAATTACGTTATCAAGCTGTAGCATTAAATATAACATAGTTTTACTTCAACATATTCATTACATATAAAAGCATGGGTTTATGGCTGTTATAGTTATGAGTCAAATGGCTCCGTATATTTCGACACCATGAGGTTCGATCAAGACCCAGACCACTTTTACGGGAAGCTTGTTCCTGAGGCTGTTGGAGATCTGAAATCATTGCACGAAGGAGAAGGTAATTTCTAAGCATGGTAATGCGTTTATTAATTGAACGATTATTTCAAATTTATTTATTTTTTATTATCTAATGACAGGTAGTTGCCATTTTTCCTATATTCATTTTTTTTTAGGCGATTTAAGCATATCGACGGAGCGATTGAACGAAAAGAAAAATTCTAGTGACTTTGCTGTTTGGAAATCATCCAAAGCTGGTGAGCCTTCATGGGAGTCTCCATGGGGAATGGTATGTCATTATTATTTATATGTTTGTATAATAATGGTATATGTTGTACATCAGTGTTATATTTCAACCATTATACCAATTTCATGCTGGAAGTCCTCCAGTGGTAATACTGTCCTCATATGCCATTAACCCAGGTTTCACTCCCAACTGTAGGTTCTGGTCTAGCATAACCTTCGCTGACCTTGTGCCGTAAAACCAACTCCCAACGATGCCAAAATAGAAGGCTTACTGACAAACTGGTGACTATAGTCCTGGTATTGGTTCTCCAGGCTGTAAGAGGTTCGGATTCCTTAGTGAAAACCAGGTCCCAGCCAGAGCTTAGCAAAATACTTAGAAATATGTATTTCCGATACAAAACACTCGGGAATTTGTACTTCCGATTCAAATTATATTTTAAGCAACTTTTTGAAAATACAAATTACGTTTACCAAACGGCTTTTTTTTTTTTACCTGTCGTCAATGCACTTGCGCAGCCTAAGTTAGGATTAATAATTTCATTATTGTAGTTATATTATCATAGTTTCTTTATTTTAATTATATTATCATAGTTTCTTTATCTTAATTATATTATCATAGTTTCTTTATCTTAATTATATTATCATAGTTTCTTTATCTTAATTATATTATCATAGTTTCTTTATCTTAATTATATTATCATAATTTCATTTCATTCATAATCGCCTCTTTTCTGAAGATGTCTTGAGGTAATACTGAGATACAAAAAGTGTAATAAAGAGGTTCAATTAGAAATGGAGATAAATGTAAAAAAAAAATAAAGGCCTCGTTATAGTATAGTCATGAATGTAGAGTTCTCGAAATTATTGCGGGTGTAGGGGGGGCCCAAGCATATTTCAAGTGCATTTATACATTACAGTATATGTAAAATCGCAATTTATTTCAGATTACTGGTTGGCTCGGGCCCATGCAACTCTGCAGTTATGAGTATAGTGGTAATATGTTCAATTATTGTATGAATTTTCATCTTTAATATACCAGGTAACCCCCCTCCCTGTATTCACAGTCTAGATTAGACTAAGATGGTTTGAATTTCTCAGAAAACTGTAAGTCCTGATATGTCATAATCTTAGCTATCCTTATCCCAATAAAAACTGAGAAAATAAAGAGAGAGAGAAAGAAACATGGATGGTGGGTGTGCCTTTTTTGACGAGAGGAAAATCGTTTGCAAAAAGTAGGCAAGCGTGAACTAATTAGCAAATGACTGAGGGGAAATCCAACACTAACAATGAAAATAAGAACATAGCCTACTGCTAAATGATGCAGAAGGCAAGCATGAAGGAACGGAATGACTTGTGTAATATCTTACTCTAAACACAGAAACAGAAAAAAGCAGGAAGAGGAACGAAGAAGAAGAAGAGTGGTCATTGCTTAAGAATTATTTCAAGTTTTTAGGACTGATGTTTTTTTTCAAACAAGATTTATGAATGTGGTAAACAGATCATCCTCTCATTTCAATTTTGAAATTCATTTCTGTATGTTTTTGTTTTAGGGTCGACCTGGCTGGCACATCGAGTGTTCTGTTATGGCCAGCGTTTTGTTAGGATCATCATTGGACATACATACAGGTGGTTTCGATTTGAAGTTTCCACATCATGATAATGAACTTGCACAAGCTGAGGTAAACGTTATTTTGGTATTATTGAATATAACTGGAAAGTGTGTTGTCACTATTCAATGATATTCACATCCTAAGTGGTGGCCTGCCCAGTGGTTCACCATCTTCGGAACACACTGGGCTTCTGTTAACTCTCACTAAATTTGGTTGTGTGTAAATGTATCATAGCTTGAGAGCCACTGGTCTGGTTCTAGATAAACCATAATACAGTTATAGGGTGTAATATAGATACAGGGTGATTCACTCGGGACGGTGCCCAAAAAGATTTAAAGCCAAAATGTGAATACAAAGTAACGTACATCTTCACAATCACATCCAGTGTCACAGAATATGCTGGAAATATCTACCATTGTTATCCAAGCAGAGTTCAACTCATCGCTGCATATTGTCAATTGTTGCTTCAGTATGTTAACATTTATTACTTCAATAAATCGTGCGATGTTTATTGCTGTGTACAGTGCCTTTCAAAATGATCTCATAAAAAGTAATTGAATGAAGTTTAATCTGGAAACCTCTCAGAACCGTGGCCATGCAGTGACATAGTGTGGTAACGCGTTCGCCTAGTGCGCCGTTAACTCGGGTTCGACTCCCAACAGTGCAAAGAACGCTTACTCAGAGATCTCATAAAGATCGCACTGCTCACTGTAGTCCGGGGTTTGGTTCCCTAGGCCTTAAGAGGTTCGGATTCCTCAGAAAATTGTAGGTCCAGAGGTTCAGATTCCTCGGAAAACAGTAGATCCCAGCGCAGCATGACCATTGTAGTCTTTGAGCCGTAAAACCACAAACAAATTTTTCTGGTAGACTCTATTTACCCTGGGGAAGATAATCAGCATATGTGATCCGTAAAAGTTGGTTCATAAACAAATCGGTCAAGAGTGCCTTCCACAGGTATGAGTGGACACAGGCAATGCTGAACCCAAAAAATAATGCTGCTGCCAGCTTGCGTTCTTCCAGTAATGATTGCAGAGTGTTTTCCGATGTTTCTCACTTGACATGCCATTGTTCATCCTTTCGATAAAGCAGAAAATGTGACTTGTCAGAGAAGGCAACCCCTTTTCTTTTAATTAACGGAGATCTAATTTTGGTATTGCCATCCAAGTTCAAGCCTTTTCTTCGGATACACGTTTGTTAGTAAGGTACAGTGACCATCCATCTGCTTTGGAGCCCCATATGCATCAGGGTTTACTGAACTATCATTTTAGAGACACATTTTGTAGTCCCTGGTTCTTTTTGGCAGTGGGTTGCTCTACTGTACATGTTGGTTGGCTCTCATGCACCTTTGTGGTCAGCATTCACCTCTCACATCGATCACATGCGGTACTGCTCAGTTTCCATGTCTGTTATTCACAATCGTGCCTTTTTCAAACCATGATACATTTTCACAACAGCAACAGTTCACAAACTGCACTGTTTCAGAACTATTGCTTACCTTTGGCTGAAAAGCCGATAATCATCCCTTTTTCAACTCTGATCGCTCCTTTCATCTATGAAAGCAAAGAGTGATACATTTGCAAAATGTCTACAGCTCTCCTTGTATACTCACTAAGCCAGCTCATGACGTATGCTTAATTTCATTGGTTAAGCACTGCTGGCATGAAAAGTAGGAAATGGTCACATTAATATCACTTGATTGTGTATAGGTACCTGAGTGCATCTTCATACATAAAGGTTCATCGTTGCATAGAGGTAACTCATTCATTTGAATCATGCAGTTAAACCTTGGTTCGATTCCAACGATGTTGTAGAATGCATGTTGTTTTTTCTGTTCACGGTAGTCCAGAGTTTGGTTCTTTAGATAGCAGTCGGATTTCTCAGGAAAGTATAGGCCCCGGTACAGCATGAACATAGCTATTCTCTTGCACCATAAAACGCAAACAAAGGCAAAGAAGATTCATTTCATGCTTAATCAAGTACATTACGTTTTCTCATCGAGATTCATGCATGAGGATCTGGAATTCCTTAGGTTTTCTTTAACAATTACTTTCAATATGTTTTCAGAATAATTGAATATTAGTAGTGAGATTTGTTCAATTGTAGTAATGAAATGTAATCAACATCTCATTAATTATTAACTAATTGATGTAATTACTCATGGTCAAAATAAGCAATTTTTAGAATACTAAATTATTCTTTTGCATTTTATTAATAAATTTATAATCCTGTTTTTTTTTCTTTAAGGCTTACTTTAACAATGATAACTGGGTTCGTTATTTCCTGCATTCTGGCCATTTAACGATTTCGGGCTGCAAAATGTCGAAGTCTTTGAAAAATTTCATCACCATCAAAGATGCATTGGAGAGCTATTCTGCTAATCAGCTGAGGCTTGTGTTCCTTCTTCATTCATGGAAAGATACATTGGATTACAGTTCTAAGACAATGGATATGGCTGTACAATATGAACGCATGGTTACGGTAATGAAAAGTTACATTTTGCAATGATCTATGTGTATAGAAGAACTATGTGTATATGATAGTTAATGCAATTTTTCGTGACATGGTACGGTTAATGCATTTCGTGATGGGATTAATACATTTCGTGATGACTGATGATAAGGTAAATGATTTTGTAGCAACAGATTATGAAGTTGAATCATTTTGTGATGACTGCTGATAGGGGATTTAATGTCATTTATTGTGTTAATGTATTTTTCGATATGTTATACAATTAATACATTGGTTGTTGATAGGTGACTAATTTATAAATGTCGCACTTTTAAATATACTAATTTTAGAGGTCAGAAGTTTGAGATTTAATCAGTAGTTTTTTTCTGGGGGTGAGGGGTTTGTTGAATACAAATTATGCTTAAATTAAATTTGGTGGGCTGATTTATATTCCATAAGGTGAAGTGTCACCGTGTAAATGATTTTAATTTTTTACTTTATTTCAGGAATTCTTTTTAAATGTGAAAGATGCTATTCGTTCCATTCCTTCTTCTGGTCGTGAAGCCTATTCAAAATGGGAATCTGAAGAAATTTACTTGAATGAAAAGTAAGTTATCTTTTCGCAAAGGTTGATTCAAGGTTTAAATTATAAAACAATATCTTGTTTCATTTTTGTACATTAACCCCCCTCCCCTTTTTTTTTTTAAGATTCCAGCAAAATCGAGCTGAGATACATGCAGCATTGTGTGGTTAGTATGTATTTTTTTTTTACTTTACAAGTTCTACATAAACTACTAATAAATTTGACACCCACTTATTATAGGGACACTAATTTTAGGGAAGAATGGGAGGATGACGGTACCTGAAAATTCACCCCTATTCTTCCCTAAAATCAGTGTCGCCTTGGTAAACATACTACACAGAGCCAACTTTAGAATCATTTTCTCACCCTTCAACAAAATTCGGCCTTTTCAACTTAAGGATACTATTATGATGCTACAACGCTGGCGTATATATCGAGTCTGCCAATGCAATTTGTTATGTGTGGGCCAGACCAAGCAGGTCCTGCGGCATTGGATAAAAGAAAACCAAAGATATGTCGCCAATGCTGAATTTCGTAAATCATCGATCGCTGTGCACTGTTGGAACAATGACCATTAATTCAACTTTAGCGATGTCACTATCATTAGCCAACCTGGTTCGGTCATTGAACTTGACTTCTCAGAAGCGTTTTTTTATCCACAAATTTGGTGGCTCGCTTGTGAATGACCATAAATCAACTCCAAGCTTTAGTTGTGCTTGGAAAAACCTGGCTTAACTTGTTCCAACTGTTACTTCTCCTTAAACTGCCTCCTCTACTTAACTTTTCGACCAAGATTTACCACTCTGAAAGTTGCCCACTGAACAACTCTGTACTCCTTTAAAAACTTTCACTAATCGCTTATGGCAGCATATCAACCACTGTGTATTGGCAACACTTCAGTGTTGTTTATTTCACGTTTGTTCCATACGAGGGGAGACCTTGTTCTCTCAAAACGTGTGTCGAATCATACTGTAAATTATTAATTGCGCTAAAAACATTGCGTATTTATCATCCTAATATGTTTGTCTATAGTATGTTTAAGGATATTTTAATAAAATAATTTCTTAAGTTTTGTTGAAGTTGGAATAATTCAATTGTTTTACTCATAATTCGTTAATACTTTATACTTGATTATGTTATATCGGGGCTGAGGCCAAAGGTACTGTGCCCTCTCCTATGAATGTCATCAGCTCCCACAAGAAAATATTTTTTCTCAAAATAATTGTGGTACAAAATGATTCTTGCTGCCCTTATGCTATAAAAATACAACCAACCGAAATAAGTTACCATAGTTTTTGTATAAAATTGTACACCACAATGGAAATTGTTCCCTCTTTGACGTTAAAAAATATATTCAAAATAAATTTTCATAGGAGATCTTGTGTGCATTTTTTTTTTATAGAGGTTTGAGTCTTCATCTACTCCCTAGTAAGCAGTAGGAAAATTAAAAACTTTATATAAGAATAATATGATAATAAATTTATACAAGAAATACAGTGCACTCTCAATTTTACCAACTATTTTTTTATGAACAATTTTTCCAATTAAGTATTTGGATGTCAAAAGGCAAACATAGGCTTCACATTAGAAATTTACCTTAAATGTAGGTAAAACCATTACCCTAGCCCACAAATTTACTTGTGGTATTTTAAACTTCAATAGCCCTAGGCCATTTTCATCAGAATGGAAACTGATACTTTTCGTATCAGTTAATGCATGTTATTATCAGTTAAAATATACCATTTCAATGGCGCAGTGTGGTAACGCGTTCTCCTATTGCGCGGCTAATCCGGGTTCGACTCCCAGCAGTGCAAAAAGAACGCTTACTCAGAGATCTCATAAAGATCGCACTGCTCACTGTAGTCCGGGGTTTGGTTCCCTAGGCCTTAAGAGGTTCGGATTCCTCGGAAAACAGTAGGTCCCGGCGCAGCATGACCACTGTAGTCTTTGAGCCGTAAAACCAAAAAGAAAGCATGACGATATACCATTTCAATGGTGATGATTTGTTGTTTTCTCAGTCCGTTTATTTCAAAGTTTGAAACTTGAAATTCCAAAATAGATTTCTCGAGCAGCGAGCATTTTCACATTCATCCCAAGTTTCTTATTATATATGGGTCCTACCGTATGTATTTTTACAATATATTTTTTATTTTCTGCTGCAGATAACATTGATACTAGGACTGCTCTAGATAGTATCAGAGATCTAATCAGTGCTTGCAATGTGTACATAAGGAAGAAAAAATCTAGTAGTAGTATTTGCAACCGCCTCCTTTTAAGGAACGTTGGATTTTACATATCACGTCTGTTACATGTAAGTTTATTATTTGTTACCTCTCGTCCCCTTTTTGGATTTCCAAACCTTGAAAAACTACATGTATTTCTATATTTATAGTATGATTTTGAAAGCTTCATTTCTTTTTGTAATACTAATTGTTATATTATTTTGTTTAGACTTTTGGTGTCGAAGATCAAATGTTTGGATTTGCTGCACAAGGATCAAAGCAAGTTGTGAACGTGAGTAAAATGCATTATGTGTAGTGATTACTTTCCGTATTAAAGGTGGAGGCAAGGACCTTTCTTGCATGAGGGAATGGATAAACATAATCAATTTATTTTATTTAAAAATAGGTAAATAAATCAATTTGATTCTCCCGTGTAACTTCTAATTAATGAAGAAAAATCCCGTCCTATCCACGTTTGTCAATGTAAATTTTAAAGTGAGCCTATACGTGTCTGGCCTCGTTGATTTAGTGAGGTCATAGCATCGGGATGAGACAACTCATGGATTGTCTATCAGTTTAATTCCAACCTAAGTTGGGGTCAGTTATTTTTTTTTTTTTTGTTCTTACGAATCAAAAAATGAAGTTCTTGTCAATTAAACGGCTTAGATTAATGAAGAAACATCAATGGGCAATCAGAGAGAGATCGATAAAAGACATAGGTACCATTCAGAAGGACATCTCAACAGCTGATTAAGTCTACAGTTATTAAAAGCACTTCATGTCCTGTTTTATCAACAATTGTAGGAATATTTTAAAAATTTGGTGGAGTGGGTTGGGATAGAAAGTTATGCACTACAGACAAGGTCATAAGGACACTCAAATTACAAAACTGTAAAGGGCCTTCTAATTAAGAAATAATACAAAGTGATTAGCTGTTACATCATGTTATGCCACATTAAAATCATATGCGCATGGTGACACTGAGGTTGCAGTACAAATGAGAAATATTCAATTAAGTGTGCATATGCACTGCTTCATTCCAATTTATCTGAACTAGATTAAATATGTATATGGCATAATAAGTACTTAGTTGTATTAGCCATATGTACAGCTTTAACTCATTTGGTTCAGCATCACCTATGTTGTCTTTCCACCATTAAAATCGAACCAACTTTAAATAGAAAATAGCATTCAATACATACTTTATGCATTGTGCAAATAAAAAGTGTGCAACATCATTTTTCAATCTGTCTTTGTGTGCGTAAGGGGATGCCTGTGCAGGTTGAAGCATGTTTAATAATTTCAATATGCAAACATAAATAAATAAATATGAAAATTTTGTGTTCCTTCTCTGTAGCTTGAAGAAGAGGTTATGCCGTATCTCAGCGTCCTTTCAGATTTCAGGGAAAATGTTCGGCAAAACGCCAAAGATTTAAAAGGTAAATTGACAAAACGTTTACTTTGCCACCTGAATATCTTCAGCAATGTTTTCTTCCAGTGGAAATTGAAATTAAGAAAAAATAATTTCTCTGTAATTTAGCTTCAGGTTTGCTGAAGTTGTGTGACGAACTTCGTGATGAAATTTTGCCTGACCTTGGTGTTCGTTTGGAGGATTATGAAGGCAAGTATATTTTTAAAATTTCACATTTCGCAGGAGATACGAAAAATTGGATGCTTTAAAAATTAAGCTTCAGTATTGAATCTCTTGAGAATCTAGTTAACCTGCAAGTAGTGCACTTAAAAAAAAGAAAAATTAAATAATAAATATGTATATACAGGAAAACCTCAATAAGTTGTCACCCAGATAAGTTTTTTGATCCCATCTAGCTTTCATAGATAACAAAGTAATCAAACCCTCATTTACTCGTCGCTAATTCAAATACTACTGTGGATAACTCGTTACCATGGACAAGGTTGAGAGGGACAATAAGTGATAGAAAGGTAAGAGTGAACATTGGGAAGCATGGGAAAAAGAACCAGTCTTCAAAAGACACTGTACACCCCCCCCTCCTACCAATCACACAGATTTCACAAAAACAATTTCTAGTGGCTTTAAAAATAGCCGACTTATGCTCACTGATCCAAAAGATTCAGTTCAAAATACTGCAGATCATGAATTCGCAGCGTGAGATGTTTTAAAGGAAAAAATTGATTGTTCTAACAAGCGTTTGTTTCTGTCAAAATTTGTCAAAACAAGAAAGATTTCCCATACTTTAGTATCACACTAGTCTCGCTCATTTAACGTTGATTTGATTTGGTTTAAAAAGCAGTCCAGACACTGCTCCATTTCAAAAACTCGTCTATAGTGAAATTTTATAAGCCCTCGCAGAGGGGGAGAATGATGTGTCTCATCTGTAGCGTAGTTGAAAAAGCCCTTGCCCAGATATCAAGTGGTTGTGGATTTGGTTCCCACCAGACACCATGAAATCATTGTTTTTTTGTTTTTTTGTAAGCACTTTGTCCTCTAATATTATCACACATCGGCTATGCTGAGGAAATTTTCCTATACTTTAATATCACACTAGTCTCTCTTCTTCAACGTCAATTTGATTTGAAAAGCAGTCTAGGCATTGCGTCATTTAAAAAGCTTGTCTATAGTGAAGCTTTATAAGCGCTCATAGAGGGGAGGATGGTAAGTCATCTGTAGCTCAGTTGTAATTGCCCTTGGCTGGATACAAGCGGTCGTGGGTTTGGTTCAACCCAGGCATTGTGAAATCATTCCTGTCCTTGCGAGCAATTTGTCATCTAATATTACCACATCATTGGCCATGAGGAGGAAAATTTCCCATACTTCAGTTAAGCTTTTTTCTTTATTTGCTTATTTAGTAAAATCACATAATTATAGACTTGCGATTAGGAAAAAATGTAAAGATCTAATACCAATCATTCTAGCCAAAAGGATCTAAGACCCATTAATCTAACAGAAAGGGATAATGCTCATTAATCTAATGGATGAGGGATAATGCTCATCATTTCAAGCGTGGATACAGAAATCTTTCAAGGGAGTGGCAATTTGTTTCCGATTCCCATTTTTAGCTAAATGTCCGGTACTTTACATTTTTATTTTCCATATATAATCCCGGCTCAAGGAGGGGGGGGGCGCTCACCACCCCCCCCACCCCCCTTGGATGTGCCAGTGCATCAATTTAAAATAGATCTAACAAAAGTCTAATGGATATCAACCTAACAGGAAGATCAAAGATCGGTTGTAAGTTGACAGGTTAGTTATTTTAATTTAACATACTTTAAGTATTTGCCATGTTTAATTTAGCTTGGAAATATAAAGCATAGTCGTCGTTCCCAAAATTTGATGACATTGACTGATTTGAAAATTGTTTTTGTTTACTTAATCAAGGAACTGTGATAAAGCTAGTCGACCGTGAAGTACTCATGAAGGAAAAATCTCTCAAGAAAAAAGTAAGCTCCCCATTGATGCATATCGAATTTTAATTTGTTCTTTTATTGATTGACAAAACTTAATTTTGCAATATGGGGTTCAGATGGAAGAGGAAAAGCGTCTCGAGAAAGAGTTGAAAAGAAAACAGTTGGAAGAAGCCCAGGCTGCCAAAGACGCCCAACGGAAAATTCCACCTTCAGAAATGTTCAAGTCTGAGACCAATAAATATTCCAAGTTTGATGAAAAAGTAAGTTCAATGTGATTTTTATAGTCACCTGAGTTATACAGTGGAACAACGGTTCTACGAACCTGTAGAGACTTCAAAGAATTTCATATGATTAAAACTTTTTCAGTTAGAACAGTATATTTTGGAAAAAGGGAAAATTTCTCAATTTTTAAAAAATTAAAAAAAGGTTTACTTCATAACATAGATAAACGTATGATTCTATAGAGTTAATTTTATCAAGGCTTTCAGAGTATGAGACAGTCCTGATGGCTATTGTGTGGTGTCCTTAATTGTATGTCTTGTAACAGTCTCGACACATACTTCTACATTCGGAAAGTCCTAAAATGTCAGGTCCTTAGAAACTTGAGGGCTCATCGGACGAAGTTTCCGCATCAAGGCTTCATCTGTATTGGGATTGAGAGCTTTCTTATTACCAAATCAGGATATTATTACCAAATAAAAACGTATTTTGTGTTTGGGCTGATTTATGTTCATCACTCTATATGTAGAAATTTTGAGTGTCTTGATAATACCGAAAGGTTCAAAATGCAGTCTGGAATAACCCCCCCCCCCTCTCCATATTTCTAAAAGATTACTAAGGTTCTGATTAGTGGACTTTTATTATATGGTCCTGAACTTGTGTATTAGTCCAGACTTTTCCAGTGATCTGGTGATATAAATACCCATATTAAAACTTTCCAAATTTGAATTTTTGGATAATTCACATTAAGCTTATGGACCTTTCAGCTTTGAATTAATCAAGTGTGACTGTGTGAATAAATAAATATAGAACATCGTGCCCATATTCGTATTTTTGTCTTCTATGTAGCATTTCACAATAACGGTGTGATTCTTGATAAAAATTCTAATCGTTATGCATTTTGTTTCGTAATACCCTAATTATGTGTTCTAAATTTAATTATGCTCATGAGGGCATTGGATGGGTTCCATTTATTCTTGCCTGAAACAATTTTTTAGTAAAAATTAGGCTTACTTAGATTGGCATAGCTAAGCCCTCCCCCCCTCCTCTCCAATGCTCCGCACATAGCATACATTTGCATTTCATTTTTTAGGATACTAAGTCACCATTATCCCCCCCACTAGTTACACCTCTGCTCATTTGTATGCATGATAAAATTTCGAGGTCTATAAATATACAGTGTGTGTCCACCACTAGCAACATGTTTATTATTAGTCGTTTTACACTAGATGTGAGATTGCAGGGAATGGATGTGAAATAGCATTAATATAACTATTGCTTTCGACATGACATGACCCACAAGTATTGGTACTTGAAACTACATGCTAAAGTAGCAGTATGTATCCCAGACTCATACTCTGTACCGTTGTTTTATTTATTGGTGTAGGTTGGGCACATTTTTCTAGTCACGTCATTTACTGTAGTATCTACACTCTATAACAAAAAAAATCGACGCACCAAGAGGGAGTTGTCCGATTGCGATAAAAATTGGTGGATTTGAAGAACATACATAGAAAAAGAAACGATTAAAATTTCAGAATAACTGAATGATTTATTGCAGAGTTTGACCGTTACAAAGGAAGGAAGTCAGTAATGCATTAGTCCACCTCTGCCTCGGATGCAAGCTGTCACCCAGTGGGGCATAGATTGATAAAGATCCCGGATGGTGTCCTGTAGAATTTCTTGCCAAATTGTCTCCAACTGTCAGGCTAAATCATCAACATTCCATATGGTTGCAATCGCCTTCCCATAGCATCCCAAATGTGCTCTGTTGGGAGGGGGGAGAGATCAGGAGACCTAGCTGGCCAAGGAAGTGTTGGGCAAGCTTGAAGACAATTTATAGCAACATATGCCGTGTGCGGCCGGGCATTGTCTTGTTGAAACGTAAGTCCAGGGTGTCGCAAAAGGAACGGTAACACAACAGGTCGTAGAATGTTGTTTACGCACCGCTGTGCTGTGTGTGCCAGAAATGACCACCAAAGGGGTCCGGCTATCAAAGGAGATGGCACCCCGGACCATAACGCCCTGTTGTGGGCATGTATGGCGTGCGGTAGTAAGGGAAGGATCCTCATGCCTCCTTGAACGTCTCCAGACAAGTCTGCTGTTGTTGTCAGGACACAGTTGATAACGGGACGCGTCGCTAAAGAATATACGTCCCCAGTCAGTGCAGTTCCAAGTTGATCGAGCCCGGCACCACTGTAATCGGACTTGACGGTGTAAAGGCATGAGAGGTAAGCGTCATAACAGTCGGTGCGAGTGTAAATTCTGCTCTCTCAGTCATCTGCAGGGTCATGGTGGACACATGTGTGCGGGCCACACGTTGATAACGACGAATCCGGTGCTGTGACAGCTGCTCTGTGCTCCTGTTCTGTTGTGTCTCTAGGTTGACCTTTGCCTTTCCATCCCGACGCTGACATCTGCCGTTGTTGATTCACTCTTGCCAGCCCAGTCTAATCGCTGCATCGCTTTGACCCACATGTCAAGCGATTCTTCGATTCGTCCAACCAGCCTCTTCCAATCCGGTAGCACAACCTCTTTCAAACTCTGACATATGCTCATAATGGGAACGAATCTTTCGGCGAGGTATTGTTAGAGTCGACGTAAGATATCCGCAGTCAAAATGCAACAGAAATTTTGACCACATATTGAAAATCGCTCCTTATATACACCTGCTGAATGCACAGTTCCGATGCGATGAGTTCCCACTATTCATTCATAATCATTTCCATGTTCAGTCAAAATGTCTTTGTATATGAAATTTCATTACAATCGAACAACTCCTTCTTGGTTCGTTGATTTTTTTTTGTTAGAGAGTGTATTTGGTGCTTAAAATGAAAAAAAATCTGCTTATAAATTTTTTCCTTAGGCAGCATGTTCATCATTCTCCAAAAACTGTAGGTTCTAATACAGCATGCTCTTATTTGTCCCTGTGAAGAAAAAATCTACTTTTAAATCAAAAATAATAATTTATAGTATCTTTTTTTTCCCATTAGAAAAACATACAATGCTTAAAAAAGATATATATATATTACTGTGCAAAGACGCTATCAATGATCTAGGGAAAAATGCAAGTGCATTTTTACTGGAATATTAGAAAAAATTGTTTTCCCCAAATTGATCAATAATTTTCGTATATTTTTTTGTTTATTAAAAAATAAATAAATAGATAATATAATACGGCAGCAGTAGCAGCAGCATATCCAGTTGCTTTTAGTTCATTCAAGGTTTATTGAGCAGTGTATTGCGAGATCATTTACTACTTTTGAATATTTATGCTAATGCAAAAATAATAAATTTTTAGCAACAATTTCCATTTCTTTGTAAACTAATTCGTCAGTTTGTTTTAATTTTGTTGCATACTAGGGATTGCCAACTCATGATGTTGATGGTAAAGAATTGAGCAAAGGCCAGCTTAAGAAGCTACAGAAGTTGTATCAAACCCAAGAAAAGAAATACAATGATTACACAAACGAACTACCAAAGTGCAATGAAAACAGCGAGAATTTATGAAACTAATATTGATTCAATTATTTTGTAATTGTTACCTCAGTGTTGGAAATTGGGGCCATAAAAATTAAAGTATTTCATTCCAGGGTCTTATTGAGTTGGTTTTCTTTTTTTTAATTTAATGAAAATCTTAAGAGCAACATAACCTTATTCGTCCATAATCTATAAAACTGAATAAATATATTTTAAAGTCAAACAACAGTATTAATTAACGACCTGGTGGGTCTCATTGAACGCAGAAATATTTGTTTTTTTTCGAACGTTTCACCGTCTAATCATGCCATAATATCGGCGCTGGTGTCACTATGCCAATAAGCATTGATTAATACTGTCGTTTGATTTAATCTGCGTAGTGTTCGATTTATATAAATACGTATGCTGCAACGGGCTTTTCGATCAATTTAACACCGGTATCTTTGCAATTTGGTTTAAAAAGTAGTCCATGTACTACACCATTCTGCGAAATAACTGGCTTCAGTAAATATTCTTTATATACGTTCGTAAAGAGATTAAATATTGTCGTTCGTAGCTCAGTAGGCAGAGCCTCCTCCCGGCAAGTGGAAGGTCGTGGGTTCAGGTCCCACCGAACGCAGAAATATTTATTTTCTTTCGAACGTTTCACCATCTAATCACGCCATAACATCGGCGCTGGTATCACTACGCCAATAAACGTTGATTTATATTATTGTTTAATTTAATCTGCGTAGTGTTCGATTTATATAAATATTTTAAAGTGTCCAGTTGTGTTTTAACAGATGCACTAAAGCGCTTTCAATACTTAAAAATATAAATACAGCTTTGAGAATTCTAAACACAGCTCAAAGGAGCTACCCCTATTTTGAATCAAATAACAGTTCCTTGACAAATTTAAATACAGTAGTTTTGAGAATTCGAACTTAGAAAGCACAAGGATAAACCATAAGGTGTATGTCCTATGTCTCTTGTAAAACCAATTTTATAGATATAAGACTAAAACGAAAAACGACAGCATTGGCCCAATGGTGCCAAGCATACAATCTTATCCCAGCGTTTAATGAAACTAAGATAATTGTAAAAGCGCCTAAAAGAGAAAATGAATTACAGTGTGCGGGAGGCAATAGAAATCTTTTGTAGTAAAAAGAATATTTTTAATTCATACCCAGTATATATCTTAAGTCCGGCATGTCAATATCTTTTAGAAAATACTGAAAAAAAAACGCGACACTTGGCGGTGGTGGCGCGGATGGCGAGGCGCCTCCACTGGCAAAAATAAGCCAACAACAGAGATTATAAAACACCTGGTAACGATGCATTTCAGTTTAGCTACTCAAGGTCTATTACAAAACTGGCCTAGACATGTTATCGCTAATCTTTTTCTTTTCTTTGTATCTCTGTGGTGTACAATTGAAGTGTGACTTTTATCCATCATAATTTTAAACACTCTGATGATATTTTAAATAAAATTTTAAAAAAAAAAAGTGAGTCTGTCTAGATAGTATCAGCA
>QLNU02014176.1:61054671-61073100 GCA_006491805.2 Dysdera silvatica
GCAATCCTTATGCGAATGTGCGTGGACTTCGCCAAAATTGGTATCAGTGTTTCCCCACAATAATACGTACTTGGCTAGAAAACTAACATCTGACCAGAAGAGAAAATAGCTCAGAGAAGATATTTTAGAAGATGTACTTTAGAGGAGATATTTTATAGGAAGTATTTGGGAGACAGTATTTTAGAAAAGGTATTATAGAAGACGATTTTTAGGAAAGGTATTTTAGAGGAGGTATTCTAGAGGAGGTATATTAGAAAAGGTATTTTAGAGAAAGTATTTTAGAAAAGGTATTTTAGAGACGGTATTGTAGAGGACAAATTTGTGGAAAGGTATGTTAGAAGAGGTATTGTAGAGAAGGTATGTTAAAGGAGGTATTGTAGAAAAGTATTTTAAAGGTGGTACTTTAGAAGTTCTATTTTAGGAGATGTACTTTAGAAGTGGTATTTTAGGAAAGGTATTTTAAAAGAGGTATTTTAGAAAAGGTATTTTAAAGGAGGTATTTTATTAGATCTAGCTAATATTTTAGAAAATCTAGCTTTTTTATCAGATCTAGCTAATTTATATTGTTTCAGTATTACTGGAACAAAGTCTGGCATCACATATGCATGTGTAATGCAGTGATAACTGGTTTGAGACACCATTTAGTGATTGCCTTACATTTCTCACTTGTCTTGTGTTCGTTGTAGTGAAAATGTCTGAGCATTTGATTTTTTTTAGGGATTACATATGCAAGGTAAGATATGTGTGAATTTAAGAAGGGAAAAAGAAAGGAAAGAGGAGGAGGAAATTCGCCATAAACAACTTTTTACGATTTGTAGGAGGGAAAGGAGGATGAAAATCCAAGAAAAAAAAAACAAAAACCCCCAACTTGGCATAAACAACATGGCGGCTAGTCACCTTGTGCCGATTGCCAGTTTTTGGAAGCACCGACTAGATTTAGGGAGGTAACGTCTTATGCAGTAGCGCCTTGGTCCATGTTCCCAAAAATCCCAAAACTGGCAATTGGCTTAAGGGGACTAGCCTCCATTTTGATTTCACATTTTTTTTTTAAATTTTGTCCTCCTTTTCTTCCTCTGAATCGTAAAAAGAGTCATTTACAGTGATTTTTGGGATTTTCGTCGCAGAATATCTATAGTCGTCCCATTTACCCCTACCACCTCATCTCTCCACCATTTGACCCCTCAAATTTTATGGTGCATATTTTATTCTAAAACAGTGATAAGTGAAAATTGAATAATCATCACCCATCCAAGTTGATGGAAGAAAAAAACACAACAACAATCAAAACTTAGTATATTATTATTTATTTTTCGACAAAATAACATTAAAAAATTTTTGCAAAAAAGCAAATTGAAAACATCCTGGGGGAACAATCATTATCCTTCTGTTGCATAGCGTCTTGTAAGAGTTTGTTTTAACTATCGTTGTTATTTAGTTTCAATGTGAAAGTTCCTTGAAACCATATGTGTCAAAGATGGAACATCACTATAGTTGCTCAAAGTGTGAGCTTCGTAAAATATTTTCAGTAGGAATTTTTAATCAAATTTAATGATAGAAGCGTGTTTTTGGGCAGATTACAGTGTGAACAAGCAAATATGCGAAAATCATTTTTTTTTTTTTAAACGTCTGGTTTTTGAACATTTCTAGAGCCCTGAACACAACGTTATATAAATTGTAGTGGAGCTCTTCATATAATATTTCAGTATGACATCTACAAAACAGCTTTTTTCAAATAGCATATGATATGTTAATTAGTGTTAGGTATGTAACTACAAATGTGCGGTAAGTTGTCAATTTTTGAGTCACTGATCACACTGATGAATTACTGGTGGAGTTGTATAGCTGATCATTTTCTTATAGATGCAAGATTTGCGGTCTTACCTTAAGAGCCTCGGAGCTGACATCTCTGAGGAGAACAATCCCGATTGTGAACTCCTTGCTAACATGCAAGAGATCATTAACGTTTGTAACATTTGTCTCCGAGAATCAAATGAAGCAGGTAAGAAATGCCAAATTTTGTTACGCTTTTGTAATGGTTCATCCATTAAAAGGGAAGATTCCCATATCGAAAGGCAGGTAAGAAAGCACATGAAATAAAATTCATTTGTTTTGGCAAACACATGACTTTATCTCAAACTAGAATAGCATAATGGTAACTTGTGTATCTGTTATGCAGAAAACCTGGGTGTGGATCTGAATGATAGCAATAGGGTTCCCACATGGGTGCCCATATGGGGGGTGCAGAGGGGGCTGAAGCCCCCTTAGCCATTTAAAAATTGTATTTTCCCGAACCTGCTATGCATTTACTTTCAAAAGTTTTACAGTCACATTTTAAAATAAGGTACTTTTTAGCTCATTACTAATTGTCAAGCAGTATCAATTATTTTTGTAGCGTTTTGGTATCTTGTACATTCACTAAAATTCTTGACAGCTTTGAGAAGGAGGTAATATTTCTAGTCCCCTCCCCCTAGAAATTTCGTTAATTTTCTGGCCCCGTAGTAGTATCTGTAGCAACCATGGGTCCTACTCAACCTGGAGAACCTGAACTTGTCAGTAAATTTGAAATCAACCCGAAAAGTCAGACAAAATTGAGATTTTTTTGTCAAACCAGGAAAAGTCAGGAAAGACCTTCTTTTCTAAACAGCTAAATTTCAAGTGATCGTGGAAACTATTTTCCTAGAAACCAAAGTTCAATTCAAAGGTTTGTTTGCAATTCATCCAGGAATTTTTTCAGAAAAGTCGGGGAATTCATTCTTCAAAGGTGGGTAGGAACTCTTTAGCAAATATTTATCATTATTCCTTTGTCTGGCGTTTGATCTCTTATAAAGTGCTGTGGTGGTTCATCGGTAATTATTTTGCCTTTAATTCTCGTTAACCTGAGTTTGATTCTCAATGGTATTAAAAAATGAACGTTTACCAACTAATTGTAGTTGGTGGGTGTAGTTCTCCCTGGAGCCTTAAGCGGTTTGGATTTCTTGGAAAATTATAGGTCCACGTCATATCGGTTAGGTACTGTGTGGGATGGGTAAAATTTGTGTTAATGTGTTATTTTGCCGATTCTAATTAATTTTATTTGGCTTTTTGTAAACTAATTTTCATATTTGCATGCCTCTTCATGTTATTTTTAAGTATTTTTATCGATTACTTTGCATTTTTGAATATAAAGTTTAATGTTGTTGACTTTGTAGATGTTGAAGCAGCTCTGAACAGCATAGTGTCTCTGTTGATTATGGTACCTTCACATGAAAGTGAGGTCATCATTCAGTGCTTCTGCGAGAAATTGATGCACCCGCCTACTGCTAAAATGGGGAACGTATGCCTACAAGTGTGAGTGTTCGATCTTTAGTGGTTCTTTTCACGATAGTTTTTAATCGATACTGTCATCAATGTTTTCTGTCTGCATTTTTGCTGGAATTGGTGCATTTGGAAGTTCAGATTGTGAAATAATTTGAATACCTTTATCCATGTTTTTAAGATCTTCGTTGGTTGAATAGGGTGCAGTGGCAGCACAGACCACATGCCAATTATTAATATTTGCAGTGTGGATTAGCATTGATATTGTAATGCATGAAGATATATATATTATAATGCAAACCTTAGCATTTTTTGTGTGCTGGAGTGGGGGATTCAAATTGTCCCTGCACCAAATGATTCACTGTATATTCTGGGTGAACTATGTAAGGATATGATATATAAAAAATGATTTATAGAGATGCACAGACTATTTTTTATTCTCGCTGCAAATTGACAATCTACAAATTTCTACAAATTGGATTTCTACAAATGGACAATCATTATCAACATAAAAACAAACAGTTGTGGTAAAGATTGATTATATGGAAGTAAAATGACTCACTGTGCTGAATATATCACAATCGTAAAATAACACAATGGGCACAGTTTTTGAACTATATGCTTTAATATAGCTTTAAAACGTTTTCTCGAAGGCTTTTAGCCCTTTTCGAAGAAGCTTACACAATACTGTGTATGCAGTATGCTTCTTCGTAGTGTAAGCTTCTTCGAAGAGGGCTAAAAGCCTTCGAAAAAACGTTTTAAAGCTATATTAAAACATATAGTTCAAAAACTGTGCCCATTGTGTTATTTTACGATTGTGATTGATTATATGTAAATCAAATCTTTGAGTATGTTTACTGCCTCGTAATATATTTAAAATGTTTTTAATATACCATATTATTGAAGTATGTGTGTGTGTGTATGTATATATATAGTAGTGAGTTGCCAAAATTTTAACAGTTGGTTTGCTAAATGGCAAATATGGTAGTAGTAGTTTTAAAGTGGGTTCTCTGAATCCCTGATCATTTTCTTCATATAGCAAAACTTTTGTTTTCAAAAATATTTTAACGAGTTGTTCATGCTCATTTATACAACTTGCCAAGCCAAGCACATCCTGTCTTACGGGGCGCCTACAAACAAAGTTTGCTTAATCCCCCACGGAATTGAGAGAGATGAAATGGGGTTTTGGGTGGAATGGCTGGGGTTGGTAAGAATTAATTTATTAAGAAGTTTTATATGCTTGGATGGTTGAATTTGGAATAACAGGAATTTTAAAAGTGAAAATTATGAGATTTAGAGGCCAAAATTGGTAGTAATAGCCAATGAGAAAGGCGGGGAGCGCGGTCCAATGGTAACGGAGAAGCCGCCAGGGCTGTGACGTCAAGCCTTGAGTTGGGAGGGAGGAGCAACTGCTCGTCTAATTTTGCAGTGGTGATGGTGAGGTAATTCCAGTTCGGTGGTTTTGAACTGTGTTGTTTGGATGTTAATTGTACATTTTCCCAGTGCTCTAAGTAAATGGGAGGGAAAAGGGAAGGCAAGTTGTGAAATGAGAAGGGAGTAACAGATGGCAATGAAAGATGGAAAGGAAAGTGGAAGGGCGTATTATTATTATTAAAGATGTCTGGGTGGAAAAATGCTGCCGTTAATAATAATAGGGGCTGGAACCAATGCTAGGTTCAGTAAAGCGGTTTCGGGGGTGAGGGTGTAGTGGGGGGCAATGGCTAGTAGTGGCTGGACAGTAATAATGTTGACGGGGTACTGTGGTTGGGTTGTACTGTGGGGGGCCTTGCCACTGTAGGTGTATATTGCCTATTACATAATTATTACAATACTGTATTTTTTCATTAACTGACTGTGATATATGAAATGCCGACACATGCATGCTAATGTTCCAGGTGTTTATGTTGCAGGTTACAAAATTTGTATGCTGCTGTTGGGGAACATGCTCTCTCGTCGTATGACATATATTTCAGTTTAGTTAAGATTGCTGGGCAAACAGATAACATTCACAATGTTTTCAAAGATCTTGATAAGGTAATTGCATTCTTAGTGGATGATACATTCTGCTATTTGTTGTTTATTTTTTTCCCACTTCAACATTAATTTGTTGATGATAGTATTGTGTGTTGTCATAATATTTAGGTATTTTATTATTAGGGATGCAACCAAATATTTGTCTAACTTTTAGGCCGAATATTGAATATTTGACAACTAAGTATAATTTTCCCTTTAAAATTTACTATGCATACAGTGAAACTTCTCAATAGTGGACACTGACGGGGAACGGAAAAGTGTTCGTTTTTAAGAAGTGTCCATTATTGGGGAAAAAAACAAAAATACGTAAATATTTTCAGTTGAAATTTAGCATTTATGAAGCTTGATTTAATTAACTGTAGTAAACATATATAGCAGTACATATTATGTTCATAAATAACACTCACCTTTTACAACGATCTCTCTGTTTAATTATCCATTTCATTTAATTGTACAGCATTACAAATTTATTTTGAAAAAAAGTCTGAAATTTTGGTTTGCTTTTTATACATTTTTACAATTTTCCCTTCCACATGAATTACTAATTCAGATGCGTTTTTTAGACTATCTGGATCATTCTCTTGTAAAAAATACCTTTTTAATTTACTAATGCATTAAATGGCTTCTTTCTTAGACACTATTTTCATAATATTTTCTTCGCTTTCAGCAATTTCTAGCTCCTTATCCAGTTCTGTATTGTAGTTTCTGACATCAATTAGGTCATCAACATTAGTGGATTGCTTTTCAGTTGATAATTGTTCACCTATTAACGTGTAATCTTCATAAGATTCAAGGAAGATTTTCATAATGTCATCATCAACAGTTTCTGTAGTGGCTTTGTTGGTGATGGAAATTCCTGCTTTTACAAAACAAGGACCCATAGTTGCAGCTGTGTTTTTTTTTACTGAAGAGCAAATCCACAATATTGCGTCTAAGATACTTACACTGCTTGAAAGAGAGCTTGGTGATTTAGTGTCTTCCATTTTTGCTAAAAGGTGTCTTACAATGCACTGACGGTAGTAAGTTTTGAAGCATTTAATTATGCCTTGGTCCAAGAGCTGGCCAACAGAAGTCGTGTTTGGAGGAAGAAAAATTAATTTGACATTTTCCAAAGCAATGTCAGGATGAGAAGAAGCATTATCTAAAATTAAAATCACTTTTCTTTTTTCTCGCTGCATTTTTCTATCAAAGCCTAACAACCACTCAACCATTAAATGTGTGTTCATCCGCGATTTTTTATTTGCCCGACATTGTACGTCCAATGCATTAACATTAACCCTTTAAAACATCGTGGTTTCATAGCTTTACCTATGATCAGAAGTCTTTCAAATTCGCCTATCATATTCACACATAATGTAACAGTTAGCCTTTCTTTGTAAATCTTTCCTCCACTGCATTTTTTGCATTTGAGTCATACTTTTGCCTAGAAGAGCTCGAAAGAAGAGGCCAGATTCATCACAGTTGAAAATGTTCTTATCATCATAACCTTTGCAACCATCCTTAACTTTCATTTTCCAGTCAAAAACAATTTCGTTGTCAACAGACGAGTTTTCACCGCATACATTTTTATAAGAAATATTGTGTCGGGTTCGAAATTTATCTAGCTAGCCACCCGAAGCCTTGAAATCAGAAAGTCCCTTTCTTTGAGCAGTTTCTAGTGCTTTCTCTAGAATTAAAGTTCCAGACAAAGGAATGCTCTTCAACCTAGCACGGCTAAACCATTCAAATGTTAAGGTATCCACAGCTAATCCTTCTGTTTTAGGGAAAGTTATTTTGATCTCTTGGTTACCATTTTCGGCCCAACATTTTAAAAGTTCATCATTCCGTTTTAAAATTCCACATACTTGAGTTTTCCCAATGCCCAACATTTCCGCTAAATCACGCGCACTTAATTTTTCAGCTTCTTTTAAATTTATAACATCGACTTTCTCTCTTAAAGGTAAGCATTTATGTTTTTGCGACATTTTTTTTTTCAAATGAAAACAGCAAACCCTACTTCAACCGGCATATGCAAATTCTAAAGGACTTCTGCAGAAAGCTGCATATGGACATCGGCGTCACTTAGACTAGACTGTTAAACTAGATTCTCGCTTCTTCAGTCATGGCATTTTAAATGAAAGGGGAGTGCCCTTATCTATTCAAAGACAGCATTGTTGAAGGTGCCTGCTGCTCAGAAGAATGGTTATCTGTGAATCAGGAATTTCTTGCAGTTGTTGTTCGACTTCATGGAAAGCATTTCTTTTAAAACGTAACCCACCCGCTTCCTTTTGTAAATTGGAAAAATGAAAAGAGTGCTTTGAAATGTTCTGTGCCACTTCCCTCCCACCGTGGCGGCAGTTCATTCATCATGTTTTAACGATCTACAATATCTGTTTACAATTTAGAATACAAAAATACTTTTTTACATTGTTCGTTAACTTTATTTTTTAGTGCCCGCGTCTGTTATTTAGAAGTAAAATGTCCATATGATTCAATGCAAAGTTGCCAGGGAATTGAAAAGTGTCCATTATTAAGAGACGTCCACTATTCCGAAGTGTCTGTTAAGAGAAGTTTCACTGTATAAACAAAACTGCATTTGTCATCTTTTAAATTGAGAATAAAATTAGTCCATGTATTAAAATTTTATATAGCCGAAAATTCAGCTAGCTTCACAGCTGAATATCAATTTCCTTTTAAATCAAAAAAGTTTTGATTTTATTCTCAATTAAAAACATGATAAATACGGTTTGTTTATATATATATATATATATATATATAGCGAATTTTAAAAGCAGTTGATATTTGGTTGCCGAATATTTTGTATTCGGCCTTAAAGCTTGCTGAAGATTTGGTTGCATCAACAGATCCCATGCATCTGGAAAACCTGGAATCATTAGGGAAATTTGAAATAATTTCTACTAAAAGGCAGAGAAAAACAAGATATTTTTTGATCAAATCTGGGAAAGTCTTCCCAACTTCTGTTTTGAAAAGCTAAATTTCCTGCAAATGTGAAGCCCGTTTCCTCACAAACGAAGTTCCGTTGAAAGTTTTATTTGCAGTTGGCCACACAATTTGGCTGGAAATGTCTAGGAAAACTTAGGAATTTTTTTCTCTAATGTAAGTGGGGACTGTGTATTATTTTCGCTATCATTGTGGATATGGGCATATAGTGTAATGTATGATAATTTCTAATTCAAAACGAAGTCAGGCTATTGTTTTTGTTTGAATATTTTGTAGAACACTTTTTTACTTTTCCTTTGAGTTTGCCATTATTGTGTTTAAAGGTGAGAGAATTTTTATATAGTCGATGTGAATAAATCGAAATTCCAGAGAAGTGTATTTACTTTCTTATGGTGTTCTGACGATATGATGTTATTGCTGAAAAAATATAAAAATTTAAAATACCACACATGTGTACACTTAACTCGTTAAGAGCTAGGTTAAACTCCACGGTGGTGTTAGAAGTAGTGCGTTCATCTACCGTGCTGCTAACCTGAGTTCGATTCCAATGGTATTGTGGAATGTGTACCATTGTTTCTGCCCACTATAGTCTGGGGGCTTGTTTCCCTAGCCAGTAGAAATTTTGATTCTTCCGAAAACTTTAGGTTTTGTCGTAGTGACTATAACTGTCCTTGTGTTGTCAAATTGAGCAACTAGGGACAAGTGTCGGATGATGTATCTGCTTACCCGGAGAGAAATATAGGAAGTGTCATCAGTACATCCGATTGGTTTAGAGCAGGGTTGTGGAACACACAGGCCACAATCCAGCCCACCGACAACTGTTTGGAATTTAAAAAAAATTCCAAGATTTCAAAATAAAAATTTTAGATTTTCCTTTCTAGGCATAAAGATAAATTGCTGTGGATATTTTTTATGTTAAATTATATGGCCCATTACTTTTTTTTTCTTACAAAACTCACTGAAACTGCTAGCTCGCCAGATCAGTGAAAAATTTTCAAGTGGTCAGCTACCCAAAACGGTTGGACAACCTTGTTTTAGAGTGATGGGTAATGCTATTATTTTCTCATTCATTTATCGTAAAACCCGACTGTGCTGTACAAATTTTCCTTTATCAGCACTTAATGCATAAAAAGTTAGAGGTCCTGCATTGGGGCAGTAGCAACATGTTCGCCTGACGTACTGTTAACTTGGATTTGATACTAACGGTGCCAGAAAAAGAATGCTTACTAATTAATATTCATGGTATTCCAAAAGTTGGTCCCTTAAATCGTTAGAGGTTTAGATTGTTTGGAAAATTATAGGTCCTGAAACAACATGAGCCTTAATGCCATAAAACACACAAACAAACATAAAAAATAGAGAAGCGGAAAAAAACAAAAACAGTTTAGTCTCCAGCTAAGCAGCCTTACAACACTTCTTTCACTTTTTAGTCTGCCCGTCTGTGCCTTCTCTTTGTATAGGGTATATCCAGGAGGAGGCCTCATATGTTCCCCCCCTCCTTTTAAGTCACAATCGTACACATTGGTATACATTTGGGAGTTGATGGGGGCTATAATACCCTTGTTTTGATCCAATTTTGTATATATATAACTGTATGTAGTTGTAGCGTAGTTGCGAGCTCCCACAATAGAAACACTATGTTCACTTCGCAGGCTTTCTTAACTGTTGCCACTTAGAAACGCAAGGGAAGCAAAATTAATGATTTCAATTTCTAAAATTGGCAAAATGCCAAATTGCTTCATTTTTATACGGTGTTTTCCAAAGGTACATAATTTCACTTTCCGCATCTGGCAACATATATTTTGTATAATTATAGTTTCACTTTCTATATTTGGCAACAGCACATCCAGTCGTTTTCTGAATTGTAAAACTAAATCAGGCTTTAATTAACTATCAACATGCGTACAGATACTATGAAGGCTCTGCCAAAAAGGAAACGCTTACAAAATTCGTTTAACATTGTACTTAATTATTTATCTTTCTGGCATCTTAATTAACTAGACTAAACCTTTAAAATATTATTTCAACTGATTGAATTACCACATTTCTTCAATACACATATATCTTCACTGTCAACCCCCCCATTATAAGCCAGTATATATAATCCCCCTCCTCATCCTCACGAAATTTCTTCTTAAAGCTATCGAACCATATATATTTCCTCCAAATCCTTCTCATCTGAAAGGACGATGTATTTGTGAAATCAGTTCTGCATTCTAAAATCAGTTAATGCATTTGTGTGCCTGTTTTAATTCATTACTATTTTGCAATGTAGTTGAAGTCCTGGCTCGCTGAGATGAAGATCAACATTGTGAAAAAGCAGAGACTCCTGAGAACATTGCACGAGGTTCTTGTTGATGGTAAACACAGTGAACTGGCATCGAAAGTGATGATCGAACTCCTTGGCACATACACAGAAGATAATGCCTCCCAAGCTAGAGACGATGCTCATAGGTACAGACACATATTTTAAGAATTCTGCATGCATCGGAAAAATGCTGTATCCAACATTACTTCAGCTACGTTTTCCCTCCTTACTGTATTAGCTTTTATGTATCTTCTACTCGACTGTGTCGACAATGTGCATTATACCAGGATGGTTTGGAGAATAAGTGATTTGTAAAATGCTATTTCATATATAAAGTTTATTTAGTAACATATATTTAGTAATACATATATACATTTAGTAGTACATATATTTAGTAATGTTGCGACATTTAAATTCTTTATTGCAGGTGCATTGTAGCTTCACTTGGTGATCCTAATACATTCCTCATGGACCATTTGTTGGCATTGAAACCTGTGAGGTTCTTAGAAGGTGAATTGATTCACGATCTGTTGACTATCTTCGTTTCCGAAAAATTGTCTTCGTACATCTCCTTTTATGCCACCAACAAAGATTTTGTCCATTCTTTAGGTAATGCTTTGTTTTCGACTACAGAAATTCATTGCCTTTATTTTCTTTTTTTTTTTAAATCTGTACTTACGAAGTATTCACGGCTTTGCATTTCTGCATGAAATTTTGTGTAATTTTTTTAGCATTTTCTTTTAAATTTAAGGCAAGTGAAACTTGAAGAAATAAAAGTACATAATTTTTTAATTACTTTCTTTAATATAATTTAGTTTTTAATTTTTTTGACCCAACGTCAACAACATGCTGCACCGTATTGTAAGTGTTGAGGATAGAATAAATTAAACTGAACTGAAAATAGTGCCAAAAACGTCACTAACACTTAGGTTCGGTTATAATAGTGGTACATTAGTTGTTACCAGGTTTTCCGTGGTATATACCGATATATTTTTAAAGCTGCCAATCGTGTTGAGATGAAACTTAATATTAAAAAATATCTTTTATGTAAACAAAAACAGCAACCAAAAAGTTCTTCACCAGTTGACATGTCTCATTTTTATTATTTCCATAATTATTGTATTTGTGTGCTTGATTTTAATGATACTGTCCAGATACATTTTTTATCCCTAAGGAGAGTTCAAGAAAGTCACCTTTTTTTTTTCTCTTAAAAGTGGAATAATGGAGCTAACCTCAGTCCGTATACAGCCACTTACGGAAAACTATACATTGTCAATATATGGTTTGAAGCTTTTTGGAAATGATACATTTCAAAACAATAACAATTGTTACTCTGTAAAAAAAAGTATTATCATATTTATCATCACAATTATCAAAATTCACAAACATTTATCTAAGTAATGGTCCCGCTTTATCCTATATTTCCTATATTTTTGGAACACGTCCTATATTTTCTATATTTTTAGGTACTGTCCTATGTTTTCATTTTTTTTTAAATTTTTTTAGTTATCAGTACAAAAGTTAACTGTATCATAGGTTATCTTTATTCCAAGTTTTGATCCTCAGTATGAAGTATACAGTTTCAATTGGCTTCGCTCGCAAATGTTTAAGTGGCCATTTTATTGTCTACTTGAAGATGTAATTGTAAAACTTTTTTCAACTTCCTAGGGTACTAAATAAATTAATACACTCACTCCTCCTCTGTCATTGTTGCGAGGAACGTAACATTGCTCGTTAGTGCAATGGCTGATTTCTCTTCTATCAATGACCAATTTTCTTTCAGATTGGACTGTTGACTTTTAAGATTATCTTAGATACTAACTGTAGTACTTTTTTATTTTAATATTTTCAGATTAAGGTGTGAATTTGATGTATAAGTATAAACATGCCTCGTTATACACGGTTTCCAGAGAACTGGCTGAGTGAAAAGAATGGAAATAAACATTTAATTGAATTGTAGTCAAAGCATGCTGATTCATATGCAAAAAAGACCTTTAGTGTTAGAAATTCAGGAATACAACAAGTACTACAACATGCAAATACGTCAAAACACAAGATTTTGGTGACAACTGCTTTGTCCAAAGATCAAACAAAATTCACAGTGTCGGTTTCGTCATCTGGACAGAAGTCTTCAAATTTTGTATCTAGTGCTGAAACTTTGAAACACTGGAATGTGAATGATGCTGATAGAGTATCTAATGCAGAATGTTTATGGACAATGAAAATTGTTGAAGCTGGTTACCCATTCAGTTCTTGTAAAAATTAGAAAAATGTGTTTTGTAAAATGTTTCTAGACAGCAAAATTTCTAAGCCATTTACGCTAGGACAAACTGAGGTTTCATATGAAATTGCACACGGACTTGGACCATATTTTCATAATCAGTGGATTAGCTCTGTTAAGAAAAGTGACTCTTGTTTTACAATATCATTTGATTGAAGCAATAACTGAAGCTGGACAGAAACGGACATTTACATTTGATATTGGGACAGTGATCAGGAGAAGGTTGTATGTCACTTCTTGTGTTGCTTTGAGCTTGGTCATGCAACTGCTGATATACTTAAGGAAAAGATACTGTTATCCCTATCAAAAGACCACTTGCTTCTTAATATATTACTTGCCATTGGTTCAGATGGGCCTCCAGTGAATGTGAAACGTCTGAAGGATATTCATTCTATTCTCAAAAGCGAGGGTTTGCCAGGTTTAATTAATATTGGTACATGCAATTTGCATGTCTTGCATGATTCTTTTAGGCATGGCATAACTTAGTCCTTAAGTCATTGGGAGATCGAAGACTTTTTGGATCCTGTACATAAGTATCCAGCCAGAAGTGAGGATTTTCACAATATTCAGAATAACCTTGAAATGGAGCAGAAACACATGTTGAGGTTTGTTAACAATAGCTGGTTTTCTATGGTCCCTGTTATTTCAGTAATAACAAAGCAATGGTCTGCCTTAGAGGAGTATTTCCTTGAGTACATCCTCAAAAACAGCAAGAATTAGGGCAAGTCTAAACTTTATCTAAGTATTAGATCTCACCTGAAGGATCCAACAACTTTAGCCCACGTGCTTTTCCGGAAGTCAGTGGATGAGACTTTTGATAAATTTCTTCTTTTAATGCAACGAGAAGAACCCTTGATACATATTCTATATGATGAAATCTGCTGTGTTATTTGAAGCCTTTGTTCAAGAATTGTTAAACCAGCACTGTTGGAAAATATGTTTGGAAGGAACTTAAAGAACTTTGATTTCAATAACCTGGAAAATATTCTTCCAACAACTGAAATTGATGTTGGAATTCTTGCCAGGAATGAAGCTTTAAGACTGAAGGAAAAAGAATTAAAACTATTTTTCCATGAGGTGAAACATTTTATTATGACAATCATTGAATGTTTACTTGATAAAGTTCCTCTGAGCAATAAGTTACTTGAAAATATCCAGTGCCTTCATCTATTATTTAAGATGGAACCAATGTCTTTGAAGTACATAACAAGAGTGGCTAAAGAAATGCCACTTGTTTTCCAGAAGAATAATATAGATAAACTTTCTTACGAGTGGAAATTATACATGATTGAACAAGTGAATGAATATGCCCTGACAACTGAAACAAGGGAAAATAGAATTGATAATGTAGACGATCTGTTTGAAGAATCAGAGATTAAAGATGATGAGGAACCTACAAACAAAAGTTCCACCGCTGTAACAAGAATAGATGTTTTTTGGTCTGATGTCCTGAAGAAGAAGATTCTTTGTTAGAAATACCCTCTACTTTCTCATTTAGTTAAAGTGTCACTGACACTTTCCCGATGGTCAGGCAGATGTGGAGAGGGAGTTGTTCTCAATTAACAGACTCTTTCTTAACTCAAATCGTCCACTGTTAAATGAATTATAAGTGAATGGTCTTCTAACTGTGCAGTAAAAGTAAAGAATGACATTTGTGACATACCTATTACCCTGCTGTGCCTGAAGTATTTCCGAAAAGTACATAGTAAATACAGAAACTATTTGGAAGAGCATCAGAAGAAACTTTCAGCTAAAAAAATGAAAAGAAATCATCCTTCGGATGTTGAAATACTTGAGAAAAAAATTAAAAGGCTACAGGAATTAATCAAAACAAGTCATTCACTGATTCGGGAAGCTAATGAAAGACTTTCAAAAGGTACTAAAAGAAAAGATATCAAAGAAATGTCAACTGTACAACTAGAGCTGTCTGCTGCCTTGCTAGAGTCGGGGCGTAAACAACTCATAACAAATACAGACGAATTGAAGCATGCAGTAACTACATTGTTCTCACAGATAAAGAGGGCTAAGAAGTAGACAGTATAGAACAATAAATCCTTTTAGGGAACTTTATCTAACATTATGGTTTTGAAATGATCACATGAATGACTGTTTCTAAAACATCTAAAGTTTGGTTAACGTTATGGTACCGACTTCTAGTTGGATGGACGAATTATGATTGCAAAAATTGTACCATATGTGATATAAATTGTTAACATAACTATCTGAAGGTTTCATTCAGTCCTTCTACTACATAGGTGACCATATCTTATTTTGCATCTACACCTTATTTAGTAGTATAATTCTCATTTTTCTTTTTACTTTTTTTTTGCATTTACTGTATATTATTAACAGTTAGATATATTTGTTGCCCTTTAATTCAGTGGCACAGGTTCACATTTGAACTTACGCCTATCATTTGGTATAATAACGTGTGTATTGTGTAGTGAGAATTGAATATCTGCCATACTACACATGTCAAGCTGACATAGATGTGCGGGGGTAGTTGGTTTTAAACTCGTCTTGTCTCGCAAAAGATTTTTTTCTCAAGAAAAATCAGAAGATTTAGAATTTTTTTTTCTATATTTTTAAATTCATTGTTGCTTCCTGTACGGAGTAACAAAGGCCACCAAACAGGAAATGTTATCTTTGAGTCTAGAGGGCAAAATCTTGTTAATAGGCGAGAAGGTAACTTTGAATTTGGCTTGCCGAAGGACTTTGGCAATGGCGGAGCTAAGTTTGTACACGTAAGGGAGTGTTACGAAGCCAATGTAATTATTTGAAGATATTCGACTAAGAGATGTACTGTAAGAACGTTTTGAGAATTTGAAAACGGCAGCATCGATAATGCTGGGACAGTACCCACGGATGCGAGCGATGGTCTTAAGCAAAGAAATTTCATCAGATAAGGAGTCCGTTGACGAACAGAACTGTAGAGCCCGGAAGACATAGGTGTAGAAGGCGGACATGTTTTGTTGATACGGATGGAAAGAAAGATTATGTGGAGGGAGAGCAACGCTGAAAGGCTTGCGGTACACCGAAGTATCGAAATAGTTATGATGTTTATTAATCTGTATATCCAAAAAGTGAAGGGAATCATCTTCTTCAATTGCGAGGGAGAAATTAAGCGCAGGATCCAAAGTATTGATGGTGGGAAGGAGTGTTGAGATTTGATCTGGAGGACTGTCCCACATAATAAAAATGTCATCCATGTAGCGATCCCAGAGTTTAAACTTGATAGAGTTGAGATTAGATTTGTTTGTTGACGATATTCCACGTGTTCACTCCCGAAGAAGGGCGAACTTTTATCGCCCGAAACGCGTAGCTTGAACTCAATCTTGACATAAATACGCTTCTAAAACGTTGTTTTTTGTGTCTTATTTCTACAAAGGTGCTAAGATGTTGATAGGGGACAACTTTGCAAGCCATATTTCCCCACATATTATTGACAAATGTAAGAATAACAACAACAAGTTTGTGCTACTCCCACTGAACAGTATACACTATACTCAACCTTTAGATGTGGCTTTTTTTTTTAAATCCTTAAAGATGAAGTGGCATGAGAAACTCAGTGAGTGGAAAAAGAGCAACTGTGGCATTATGCATAAAGACAGGTTTCCTCGACCCTTAAAAAAGTGTATTGATGACTTAGGAGAAGAAAACGCCATAAAGGATGTTAAGAGTGGCTTTAGAGCGGCAGGGATTTTGCCTTTGGATTGACAGCAAATACTGAAGAGGCTTCCTGATGGTTGTAAAAAGAAAGAATCAGAAAAGCGTGGTTCTAGCAACAACTGGGTTCAATCATTTAAAACCTATCTGTAGGAAAGTAGAAAGGAAGTTACAAAACGAATGCAAAACAGAAAAAGAAAAATGTTCCATCTGGCAAAGGTATTGAAGAACTTGAAGTTTTGGAAGAAAAATCCTGTAACATGCGTCAAGCCGTAAACAAGCACTTCCAAAGGCTCTAAATCTGAAGACAGCAGTTTTAAAAAGCCCACTTCAAAAATGATCAGATTCAAGTGAAGCTGATGATGGTGACTTTTTGGTGCAAAATTCAGACCTTATATTAAGTGATTTCATTGATGTAGATTTTGAGATGGAGTCTATTAGAGAAGAAACGCCTAATAAGTCAAAGAAACCACCAGTTCAAATAGAGAATCTCAAACCAGATGCATATGTCATTGTCAAACCAATCTTCAATAACACACACAAAAAAACAAAAACAAAAAACAGTTCTACGCTATTGTACTTGACACTGAACTGAAGGAAGGTAAAATAAAGTTAAAATTTTTTGGAAGAGTTCTAAATCAAAGGAAAATATGTGTTCCTGATTGCGGATGATAAGATGGATATAAATATTGTAGACATTGACGCTGCTGTCCAGCTTGTAACAATCAGTAGAGGACATTATACTTTTTCTTTTGAACTTGTTAACTAAGCTTCAGTCAGTATCTAGATGTTAAATTAAACATCTTAAACTTTTTTAGTGTAAATTAAACATCCGAAACACTAAAATGTAAAAAAATTTACTTTTTACTTTCATTTTTACTAATAAATATCTCGAAAAGTATACATACATTTATTTTAGCCCTTTATATGGATTTTGATAACTCATCAACAATTAACATCAGCTAAACAATGAATTCTCACTGCTGGCTTTAGTTACCCCATATTGAGAGGTAACTTAAGCCACTGTGTTTTTAATTTTTTGTCTTTAACATACATGTTGTAGAAGACTTTCATACATCTGAACATAGAGTGTAACTGTAGACCCAAGTTTTATAATAACTAGTTAATCTCTAAAGTAAATGATGTTGAATTGGCAGATGTTTTAAATTGAAAAGTGGCTTAAGTAACCCCCGAGATATGGTAATTAACGGTCTTCTTAATTTTCAAAAAGCTTCAAATTATATATTGACGATGTATAGTTTTCCATAAGTAGCTGTATATGGACTGAGGTTAGCTCCATTATTCCACTTTTAACAAAGGTGACTCTTTTGAACTTTCCGTGGGGGATAAAAAATAAATCTGGACAGTATCGTTGAAATCAAACACACAAAACACAATAATTATGGAAATAATAAAATTGAGACATGTCAATCAGTGAAGAACTTTTTGTTGTTTTTGTTTATTTAAAAGATAATTTTCTTTTTTAATATTAAGTTTCATCTCAACAATTGCTCATATTCTTTTCAATTGCACAGATGTTTTATTTCATCCAAGAAACTTGGGTAAGTCATTAACAGTAGTTAACAATAATTAGCAATAACTTGGTATTTACTTTATAATGTTTTGAAATTTGTGTTGTATTCATTGTTATAAATTTTATACATTTTATAAATACAATTTTTTGTATAAATTTTATAAATACATAAATGCGTTTTGCTAATTAACTCACAGTAAGAATGTTTTCAACGATAAAAACAGGTTACTTATAGCTGAACATATTAAATGGAGCCAATTTATTTGTTTTAGTTACTGCAAAAAACCACTTCTTTTTCTGCTCTCTGTGGTCTAGGTACCCGGGCAGTAGAAGATTGTTGTCATGAGACTAATAGCTCTCCAAGTAGTCCAG
>QLNU02014176.1:61074749-61092093 GCA_006491805.2 Dysdera silvatica
GGAAAATCCTTAAACTATCATTTTTTATTTCCTGAGGAGGCTATTTTTAGTCACTTCCACTAGTTATGGTCACGATTTCTGTAAAATTTCGCTAGACTGAGCCAAAACGTTAAATTTTCCAGCGCGCCGAAGTTCAGTTCCGCGTTTGTCAAAATTACGTTTTGTCATTGTATTTTGTAGTGCCAAATTTTCCTTCCCGTGAAATCTAGGCCTGAAAATTTCCTCAAAATTTCTACATTTACAATTTTGTTGGCATTCCAAGTAACTAACTGTCTGTGTGACTGAACAAAGAATCGACAGACAGCATGGGCAATCCCCTCCCCTAGCTTTTGAGATTTTTGGTTCATCCATTCCATTTACAAATCACAAAGAACCCCCCACCCCCACAGAAAATTCCTGGGGAGCACTGTTGTCGTACAGGGTAGGTAAAGACAAAGAACATAGAGGGAATATGAAGGTAAGCTTTCCGAGGGATAATGTAAAACTGGCGATTCTTTAATCCCTGGGCGATCGCACAGTTCCAACAGAAATACGGCAACTTTATTTTGCAAAGAAGCCACCTCGTTCGAGTAGGGGCGGCGTAGAACTTTACACTTCTTTGAGGATATGCAATAGCCGCTTACTATAGATGCGGACATATATTATTTTTTACTTTCTTTTAAATGAATTATTAAATTTTAGTATTTTTAATTCAATTTTCAGATGCTTTATCACGCACGGGTTTCTTTCTTTTTCTTTTCCTTAAAGTCAACTGCTTATTTTTCAAGAAAATGAAAATTTTGAATGACGACGAAATTGGAATTCTTAAAAAAGAACACATTTGTATAAATATTCATTAAACTCTATTCACAGAATATATATTTACACACATTTGCATACTTTTATTTTCTAAGCATATCAAATCTCAAATTTTGGTTTTATAATTTACTCTCCCCCACACTACAACTACACTTTTTTTCTTCAGAAAATAGTATATTACTTATATATTACAATGGGAAAATTGGCTGAACCTCATTTATATATAGCCGAAGAATCTCCCAGAAATTTTTTCTGGCTGTTTCACTGTTTGCACTAACGTTGAACCACAGCGTAATTCTGGATTGAAGGGTTGGGGACAAAAAAAAAATCATTCTTTTGCAATTTCTAGCAATTCCCTAAAACTTACTCCCAATGGGGGGGTTGTCCCCTGTACCATGCCTACCAACAAGGTAGTTCTTCAATGAAAATCGGGGGCAGGGGGGTCTGCAACATAGTTCGGGATTGAAAAGGGATCCATGACCAAAACATTTTAAGAAGTGATATGACTAATTTGAGTTTTATTTTTCATGTAACATTACGATTAGTTCCCCCGTTCTGCCATTGCTAGGGTAAAATTAGTACATTTTCATAGTAATTGTCGCTTTGTGTTCGTAGATAACCTTTGTTAGCTGCCTCTTCCTGTTTTGGCAATTCACATTAAACCAGTGGCATAGGAAAGAGGAGGCTCAAGACCCCCCCATTGGATATCAAAATACATTATTTTTTTTAAAACCACACAGTGTAATCTTCTTTAAAGCCATGTGAGCCCCCCCCCATGAGTTATTACTTGCTGTGCTACTGCTAGTGGCACATCCAGAATTTCTCCTTGGTGGGACTGACCATGTAAAAATTTGTCTTTTAGCAAAATATTATTTATTTTTATACACATTACATTCCTCACCCCTGCCCCCCCTTCCTTCAAATATAATTTAATGCACATTAAGTGTTATTTAACAACTTAGTCTGTAGGATTTTGTTCTTTGAGATACGTACAGGGTGTACAAACCCTGAACTGTACATGGCATTGGAAATCATTTTTAAACGTTAAAAATATATTCAAATTGATTTTTACGGTAGATCTGGTGTACATCATGTATTTTACAGAGGTTAGTCTTCATCTGCTTTATAATAAGGATAAGGAAAACTATAAATTGCAATGCAAAATTTGTTAAGAAATTTATTCCTTAATAATAAAAATATTAGTCTATTTTTTTAGTGGCATTACATATATTAATAAAACACATAAAAAATACCGAATTTTAAGCTCTCCCGTGTCTTTTTGCCCCGTAACAAGTGCCTGACTATGGGCCTGCCTCTGCTGACAAACTTGGAAAATCTTTTTCCTGATGGCATACCGACAGATGCAGTAGATATCTGGTGCAAAGCAATAACCATTAAAAATTCGGCTGGTGATTTCGTTTTAAAGGAATTGTCTCAATTTGCATTGACAATGTATGGTTTGCTAATTAGCAATGCTAAAGTTGAATGAGCACTTTTGAGAGTAACTGCAGCACAAAACAAAACTTCGAAACAGAATGGGGCTAGAACTTCTCTCGTCAATTGTCAGAGTTAAAATGATGTTTGAAGACAGAAATATAATCTGTTATAACTTCACACCGTCATCAAAAACGCTCAGGTTTAATTCGCTAATCTATCATAAAAACTAGATGAAAACTTTAATAATTTTAATAAATTTTTTAATATAAATTTGTAATAATTTTGCACTTACTATATTATTGATTCCTTTTACGATATCTAAAAATATTAATGGATTGGATGAAAGGAATATAGATTAAGCTTATTACTGAGCGCACATTGGATCTTTATTTCGGAAGAACTAATCTTGCGTTCATTAAATTGGTATTTTATATTGATCAAAAATTACTTGTGGGATATAAACGTATGTGGTGGTTACCACCAGTTTTGAGTTATCGTCTCGGAAATCGCAATTTATAATGGATCTATGCAAGATGTTTGTGGACGCCCACATTCCATTCTGGAAGCTTGAGAATATAAGTATACATGGGTGCCGTTGGTAGGGGGGACCTGTCTCCCAATTTTAAATAAAAATTTTATAATAGGAAAGGTCATTCAAAATTTAAAACTTTTTTTTTTTAAATCTAAGGAACGCAGTTATATTTTTCAGCATAGTGTAGTGTATTTAGTGCAAAATAAAATTTTCCACCTGGGGAAGGGCTTGGTTAAAGGTCAAAGGGACACATTCTTGTGATAGGATTATGTATCTCGCACTCCATCCCAACGTAAGAGAAAATTGCAACAAATCTATAGCTTTTGTCTTTCGTTACTTTCTGAAAGCCCTGAATGACGACAGTGGCATAACCAAGAGGTGAGTTTAGGTGTTTATAAACAAATAACATTATAATTTTCACCTATTCAAATATGATAGCGAATGCACTTTCACCTATTCTTGTAATGAAAGATAAAAGTGCTCTTACTAGCATCTCTGAATAGGTAAATATGATGATTTTATCTTAATTCTTGTTCATAAACGCATACAGAGATTTCAAATTTTCTCCAATCCACCAATAGCATTTTTTACGCCCATTAGTATATCACAAAGTAGGGATTGCCATTTGAAATTTTAAACTTGGGGTGGTCGGAGGGAGTTGAACAAAGAATTTTCTATGTGATGACTTTGCACTTCCCTCCTTGAAAATAAAATAGGTGTATCTGACAATTTTTTGAAAAATCAATTTTAATAACCCGAAAATCCGTTTCAATGTTTCGTTTTCAATGCGCTACCCTGTATATATTACTTTGTTATATAATTTTTTTATACATTACTTTTAATGAACATTGTATTTTTCAAAATGCACTTTGTCATTTATTTGATGTAATTATACCTTTTGTTGTATTGTATTATATAGCTCTCTTTTCTGCATGGCAGCGTTTTCATTGACGTGTTATTATTTAAACTTTCAAACTGAACATTTTTAATAACGTTACAACTAAAACTATAGTTTCTTTATTTTATTTTGCACGTTCAAGGGCCTCTTTGGCCCAGTAAGCTCCATTATCAATGACATAAAGGGACTGTCTACACCATCACTATTAGCATAATAAATACGCAATTTAGTAAGGAGCATTGTATGTGAAAATGAAACTAGTAATGTAACTAGAATATTAATTTTATGGTAAAGTGAACGTCATCAAGCAGAAGCACATTTAAATTAAACACTGCTTTGTTGATGTCTGTTATCCCTGTAAAGAGTTGTTAACAACAAGGCCTTAATCATAAATTCTTTCAGTAGGGGGGGGCGGGGGTAAGAATTTTTTACAACCTTGCTAATGAATAATTATTGAGAGCAAAAACATTTCAGAAGGGGTGGGTGGGGGGGCTTTGGGACCACCTTCTGGCTACGGCCCTGGTTAACAACAAGCTGCCTTCCAGTGGTATACTGCCCCCCCCAATATTTTATGCCATTAGTGCCCATGTAAGTATGTACACCTTTTTGCAAAAATATACCAACCAAAATATTCCCGATGAATCTACCTTAATGAGAACTTACCTGGATGAACGCTGTAAAGACCTTCTTGATCATACCCAGAACGAACTTAGATTGAAAAATATATGGATATCTATTGATGAAACAACAAATGCATCAAGACGGTATACGTTGCAAATGTTATTGTTGGTATAATGGACCCATTTGAAGAGGAAAACTATTTTTACTTACATCTGAACAATTACAAAAGGCAGTACTACAATTACCCAACTATTCATTAATACATGAACTTTGCTTTGGCCAGATGGTATTCAACATGTAAGAGGTTTTTTTTTTCATTTCTGACGGATGCAGCCCCCTATATGAAAAAAGCTGAAAAGGCACTGGAAGTTTTGTTTCCTCACATGATTCATCTAACGTGCTTTGCTCATGCATTTCATAGGATTGCAGAACAAGTGGTAGGTCTATCCTGAAATGGATATTCTTGTTTACAACGTTAAAAAGTATTCATGAAAGCTCTTTCGAGAATTCAATCCTTCAAGGGAATGGCATTGGACATTCCATTGTCTCCGCAACCGATTCTCACAAGATGGAGAACATGGATATCAGCAGTCTCATACCATCATTTACATTTTGACAAAATTACTAAAATTGTCAAAAGTTTTTTAGATGAAGCATCAACAGCAGTTATAAAAAGAAGCAAATTTTTATTTTTCAGCTCCAAAGTGAAAAATAAATTGACATTCATTTTGACACATTTTGGAAAATTTCCAGAATTTATTAAATGTCAAGAAAAAGAAGGATCCCTTTGTGAGGGTCATTAGGAGTTGTACGCAATATTTTACTAGACTTTATATCTACTCCCTGGCAAAACTAGTGCAATCATTAAAAAATGCGAAAACGTGAGTTCTACGAATCAAGACTTCGAATCTCTTAAAAATATAGGAAAAGTTCTTAATGGTGATGCTACAAAAGAACTGTCTATTTCTCCTACCATGGCATGCTGCTTTAGATATGTGCCTATAACCTCAGTTGAAGTGGAGAGATATTTTTTGCAATATAAAATCCTACTGACTGATAGATATCAAAATTTCACATTTGAAAATTTAAAAAACATATCACAGTAATGTGCAATAAGAGGAGATAGGTCGTTCGAATAAACCCATCTAAAATTGTCTTGTTGGTAAAAAATTTCCATTTCCAATATTAAAAAATGTGTGATTCTTTTTTTTTCAATAACGTTTACTTCTTTTATTCCATTTTTAAGATAGTAGGGGAAATATGTGCATTAAATTTCTATAGCCGGTCTTTCTTTAAACTTCAAATTTATTTAATTGTAATTTTTTTTCATTGATTTAAATGTCCTTTCCTATATTTTTTTTATCGATTTACATGGCTTTTTCCATATTTTTTTTATTGATTTAGATGTCTTTTTCCATATTTTTTATTGATTTAAATGTCTTTTTCCATATTTTTGTTTATTGATTTAAATGTCTTTTTCCATATTTTTGTTTATTGATTTAAATGTTTTTTCCATATTTTTTTATTGACCTAAATGACTTTTCCATATCTTTTTGTTGATTTAAATGATCCTTTCCATACTTTTTTTTATCGATTTGAACGTTTTTTTTCCCATAATTTTGTGTCTTTTTTTAATGCCTATTTTAAACCTTTGAAGTGCCTTTTTGTCTGCCTTTTTTTTTTGCCATTTTTAGTGTTCAAACTTCACGTCTCTACTCATAAGACTCTGAAAAGGTATATGTATCCAGCAGATAGGAACTTTTTTTGAGTAATTTGATTCATAAGAGTGGAAAGAAAATGCCGGTGTGGAGGTTGTTTTATTACTCGTAAGGTTCTGGAAAAGAAAACGTTCGTGCATTTGACGGACAAGAACTAGTTTGACTCATAAGTCTCTGAAAAAGGAAATGTCCATGCAAATGACAGGAACTTTTTTGACTAGTTTGACACGTAAGACTCTGAAAAAGAAAATGTCTGTATAAATGACAAACTTTTTTAACTAGTCTGAGTTATGACTGAAAAAAAAAAAAAAAATGCGCGTATAGCTGAACAACAATGGAAATACTGTTCAGCAATTGAATTTTACCGAATATGTTCTTTATTTTATTTCATAAATTTCTTTTTTGTTGCCGAGAGCAGGATAGAAGGAAAAAGATATTGCGCATGTAGAAATGTCTTTTCTTTGCCGAAATATGAACCGCTTATGAAATGTGAATCTATAATGGAATTTAATTATACCTATGGGCTATTTTCTACCAAAAAGGCATCAGGTTTCCTCATTATCCTTCTCGTGGATTTACGATGCAAATTTGTTCGGGGATAATTGTACCAATTTTGCCATTTATAAAATAAATAATGAGATAAGAGGTACAAAAACAAATTCTCCATATTTTCAAATGCATTAGTAATTGGATACGTGCGTGTGTGGTCATAAGTTTATTTAATAAGAGCTCGTTATAAGGTAAAGTATGTATAGTATCTACGTTTTACGCATGTTGGAAAAATTGGTAATGATATAGAAATATTAAAAAGGGAATGATGGGCGCTGAAAACTCATTATAGGGGTAAGGTTTCCAAACGTCCGTAAACGACAAATCTGAAATTAGCTGCTTAATACTGTTACTAAGAGAGGACAGGGGTTATATGTATAATATATCAGGACTAATGAGGACCTTTTTAACTCGTTTGGGGATCCTAGATCCAATCATTCCTTGGAGCCTTTTTTAAACTAACTTTTAGATTTCGAAACTTTGCGATGAAAAAAATATACGGCTCAAAAGATAATTTAGTGATAAAAAAAAAGTAAACCTAAAATAACACACACGCGCACACACACCAAATTAGAAACTTTTGTTTGTTTATTTATGAGTCCCTGTTTGGATCGGATGGCCAATCCATTAAAACGGCACTGGGTGTCGTTATTGCCATGATTTCGAAGTAATGGACAATATTATATCATGTAATGTAATGATATTTTGCAAAAAATTATGCACTATATCATGGTGAGGATCCGGACTTTTCCTGAGTTGTTGGTGGCCTAAGTACAAAAATAGTATAACCTTTATAGTATATTACCTTTATTTTTTAATATTATTTGATTTAGACTTCGATTTGTTTACTTTTACATCAAAATATACATTTGGTCTTTAACGGCTGTCATTTATTACTGTGGGTATATCTAAAGTTCTGTTATAGCTTTCTATTGTCACGTCAATATAGTAAATAGTATGGGCTGCCCAGATGCAGGAACACCCTTTGCACCCCCAACAAGGACGGCCCTGATGATGATAATATAATGCATAATGTTACGTAGAATTCTTCTTTGCAATTACGATAGTTAAGAATATAGCATTTGTTAGAAGTCGAATGTTTCTTGAAAGGTAGTATTTGTTATGAGTAGTATTTTTTGGAAGTTGGAGTATTTGTTATAAGTAGCAATATTTTTTTACAAGCGTAGCGTTAGTCAAAAGCCCCAAAGTAGAATGTTTTGCAATGTTCTGCAATAATCAAAAATGTTCTACAGGAAATGCATGTATGTGTACTGTATATATGTTTTTTATATATATTTTTAAATACTATAAAACGTAAATTTCTTTTTTAATAGAAATACAGAAAATATTTGTTGTACTTATTTTTTTATTTATTTAAAAAAAAATATTATTCACGCTGTGATTGTTCTGCAGAAGTCGTGTTCTGCGACGTCGCACTTTACAGCACATTCTGCGACGTGCGTCGCAACAGCACATTCTGCTTTGGAGGTCGAAAGTCCAGTTTTGAATCATAAAATGGATGTAGTACTACATAGAATGCACTAAAGGTTCGTAATAACGTGGAGCGCGTGTTTACATATTAGGTGAAGCATATTACTTCAGCCGATTCTCTCTGTGTGTGTGGTAGGCAAGATGGGGTGAAAGTTGGACGCCAAAGACTGTGCTGTAATCCCAGCACTCCAGTCGATTTTCAATGAAAGGCAACTTTGTATCTGTCTGACACGTATCGATATCTAACAATTAAAACTATGTTCCACACATCATTGTAACTAACTTGTTGTGTAGTTTTGTTTGAAAAAGCAGTATTTGTGTTTTATATTCGCTTCATCCCTGACTACAGTCATCTTTCGTGCTGTTAAACGTACACATTTATTTTAATTTTCTCATCCACGATTTTTTTTTTTAACGTGACGCAAGAACACAAATTTTGAGGCAGAAAAAACATTTATTTTACCGATGTTTCAATGACAATAACAATGATATAAACATAACGACACTCAAAAACAATTTATTCTAGAACTTGTAGAAAACAAACTACGGATGTTACATGTCTGTAAAGGAGTACATGTCTGTAAAGGAGTAGAACTCAAGATACACGAATAGCATTATTTTCCACGTTTCAATAACGTAGGCATCTTTATTTGTAAAAAGCAACGTTACTGTGTCAGACAATTTTGGCTTTGTAAGTAACAGTACTAGAATGGCACAATGTCATATGCAGCATTATATAAGCTGTAAGAAACTCTGCTTTTTGGAAACAACTTTAAAACAGTTCGGGGTAATTATTGACTCGGCTTGTAAGGGACTTTCGTTGTAATCGAACTGGTTATTGCGAAAAACAACATAATTTTTTCAAAATATGATTATATTATTGATTAATTATAGTTAGAGGTAATTAGGCAAGCCCCGTAAAAAGCATACCAGCTAGTCAAGTACGAGAAGTAGGCTTTTGAAGTTTCCATAGAAAAATTATTAATTAACAACTATGGTTTCTCCTGATGTTTGCGAAGTATTACTCTCCTCGTCCCCTTTTGGATTTGCAATAACAAATGACCCGATTATGAGTAGAATACAAAAATTTAAAAAGGATGTCAGTAGTTTCGTACGTAAGGTCATAGCCTCCCATTAAACTCTGGTTGCAGGAAAGTACGATTTTGTATAGACATTATGTGTATATAAAATTGTAAGCCTTTAACCCCTTTGTATATATTTTTCTACATATGCTCTTGGATGTTGGGAACAAAGTAAAAGCCTTTGAAATATGGATTCAGGCCCGTGCACAAAATTTTAAAACGGGAGGGGGGTGGGGAGGTAAAAATAAAGGATAGAAAGTATTCATGAGTTAATTTTATTTTGGTTCATAATTTTTATATATTTTGAATTGGGGTTTAAGATGTACTCCCCACCAGGGGTGGTTCGAGGTTGATGACCCGGGCGGCCTGACATGGTTTGATTTTTGGCGCCCCCCCCATTCATAGATGGGCCCCCTTTTCATAGATGGGCAGTGAGCTATATACATTATAAAAGACGCCGAAAGTTTGAAAGAATTTGTCTAAATTTGTCTCTTTTAGAGAGATTTTCTACTGTTGGGTCAATTAAAAAAAAACAAAAACTGAACTTGACTTCAGTTCGGCGCTCTCAGTTAAATGGGGCCCCGTGCGGCCACCCATGGTTGCCTGTCCTTTAAGCCGCCCCTGCTCCCCACCCTCTCTGTGCATGGACTTAGACGGACATTAAGAAGAATGGTGAAAGTGAATCGATAAGATCTCCAATGAAGAAGTCAAGTTCCAAATGAAGTATGGATTGAGTTGTGGTAGTTTTATTTCATTTAAAGTATCTCAGGCCGCGTTACTAATTACCATAAATTGTTTTAAGGTGTGTCTAAAATAACTAATTTTCTAAGTTTTATAATGGGGCGGATGACTGGAGACACTCCTTTTGGAGAAACAATTCTTTAAACAAATTTTATATAAATTTTTATACAAATTTTAGTAAACGATTTTTAAAACGTTGTGCACATTTTATAACCATTTAGTATTTGATCAAAATGCATTCGTTTTGATTATAATAATTTTGTTTGCGATTGTTAAGAATACTACAAATTTGGGAGCAGTTAATTTACCACCAAACATGACACTATGGTTTTCCCAATAAAAAGTATGCATTAAGTAAAATTTGTCAAAAATATACATTTAAAAATTATGAAATGAGGGTGTGTCAATTAAAGAGGGAGACTTAAATGGAACTTCGTATAATTTTTACAGAGAACCTTTTCAGCAAGATCAGAATCGTTCTTTAAAATGCAAAATTTCCCAATCCTTTATTTTTTAGAAAGAGTTGTGATTGTATTTTTATCGAAAAAAAAATTGGCCATTTCATTCATATTTATACATAGACATGTTGAGGGTTGGTTGCCGTTGGTCTATGGCCTGCCAGAAATATCAGATTTGTACGTTTGTTGGGCTACTTAAAGGTGGATACTCAAATCCAAGACATTAATACTGTAACAGTTCTATTATTACAAAATTCGAAAACCATTATGAATGGAATTGAAAATAGCCTACTGTTAACATTAAAATCGTTTTCATCCTCTCTTAAGTATTTCTTTTTATTTTTTTATTTACTTATTTATTTTTTCAAAGGAAATTTTAATTTTTTAGTCTTCGCTGGAAAGCCGTCGGGTGAACGATTGGAGTGCCAATTGGATATGAACTAACTCCATTGGTGATGACTACAGAGCCGCATAGCGACTAACTGGATCGCCACCAGGTTTTGAATTTACCTCACGCAATGGAGGGCTACTTGATGATCAATTAGATAGCGACTGAGTCATAGGTGTACGCAGAAATTTCATAAGGGGGGGTTTATATTTCAGTGGGAGGTTATAGGGCTACAACTCCCTGTGTTAAATATACAAAATTTCATTGCAATGGGGGGTTACAACCACCATCAAAACACTCATGCGTACGCCAATGGACTGAGCGGAGCGCCACATAGTGTCTGATATAACGTTCAGATAAAGCATGGATTACATTTATAAAGAATCTCCATTATTACCATGTATATTTTATGGCGTACAATCTAACGAATTTTAATCATTAATTTCCACTAAAAACGCTTTAAAAATTAAATTAAATATAATATATAAATTGAAGAATCAATAAATTTAAACAGATCATAGCTGGTCTGAATAAGAAAGAAGAATTGGACTTGCAATGTACAAACATTGATTGGCGTTATGAACCAATAATCGTGGGTTAAACAATGTTTTAAGGTTCCAACATTCCCCATTCCATACAGACATTATACAGGAAGACCTGTTTGTTTATAACTATCTATGTGGCAGAGATTCTAACAAATTTTTGTTTGAAAGAGACAAAAAATAGAAATAGGAAGTCGTACATACATCTCAGATCAAAGTAACACTGTTGAATAACTTATAAGTAGCAATTCAACGAAGTCAGTCCAAGCAATACCAAAAATGCAAAAAAACTATAGATGAATTTGTTCAGTGTCAGAATTTTTTTTATTTTTAAACGTTTTTAGCAGAGTTTATGCAAACATATTTTATAAATAATAAAATAGGAAGTGGTGAAATTATCTTGTAATAGCAGAAATGTAGAAATTAAATTCAAATGCGTAACTAAAAAGATGGCACACGATCAGTTAAAGCAGTTTTGAAAGTGTTGCCACATCTTATAAACCAACCAATACCAGCTATCCAAAGGAAATGATGAACAGGTGCTTCCATCTACATTTGAGAACTGCGATTTGATGTATTTAATTGCAGTAATTATTCTATATAAGAAGCATTTAAGATTTCTTCCTAGGGATGAAATTTGCAAATATTCTATTTATATAGTTCATTGGAAAACCATTTAAAACCAAACATTTTTAAAAGACCTTAAGCCTCCAGAAATGGCTTCAACCCTATCATACTCTGTAAATTTACAGAGTATGATATAAAATCAATTGACAAAATTTCGTTTGTAAAACTACAAAACTTCTATCTTAAATATAACGTGGTATATAATGGCACTGGTTATTATAAACAGGTAAGAGGGCTTTCTCAAGGGGGAGTATATTCTTCTTTAGCTGCAGATTTATACTTACGTAAATATGAAAGTTTGTCTTCACCAAGAACGGATCTATTTTTTGGCAGATATATAGGTGATATAATCTTTATAGGCTATGGTATGGAGCATCAATTGGACCTTGATTTTTATCCCTCAGGATTAACACTGAAAGATACCTCTGTATCTAGAACTCAAGTTCACTTTTTAGATCTACTTATTACTATCAATGAAAATAATAGATTTGTCTTTCAAATATGCGATAAAAGAAAACAATTTTTATTTGCTTTTGTTCAGTACTTGCAATATGACACATGTCTCAGAAAACATGTTATAAAAAATTTGATTTTAGGTGAACCCTCCAGACAGAAAGTGCTTTCAAATAGAGTTGAAGCCATTTCTGAAGGCTTAAGATCTTTTAAAAAATGTTTGGTTTTAAATGGTTTTCCAATGAACTATATAAATAGAACATTTGCAAATTTCATCTCTAGAAAGAAATCTTAAATGTTTCATATAAAGAATAATCATTGCAATTAAATACATCTAATCGCAGTTCTCAAATATAGATGGAAGCACCTGTTCATTACTCCTTTTGGATATCTGGTATTGCTTGGTTTGTAACATGTGGAAACACTTTCAAAACTGCCTTCAACTGATTATGTGCTATCTTTTTAGTTACGAGTTTGAATTTAATTTCTACATTACTGCTATTACAAGGTAATATAACCACTTTCTATTTTATTATTAATAAAATATGCTTGTAAAAACTTAGCTAAAAATGTTTAAAAATGAAAAGTTTCTGACACTGAATAAATTCATCTATATTTTTTTTACATTTGTGGTATTACTTGAACTGAGTTTGTTGAATTACTACTTGTAAGTTATTCAACAGTGTTACTTTGATGTGAGATGTATATACGACTTTCTATTTCTTTCTATTTTTTGTCTCTTTCAAACAAAAAATTTGTTTTTAATCTCTGCCACATGGATGGTTATAAACAAACAGGTCTCCCTGTATAATGTCTGCATTGAATGGGGAATGTTGGATCCTTAAAATATCGTTTAACCCATGATTATTGGCTCATAACGCCAATGAATATTTGTACATTGCAGGTCCAATTCTTCTTTCTAATTCAGACCAACTATGATCTGTCTAAATTTATTGATTCTTCATTTATATATTAAATGGAATGTTAAAAATGCTGTGTTTTATAACAACTCCATTTGCATCATTTAAAATGGGTACATATTGGGCAGTGGTTAATGGTATTGGTATGGGATTTAAATGCTTGGTTCTATAAATTTATTACGTTGGTGTGATATAGGTATCATTAATGATAACACTATAAAAAAATTTTACTTACTGTTGTTTAATTTGTTCTGAGTACATATTGTAAAATATTTTTTAATTGTTTTCAAACTTATATATATATTTCTTTTCTTTTCTTTCTTTTTTTCTTTTTTTTCCAATTTCATTATTTTAAACTCCATTTGGAATTCTGTTACAAATTGCCCCAATTATCGTTTTTAACAACGTTGAATGGCAATTTACATGACAAACATTTTTAATTGGACACCTAATATCGCTACAGATTAAGAACAACCACCTTTTTTGTTTTTTATTTCGAAAATTTGCCGATTTAGCTTTTCGGGAGCACTTCAATGCCTGATCGTTGAAACAGCTTCGACTTCTGCGATGATATTGAATTTTGAAGTAAATTTAAATTTATTTAACAATTTTTTTAATATGGCTATACACATTTTAAAATGGTATAAGCAAGGTCCGAAATGCCATGGATTTTCTATAAAACCACTGCTATTTTGTGAAGTTATTTACAATATTTCTGTATAAATGTGTAATTGCGCCTAGCTAAAGGATAATCATATGGCAGCTATTGAACAAATATATTTTCTTCCAATTTCGAGGAAATTATTATTATTATTATCAGCATTATAATTAATTAGTAGAATCTGATATGAACTCAGTCAGATTAGTTTGCTTTAACTGCCCGTAAATTTGTTTAGATAATCCAGAATTAAAAGTTTAATGTGATAATTACTTTTATAATATAGCTCTGCAGATACCTTGCAGGTGACCATTTTTCAAGGGTATCACAGGGGTGTCCGATTTAAAGAAGTTTTAGAATATTGTGTTGTGTGTACGCACATCTGGCCCATTTAGTTTCGTTCCTCAGACCAGTGGTGTTCGAACTGTGGGTATGAATATTAAATCGTTCTGAGGAATAAGCATGAACTACGTAAGTAAGTGTGTTTTCACTCAAGTATTTGAATTAAATTAAAGTATTTGTATGATTGCACGCAAGTATATGTATTGTCCGAAGTCAGGAGGATACAATGCCATTTACTCTTTGTTTACGAAAAGAAGTCTGATGGAATAGTTAGAAATAACGGGTGGTGACGTCACAAATGGGGTAGTTCATTACAGCAGAGGAGAGCTCCAATTTCAGAACTTCTTGTTGGTGAACGCTTGTCGGCGCCAAAATCAAGTTCTGAAATTGGGATCTTCCTCTGCTTTAAATGGATAGCCTGTTCATGAAGTCACCTCCCGTTATTTCTGACTGTTTCATTGGACTTCTTTTCGTGAACGAACGGTAGATGATAAGTTACTCTCAAAGAAAAGAATGATTCCTCAGCGCCTGGTGGGAGACGAGTCCACGGTCTTCCAGATAACTGGTCAAGTACTTTTACTCATTGAGCTACGGGCCACCATGAAACCATTCTCTGTGAACGAATATAAAGCTTCATTACTTTTGTTTGCGAGTAAGTTATCAGCAAATACTACCACGTTATTCGCTACGATAAGAATTGTTGACTTCAATAAATACAATGATACCATGTATTAACAGATATCAGAAAACCCTTTGTGTTAAATAACGACCGCCAAAAAACATAAATTTGCGAATCAAGTCGTCCATCGTAAGTATAGAGTCGTCTCACGTCATTTACTGAACGAAACAATCGAATCAATGACTGATTTTGACCATCGATCACCATCGAGAAGACTCATTTGATGATTCGATCATCGAACGAGTTGACACACTGATAATCAGCAATAACGTGTGAGTGAATCGAGCTGTGTCGAGCTGTCGGAGTACAATTCTCTTATCTCGTTTATCAGTAAACAATTCTCTTAGGACGTAAAGCAAGATGACGTAAAACGAGGATTGCTTGTATATAATATTATATGCAGGAAAACACCTAATTGAGGAAAATAACCCTCTAAGCCCTTTCACGTTCATAAAAATAGGTGAGTCTGGAAAGTTCATTCGGTGTAAAAAGGTTGGGAACCACTGTCTTTCTCTATTAGACTTGGCATCAGTTGAAGCGTTTAATCCATTGAATTCCGTTTTTGTTCTGCACACTAAAAGAGCAGATTGAATCAGACACGTGCACATGTGTGCAATGGCAGATAATAATAATAATAAGCATTATATAGACAGTGCAAAAGCTCAGAAATGCTGTATGTGCAAAAAATCGGATTCAGTTTAAAAGCTTACCTACATCTATAGATCAGATCAACAAATTCTGCACCAAGTTTTTAATGGCGATAGAGTTCTATTGAATCTAAAACTTACCGCAAAATTTGTTGGTTTGATCTACAGTTGTAAGCTTCCACAAACTGCGTTTTCTCCGCAGTTAAAATTTTGAACTTGCAGCACTTGTGCTGCAAGCTTTTTCTTTATGCTTGCAGCATCTGTGCACCATCGATGTATTCCGGTAGTTAGCCACTATCAGTACCATTTCAGCAGAACTGGGCAACAAAGAGTTTAGTTCATACAGATTTGTCAACAAAAAGTTCCACAATAATTCTTGTATTTAAAAATGGCGTGGCATAAGAATCCACGCCGTCAACAGCTACACATTACAAAAAAGCTTGAAAATATGACATATATATATATATGTATGTAGTTCATATATTGTACAAGGAGTTACATGACTTTTACTCTTCCTTTTTTGATTGCGATTTTTGCTTTAAATCGCTGCGACATTCGGGGCATACATTGTTGCCTTCTGATTGCTGCTGCAGTTCTTTCAAATCCTTGTAGGAGCCAGATTTCCTCAGGCCTGCAGTACTGGAACCAATGGCCCAGAAGTAGTAAACATTGCCCACTGCCAAGATGAAGTGTATTGCCATCTGCCACTTTAATTTCTCGCTCCAGGCTTCTAGTTTGAAACTGTAATTGCACATGGCTGAAAGAATGGAAAATAGCGCAAAGACATCAGTTTTTAATTAAAATTAAGAAAATTTAATTCATTTACAACGAGTGTTTTCTTCTAGGGAGTTCTTGGACCTAAGCTAATCTTACTTAACGTTTATTTATTTTTAAAAACCTACTTGTTTCACAAAACTTGTCATGAGCGAAAGCTTTTGCGTTCGTAAAATTCAAAAAGAAAATGTTTCTATTACAAACTACAGTGAAATTTGTCTTTAACGATATTGCTGATAAGGGTAAATTTATATTTATGATTAATCGTCCATTAAACGTAGCCAAGGTCAATAACAAACGGCAGCCTGGGCCATTCCAGTGATTCTTAGCACCCCCTGCTTTCATGCCACACTGACCGCTGCCTTGATCAGGAGCACTCCAGCACCTGGAGACTAGGGGCCATGGTTTCTGGTGTGTCAACATAATGGAGGAATTAGCCATAATTTCACCACGCTGGCTAGACGGGTTGGTGAATTAGCCCTCCCCTTCCGCCTTTCTATCCGTGCAGCAAATATTAATTTGCCACATAAATAGAAAGCTCAGCCTGCACCACTTGAAGGCGGGGTAGGACACTAGGTTACTGGCCTGGCCGGTTCCACACATCGTCACATACGTTCAGCGTGTGGGTCTCTCTCTCTCTCTCTATATATATATATATAGGAAGAGCCTCTGGCGATGATGGCATTACATTAGATATCCTAAAAGAAGCTGGAGAACATGTAGAAGACATACTCGCAAAATTCTTTACCAAATGCCTCAACAGTGGTAACATACTAAATAAATGGGATTCTGAAACAGTAATTCGTTTACATAAAAAAGGGAATGAAGAGGATTTGTAAACTTACCGACCAATTAGCTTGTTGCCTGCTATTTATAAAATCTTCACAAAAGTGCTAACACATCGCCTACAGAAAAAAGTAGATGCAGCTAAACCGAGGGAACAAGCTGGATTTCGAAGTGGATTCAGTACAGTGGACCATATTCAAGTA
>QLNU02014176.1:61092193-61103899 GCA_006491805.2 Dysdera silvatica
TTTACTTCACCATATGATTTTCGATCTACATCTATGTTTAGAATACCACACACTCGTACCAATATTGGTTGAACCTCTTTGAACTATATTGGTCCAAAAATTTGGAATTATATCGGTCATAACCTCCCTTACATTCATTCCCTTTCAGAATTTAAGCGCAAGGTTCGAGAAATTATTTTTTCCTCGAATTTTTCTGCCCCTTGGTGCTGATGCGGTCCGCAGAAAAAGCTGGACATTATTTTCATTTTTAATGTTTGATTAATAATAAAACAAAAATAATATTCTAAGAAATTCTCATATTCTGAATGACAATTTTTGCTTTTGTATTGTACTAAATTCACGACATGTGGTCAGCGGGATTTAAAATTATGAATTTAGTGGTCCGTGGGGTCCGAAAGGTTGGCGACAGCTCATTTAAAGGACTATTCCTCTGGTCCCCCAGGCCCTTTGAATAGGGACACATGTACCTCCGAAGAAGGGACACCTCTTTTTAAGAGACAAGGTATCTGGTCCAGTGGACGTCCTTTATTGTTAGGTAACATGATGTATTGTATATTGTTAGTATAGATAATATATAAAACGACTAGAAATATCTCATATAAATTGACATTATTTGGAGAAGAAAAATACCACATTCTGTAATATACAAAATAATGCCATCATATGTTAAATAATGATAAAATAATATACAGTAGGACCCACATATAACGATCCCGCCTTTAGCGAGGAAAATATGGATTTTGTTTGGTACGATGATCAGGTACATTATAATTCAATAGCTTTTAGCGAACAGGATTTTTGAGGGACCCAAATTTAAAGATTAAAAAATGTTGTAGCATTGATGATGATCCGAACTCTAATTTCTGAAGAAGATTTGAAAATTTATAAGTAGAAACGTACCTAAAATGTTATAAATATGCGCATACGGCAATTGCACTGAAAGGCAATTGTCAATATAGGCCTACGTGAAACTAAAACAAACTAAGTTAACAAAAGACAATAACATAGTGAGGGATGATGAAAATTGATGGGCAGTTAATAGAATTAAAGAGTTAATATAAGAAAATAAGTTAGCGTTAAGGAGAAAATTAAGCGGCTCAATTCAAAAAATTGAGAAGCGCAGAGTCCGAACTTTAAAATTTATTTAAACTCTTTGCTTTAAAACGTAAAAGTAATACCAGGAAAAATGCAGAAAAAATACATTCTGTAAATATATGAATAACCATTGTTATACTATATTTAAATCTATAGCGTAAGTTCAGGTAAAATGTAAAATCAAAGGATGTATAAAAGTAAAGAGCTTTGCCATTCCATTTCTTTTTTACCAGTAAAGAAATTGTTGGCTTGATGTATACTTTCCAAATATCGGTTGCTTTAACTATAGTTAATAAAAACTTTATTTATTATTAAATAAATAGTTAAGAACTTTATTTATTATTAAATAAATAGTTAAGAACTTTATTTATTATTAAATAAATAGTTAAGAACTTTATTTATTATTAAATAAATAGTTAAGAACTTTATTTATTATTAAATAAATAGTTAAGAACTTTATTTATTATTAAATAAATAGTTAAGAACTTTATTTATTATTAAATAAATAGTTAAGAACTTTATTTATTATTAAATAAATAGTTAAGAACTTATTTATTGGCTAAATAAATAGCAGAACTTTATTTATTAACAATAGTTAAGAACTTATTTAGCATTATTAAATAAAGAAGTAAGAGTCCTTATTTTATTATTAAATAAATAGTTAAACTTTTATTTTGCCTATTAAATAAGAAGCAAGAATCTGGCTTTATTATTAAATGGGCCAATAGTTATTATGAATATATTTAAATTATTAATAGTTAATAAGAATATATTTATCATTAAATAGTTAATAAGAATATATTTATCATTAACAGTTAATAAGTACTTTTATTCTTTATATTAAATAAAGTTGATTAAGAACTTTTAATTTTTGTTAAATACACAAGAACTTTAATTTTTTATTGTTAAAGACAAGAACTTTATTAATTATTGGAATAATAATAAGAACTTTTATTAATTATTAAATAGTTAATAAGAACCTTATTTGTGAAAAAAGCCAGTTCTGACATTTTGTAATTTTGGGCATAACCGCTCATAGGATTTGGTTCTAGAACAATTTACAAATATTCAATTCATATTTAATTTTCGCTTCAAACATTTCCGATATTATTGCTTTAAATACTCACTAGGCCACACCCTGTGCATATGATCGCCATAGAGAAATACCAAACGGCGTAGCATCGTGGGAAACGTACGTATAAATGCTCATTGTGTCCAAGAACTTGACTTATCTGTAATAAAAGAGTGTACATTGAGTGTAATCAGACCAAAACCAAGTAAAAATATGTACAAGGAGCAGATACAAAAATTAAAACACGATTTCAGAAGAAAGTTTATGCTCAAGTTCACGACCTTAGGAATACACACATTTACTACGACGTTTAAGGGCCATCATGTTTACCGTGCTGAACGTATTGATTTCATGAAATAACCAGAAATTAAAGCAACGGAGGTGTTCAGTTAGCAACCGGGAGGATGACAGCCAGGAGACCGTTGACAACTCTATGAGCTGTTAGTGAAAACTGTTGTCGAGATATAGGCGAAAAGGCGTTTTTCTACTGCATAGCAAAGCGAGTTTAAGCACCGATATATTGTAAAACGATGGACGGTTGGCACGATTGCTTCCTAGACTTCAGTTCAGTTGGTGAAATAGGTCGGCCGAGGTTTGGATTTTTCGTTACGCTATAGATCCTCTGACGATGAGGCTAAAAGACGAAATTAGTATTCCCTGCCATGAGCAGAACCAGGAGAGGTAAGCTAAACTCTTGTAAGTGCTAGTGGATTTGATTTACAACATTTAAAAAGACGTAATTACAATAAATACTCCAAATAATCCAAATGATTTAAACGAATGACTAATCCAAACAATATACATCAGCATGCTGAACAAATACTTTTGAAACAACTTATGTTTATTGATTAAAGCTTCCTTTATTATTATTTATAAAAATTAATTAAAATTTTCAATTTAATTACAACCACTAAAATTAAATTAAATTAGATTTCCCCTCCCATGAAATTATTTTATGCAATCATAGGTTCCTATCCGTGTGCACTTCTCATACATCATATCAGAAAGACACCAATGAAAAATTCGTGCTCGTCTTTATAATAATTAATAACCATTATCAACTGTTAAGCAATTATTATTAATTATCACATATTATTAATATACCATATATATATTATTATCCGAGAACTATATGTAGGTCATATCTCCATGAAATAGAGTTGTTAAAAAATAATTACTATTTATTATCAATTATTATATTTCAAATTAATGAAAATAATTGTATTTTCAATATTATTAATAAATGTCATTTCCTATTTTTTATATTTTTTCATTTTATGCTTATACATTTTATAATCGAAAATAAAATAAAGATGGTGGATTATAGCTATCTTCTAGAACAGAGGTGCCACGAAAAGTTATGCTGCATTCTCCTTGGGTGTGCCAGGCTACATTAGCCCAAATTGTGAAAATTTAGTTTTCAACCTAAGTACTAATGAAAATCGATAGTTCAGTTAATTAAAAGAATAAAAGTAAATAATTAGTAATTTAAGAAAATTCAAATAAATAATTAGTAATTTAAGAAAATTCAAATAAATAATTAGTAATTTAAGAAAATTCAAATAAATAATTAGTAATTTAAGAAAATTCAAATAAATAATTAGTAATTTAAGAAAATTCAAATAAATAATTAGTAATATAATACGATAAAAACTAAAAATTAGTAATTTAAGAAGATATAATTTAATAATTATTAATGTAAGAAGATGCAAAATAATAATTAGTAATTTATGAAGATACAAATTACTAATTAGTAATTTATGAAGATACAAATTAATAATTGGTAATTTAAGAAGAAACACATTAACAAATAATCAAGTTAGAGAGAATAAAAAAAACCATTGGTCAGGGAGGGGATATTTACAGTGACTTCAATTTTAAAATCACTCCACATGACACCCAAAAGTGTTCGCATGACATAGGCTTCCGAACCTTACTCTAGAAATTGACTAGAGGTGAATATTTAAAATGCAAACCTTTGATCGATGAATGTCCCCGTTGTCCGTTTCTCCAACTCCAAGTATTTTCCTGGTTTTCAGTCGACTTTGCAGATCTCCGCTGCTGTGTTTTCTAAAAAGAGAAATCGGTGATCCAAATAAACACTTGGCTATTTAGGGTAGTTGGAGGGAGCGGCAGACATTTTAGTATATCGTAAAAAGAAAGAAGGTTTTGGTGAAAAGGATGATGTGACCGAGTGAAATGAACTAATAGTAAATTAGGATAATTCTCTGTAATAATTAGCCTTATCCATAGTTTGAAAAATTAAAGCTTTCTTTTTTCGGGGCTAAGACAGCTTCATTTTGAGTTTCATTAATTTTTTCTTTTTGCACTAATATATACAGATCGCTATCTAGGAGCGGACTGGGCCGCAGGCCAGCCGGTCCTCGGGGCGGTGTGCCCTCATGGGAGATAGTATTCGAGCCTCTGAATGCGCAAGGACCCGCGCCCTCCGATAATCCAGGGAATGCGCCCTTTGAGAGGATCCAGTCCGCCCCTGACGCTGCCTAAACACTTAAAACACATGGACATGATGACCCAAATTTTATTTTCGGGCCTAAGACGGCTTCATTTTGAGTATCATAATTTATTTTTGCATTAATATATACAGATCGCTACCTAGGGGCAGACTGGGCCGCAGGCCAGCCGGCCCTCCGGGCGGTGTGCCTTCATGGGAGATAATATTCGAGAATCCGAATGCCCAAGGACCCGCGTCCTCCGATAATCCAAGGTATGCGCCCTTTGAGAGGACCCAGTCCGCCCCTGACGCTACCTAAACGCTTAAAACACATGGACATGATGACCCAAAGATTCGCGACATGTCGTCATGGCGACTTAAAAGACCCGAGCCACATTGTGACGGCCGTCTTGTGTCATTTGTGAACGTGTCGTTTGTGGACAAACCGGAATTGTCTAGATTGGAAAAGTTCGTCGTATCAGATGAAGACAATTCCTCTGGGAAAAGAATTTGGGTGAATTTTTGACAAGTGCTTTTTTGTTTTTCCAATGTCACTTTTCACTTTCCTTTCAGACTGCTAGTAATTTTGAAGGTTTAAAACTTGGCCAGTTCTCTGTAAAAAGTTGAAGATACGTGTGTGGTCAGCATACTTTAAAAGTTTGTACTATTAAATGTACATTTTTCTTGGTTCTTCCTTGCCAGTGAATTTATTGGATTTCGAGTTCTACCATTCCAGAGTAATACTCGAAATTTACTGATACTGTAATTTGGGGTCGGTTCAAGTGTTACGTAAGCACATTTCTGGCCATTCTATACTCCCCCCCCCTCTCCTCCTTATAAGAAGAAATAAGAAAACGTCTTCCCCTCTTCGTGCTCACGTAAGATTTGAGTTTTCTAATTTTTTGGTATGTTTTTGAAATAAGAACACAATGTGTAATGTCAATTACAGTGCTTATTCACATTTTTATTGCAATATTGAGCAATTATTTGTAAGTTTATTGTAATAGTGAAAGCTTATTTATAAACAGATATTAACCACAGTAAGTTATCACATTTAAAAAGTTTTAATACGCTGTTAATAGCTATTTTGGTGACATTGTAAAGCTATTCGTTACATTTTTAATAATAATATTTATTACATTGCAAGCAAATAGCGTGTAAATAAAAGTAATCGAATTTGAAAAAATACATTTATTAAAAATAATACATTTGTTATAATTTGAAATGTTAAGGGGGGGGGGGGCACGGGGAGCCCAGAAGATGCCACCCGAGAGTAAAAGGTCGAGCCGCACATTAAACAATTAAATATTTAATGACGATTACGTGCATGCATATTTCTTTTTCTCACAGTGTGTCATATAGCTAACTGTAAGAATTGAAGTTCTACCAGGGCGGCTGTCACTTTGTGATTATGCGCTAGTTATGTCATTTTCTGTCTTACGTAAGCATGGTTCAAACCATTGGCGTACTCAGGGGGGGTGTTGATGGGGGTTGTAACCCCCCATTGCAATGAAATTTTGTATATTTAACATAGGAATATGTGAGTTGTAGCTCTGTAACCCCCCATTGAGCCTATAACCCCCTTATGAACTTTCTGCCTACGCCTATGGTTCAGAACCCCACTTCCTCGTTGTCAGAAAAAATAAGCAAATACCAACTCCCCACTATCCTAAAGATGCTTACGTATTAACCTAAACGGATCCTTCCTCCCAATGGCGACTTTAGCGGACAGAGGAAAAAGTCATTAAACAGGAAAAGGCGTTATTCGGAATTATTGTCATTCTACGAAACGTTTGGCGAGATTGCAAAATACCGCCTTAAACAGAAATAGGCATTAATTAGAATCTGAATAGACGTTATTGGGAGAAATACTGCATCAAATTTCGCCAAAATTCCAATTGGCGCGATAAAAATCCGTCGGTGTGGTGTTTTTAGTTTCGCCATCCACATGTGTCACTGGCTGCAAGTGACATGCAACCATCATTGTGATCCAAATCTGAACATGTTTGGATGGCGATCTCAAAATCCAAGTTCGACGAATATTTTCATAAGGACATGAGGTAGGAAAAACGTTGAAAAAAAATATACAGTACATAGTCAAAATAGTGATCCTCCTTAAATTGTGAACTGCGGGCCTCTGTGTCACTTACAAAAAGTATCCAAATAGGATAATTTTAAACACTACGGTACTTTCCAAGAAGGTAAGTCAGGTTCTGCCAATTTCAACGTCTTACCTTAGAGATTGAGGTTTCTTGGCTTGCACCTTTATCAAAGTTAAATTTCTCAGATTGAATCGATTCGATTGAATTAATTGAATCGACCAGATTGAATTGGCTTCTCAGATTGTGTGCATAGCTGCGGAGAACGACATAAATGCTCAGCCCACCTCCATTCAGTTTAACTTCCATATTTTTCCAATTATCGAAACTGACACATTTATAATATCATAACTTATAATTATCATGTTTGGTAAATAAAGTCTGATTTTATTATTGGTGTTTCTTTTATTTTAATTCACTCCAATAATACCATATTCCAGTGGTTCCTAACTTTTTTTTTGCGTGACGGAGCACTTTTCAAGAAAAAAATTCTTTGCACTTTTCAAGAGAAAAATTATTTTCAGAGCACTCTTCAAGAGAATAATTATGCACTTTTTAAGAGAAAAATTATTTGCGGAGCACTATCATTGCTTTTATGACAAAAACACATGTGTGAATTTTTTGCTGGCTTTATTTAACTATATTTTTCATATTGTTTGTCGACATTGTATTGTGAAATAGTAAAAGCACGAATTCGTTTTTGAAATTTAATTTGCTTAAATTTAAATCTAAACTTAATTTTCAACTAAAGTTATTAAAAATTGGAACTTCATATGTTATTTTCTGAAAACATCGATCATGCATATACTTTTTTTATATACTTTTTTTTTTATACTTTTCTAATAAGAGTGATGATGCAATTTTTGAGCATTAAAGCACGCGAAGCACTTGGAAAGGTTTCGTAGAGCACCAAATGCTCCTCGGAGCACAGGTTGAGAACAGATTCCATGTTTCATAACTCCCCCCCCACCTTATTTAGGTACACTGAGAATTTTTTAGGAAGCATTTTAAGGGACACGGGTCCATAGGCGTAGACAGAAAGTTCACAAGGGGGTAAATTTATAATTAGGCTTAATGGGAGGGGTTACAGTGTTACAACTTATATTTTCCTAATGTTAAGTATACAAAATTTCATTGCGAAACTAAATCGCCCCCTTGTTACGCCTATGCTTGGGTCCGTCTTATTATTTGTAGGGACACACCGTAAAAAAACCCAGCAAGAGCTGCTGGTCTAATACTATATAAACATATTTATACAGTCGGCTGTGTATAATCAGGTTATGGAAAACACCCCGCTTATAAGAATAAAATCCAGTATAGAATCCCAATTATTCCCACAGAATCAACGCTAAATTCCCTCGCTTTAATAAGTAATCTTTACGAACTTCCCACGGATAATCAAATATTTAGCGAGATCCATGACAAAACAATCAACTTCGCTACATTTTTTTGGCATAAATAATGCAGCAAGGCTATGCTAGTCTCTACAATGTTTCTTTCATAAAATAAGGCATAGGTACGTGTAATTTCTTTATACATAGTAAAGCAAAACCTCCCTACAACGATATCCGATATAACGATAAATCCCTCTACAACGATAATTTTTCTCGGTCCGTATAATAGTGTTGTAGAGAGGTTTTACTGTATAATGAACCCTCCCTATAACAATGACTCCCTCTACAACGATAATTTTTCTCGGTCTGTATAATATTGTTGTGGAGAGGTTTTACTGTATTAGCCCTTTTAACACTATTTCATGTATGTTTTTACGGCGAAGAATAGAAAAGGTTATGTTGCGTCGTGACTAAGAAAGAGCTTGCCAAAGAAACTAAACTTCCGTTGCGGAGTAAAGCGAATCCCGAATTGCGGTAGGCAGAAGAATACGGGCATTCCATGACACCGTTGTATGTCGAATCCGTATAATTATTACCACAGATTAATGCGCTAACATACTGAGCCATCTTGGGGTTGTGGACCTATAATATTCCGAAAAATGTTAACCTCTTTAAGGTGTAGGGAACCTATTTGTGTAATTACTTACAGTGGCTTCTTAAATCTGGAAAAAGAACCCACTTATGACAGGTATCAAAAAAAGTAGTCTACGTTACTTTAAGTAATAGGCGTGCGTAGAAAGTTCATAAGGGGAGTTACAGGCTCAATGGTGAGTTACAGAGATACAATTCTATATATTCCTTTGTCAAATATACAAAGTTTATTACAATGGATGGGGGGTTGCAAACAGCCTCGGAGCGACTATATAGGCGAATTAGGCGGCCGCCTAGGGTGGTACCACAACGTTGTTTTTTTTTTTTTTACGATACTTAATACCGTAAAATGATTGAGATTGACTTGGCAATAAATAAATGGAACTGAATTTATTATTTTTGATTGAATGCCTTCACCAATATTTATTTTTCCTTATATACACACTCATTTTATCCATTTCTTTTCCATGCCGTCAAGTTCTCGCTTTCTTACATTAATACATTTTCCTCTAACCAATTTACGTAACTCTGTATAACATTTTCTCATTACTGTGACATCTTTCGGTGGCACGAGCAATAGAGCTGCCTGGAGGACGCATTTTATTTTTAATATCTTCGTGTACTATTTAAGGCATGAGAATTACAATTGTCTCCTTCAACAGCAAAATCCCATTTTTTTTTTTGCTTTTGATCATTTATTTAAGTGGTATAAAATATGTTTTGGTCATCATACTTCGTTTTAACTGGAACTATTGAGAGAGGGAGGAATGTGCCGCATTTTTCAATTTTTGATTGTTGCAAAATGAATTAGGGGTGTTTTATTAGCACACGTCGTTCGCCTAGGGTGACAAATTTGCTTGCACCGGCCATGGTTACAATCAACACCCCCCTGAGTACGCCAGTGTTTTGGCTTCACTCTGTTACAAGAAATAGGACTTGCGCTTTGTATTTGCGTACATGGACATTAAAAATGGAAGAATTATAAGAAATTGGTGTTTGATAATTAATGAATTGAGAATTTGACAATCAATGACTTGATGATTTCACAATTATGGAATTGATAATTTGACAATTAATGGATTAATGATTTGATAATTGATGAATTAATGTTTTGATAATTATGGAATTGATAATTTGACAATTAACGGATCAATGATTTGACAATTAATGAATTGATGATTTGACAATTACGGAATTGATGATTTGACAATTACGGAATTGATGATTTCAGATTTATGGACTTGATAATTTGCCAATTAATGGATTGATGATTTGACAATTAATGAATTGATGAGTTGACAATTAATGAATTGATGATTTCAGAATTATGGAAGTGATAATTTGACAATCAATAGATCGATGATTTGACAATTAATGAATTGATGATTTGATAATTATGGAATTGATGTTTTGGTAATTATGGAATTGATGATTTCAGAATTATGGAATTGATAATTTGACAATTAATTGATCGATGATTTGACAATTAATTGATCAATGATTTGACAATTAATGAATTGATGATTTGATAATTATGGAATTGATGATTTGACAATTATGGAATTCATGATTTCAGAATTACGGAATTGATAATTTGACAATTAATGAATCGATGATTTGACAATTAATAAATTGATGATTTGAGATTCCCTAATAGACGAAAAAGACCGTTCACCACTTCGTTTCGTGAACGAGTTTACACATTTCGTGTTAGAACTGTAACGTTTTTTCTTTTCTGCGTTTACTTAAGAAGGTTTATTTTTTCATGCATTCTTCATCGTCGTATTTTTAATGTATATTTTGTTTGAAGTTCATGTCCATGCAACAAGGATTGCCAAACAACATGTCGTCACTTAATGAGCAACAAGACCTATCTCATTTTTTGGCGAAAATGAGTTAAATCACATCCTTGGATTTGTATTTTCTTAGTTAGGACGCAGTTCTACTTGGCTGCGCAAAATTTGCTAAAATTTTTTGAAAAATAATAAATTTTTTTCCCGTTAAAATGATTTAAAATCGTTTTTTAAACGTCTCGCGAAGTTCCAAAAAATGAGTTAGGTCGTGTTGCTCCATAAGTGACGATATAAAACATGAATAATTAACAACTTCAAAAGCAGAAAACAAAATTAATTTCTGGAATCTTATTACATACTTTTCCAACAGTGGTTTACGTGGAAGATTCTGTATCAAATCCACTTCTTGGGGGTTCACAGACTTGTCCATTTCCTCCTCCAAAAATTGCGCAACACACAAAATTTAAAATAATTTCCAAAATAAAATATTACGAATAAAATTCTTCCTTTTCACTGAGCTGAACTTCTTTACATGAACTTTTACATGTCGACACTGGCTTTCAAAGCCTCACCATTGTGACTTAGCGAAATTTCGGCACTTACGTCCATGCACGTCCCGTCTGCGTCTCGCTCTCAAAACCAGCAGATTTTTGGAGAGCTCTTCAACATATGGCTGAGACTTGCGTCAAATTGGGGAAATGGATCAGCAACAGCTTGAGGTGACGAAAGCTGTTTTGTCGGCATTTATTTTTACGAGGGCGGGATGTTGTTACAGCAACCTGGCATCCGACTAGGCGGGCGTTACGTCACGGACGCAAGCTAAGACGAACGAAATCCCTGCACTAAATGCAGCTCATTTTTTCAGCATCGATTTACAAGAATTGTACGTTATCGCATATGAGGAAACAGCATGTATATTTGTACTTTTCTTTAGCATTCTGGTGCGTGCAAGAGAGTGTTTTGACATAGTCAGAAATGTGATAAACTCAATCGTTTCCAATCGTTTTTCTGAATTTTTTAAATGTTTTTCTGATTTTTCGTTTACTCTGTCTGACTTTTCAATTTTCCTTTTTGATTTTTCTATCTTTATTTCTGGCATTCCATTTTTTTTCTAACTTCTCAATTCTTTTATGGAGTTTTCCAATCTTCCTTTCTGACATTTCAATCTTTTTTTTCAGAATATTGTTTTTCCGATTTTTTAATCTTT
>QLNU02014176.1:61106824-61162257 GCA_006491805.2 Dysdera silvatica
GGGACAAAACAAAATATACGTGTGTGTAAAATTTATACTCAAAGAAATTTCTAAAACAAAGGGAAATGGACATCATTGTTAATTTCAATGAGATATTTTGGCTAAAATTCTGCCTATGTATCCATGGTTACGAATTTTCCTAAGTATTTATTTATGTATAATATACAATAGACTCCCGCTTGATCGAACATCGCTTACCCGAAATGGCCTACTGTGTATTTATTATAATAATAATAATTATTTTTTTAAGGTAGATATTTGTTCAATACCTTTGGCAAAAACGCCCATATTTGTTTTTTAGTGTCTTTTAAGCTTAAGAAAAGAAGCCAATACAAATGTTGCTTACGAACATAATAACAAATTTAAAAAGAGTATTTCCCCGTAAGTGCTTTTCGGTAAAAGTGCAAATGTACTTGAAAAGTAATGAGTGATCTGGAAGAACATTATCATGGACATTGTAAAAGATTTTGCTTCCAAAGATATTTTCGGTGTCGACGAATACAGGACCCCTTTTCAGGCACCTACCGATAAACACGCTAGCATTTGAAATCGACAGGTGTTTCGGAAGTAAACTCGGCAAACAGCAGATAACTGTCTTGTCGGGAGCTAATATGGTAAGTAAGTAAATGCAGGAAAGCAAGCAGAAAAAGGTAAAAAGCAAAGGTTCCAGCTACCAGGAAAGCAAAATTTTCCACGTACTTCGGAAGAATCAGATCATAAGAGACGGATTATGACATCAGTAAAAAAAGCGTGAATGACTTCAGAGATTTTGACAAATGGTTATAAGTGTTAAGTAAGAAAATGAAACAACAGACGTATGGAAAGATTGAGCTACTAATTGTTAATTATTGCGAATTAATTAAGTTGTGGGGATAAGTTTAAGAATGTTAAGTTTAATTTGCACCAAGAAATTGTAACCTATAGATATGGGTGTGGTTAGAAAACTCAAGGTACATTATTGCAAAAAGGAATCTAAAGGGATTGGTTATTGCCATGGAGAGGAAAGACCTGTTGCAAAACACTAGCAAATTTCAAGAACCAATGACTGAGTTTCATAAAGCACAAGAATTTAATGTGACGGAAAATGATAGAAAATTGTATTAAAATGTCAAGATTTGCTAACTTCGATGAAACTAAACATTTTAACGAGGAGGCAGTAAAAGACTTCGGAATATGGAAGAAAAATAGCGAGACCAGTGAATAAAAAAGGAAACGTTGAAACAAGTGGAAAAATTTTCTTATTTTTTGGATATTGACAAAGATCTTCTCATCCCTGAATTTCCTCCAACTCAAGAGATTCTAAAGGGTGTACTGGAGGGAGAACAACGAAGACAACGACAAAGAAATTGAACAAACACAAGTGCAAGAAAACCAACACGAAACGAAATATTGCAATTCTTTGAAACATTAAGAAAGTATTGACAAATAGAAGAAAAAGTTCATGATTTCATCATTTATTTGCTTCTTCAAATGGAACTAAATATACTCCTCTTTTTGTAGCATGCAGAATAATGTAAAATTAAATATTTCTTCATGTAAAGTAAACATAAATTTCCATTTTACGTTCTAGTCAGTACTGTCTTATTTTGGAAATTTTCAAAAGTTATAAAATTTAAATAACGCTTTTATTATATATAATTTTATGATTTCAAAAATACCTTTAACCTATTAACTATATTTGTTACCTTATTCTCATACATGAAATATATAATACTTTTATATAAAACAACACTTGGAGTCCCGGTTTCCATATAATGCATTTTTTTTAACGAAACCAAGTGAATTTGATATATGGAAACGTCACAGCATAATTGAAAAAAAGCATGAGGACATTAAATTCAAAAAATGAGCATTATAATAAATTATCGAATTATAAAAGAGAGAATTGAGTTGACGTCGAAGAAATGAACTTGAGGCATGGCTAAAAGTTAGAGGCCTACATTGAAATGAAAGAAGGCGATCATTATGAGGAGAAAACAAATACGAAAGGGATCATCATTTAATGATAATTACTAATAATAAGACGGGAATCATGATAAAAGTTATCATTTAAAATATTACCTATATGGAACGTAATTCTCTGCATGATCTAAAGATTCCATAGCGACAAGTGTTATCTTCCGTTGGGGTTCCAAAATCCGAAATTCATGTTTTAAACTTCAGCATTCAACTAAAAAGTGACGGAAAACACAAATTAGAAATATCTTTCAGTTTTCAGAGCGTTTTCTGTAACACAATTTAAAAATAAATTTATATTATATACATCCATTATAGCATCTCTGATATTGAAAATATGTAAGAAAGTCAAGTTTTGTCACTATGTATTTTTATAAATTCCAGGATCTTGACAATGGTAGTTTCAGCCGCGCGCCATGCCTAATTTATCGCTTCTTAAGATATTGGCCTCCTCAAGGGGTGGGTGAGGGAAGCACTTATTTCTAAACTACAAGATTATTAAAACTAACGTCCATAGCAAGAAGACAAAACGTGTAAAAAAACAACAACAACCGAAGAATCGAATATAAAAATCTTTGGCATTGATTTTGATCCAAAGATCGTACTGAAGTTTTCAATTGCAAATTATGAAAGAACTTGTATTTCTATCCACAAGTATCAGGGAAGATGTATATCTGAAAATATTTACCAGTTTCTGCACATTGGTAGAATAAACATAAGCCCTTAAGTGGTCGTTTTTATCTATGAGATGTCCACTGCAATTTTTTTTTAGAACATAAGGATTTTCTTCTATAAAGTCAAATACTAGCACCATCTGAAACGAAGCACTTGTTATTTTTAACTGCCGTTATGTTACGGCTATGATTCATGTTTATCAGTCTTTTCCAATAGCCTATCTTCTGGATATTTGTGACCAATTCCCTAAAGTAGATGATATTCAGTGTTTTATTTGTGATGGTCGTTCTAAGCAATCAGGAGTTTAAGAGAATATCCTTTTTCTCGGTTTTTATAATTTTTCAATCATTAAAAGTCGAAAATAATAAAGATCCATCATTTCTAATGAGGCTCAGGAATTATAGGCAAGGAATTTATCATAATATCTGGTTATGGTAACTCCCTTATCATAATATCTGGTTATGGTAACTCCCTTATCATAATATCTGGTTAGATAATTTTGGGTAACTATAGTATAATTCGACGTCACGTGATGATGTATTATTAATGGCTGATCTGAGATGACATAGGTTGCTCACTATGTCATTTGAAATTCTAATTATGTAGACGAACACACAAGTTTGCAAGGAGTCAAACCTTGAATCTAATAAATTATATGCTACATATCTGTGGTGGTAGGGAGTAAGTTGTTATCGAAAAATGGAAAAATGAGTTTAGGTACCGTGATCATCTCCCAAGTCTTCTGCGCAATCAGCAACTTAAGGATCTAATACTTTCCGAGTTATAAAGATGTGGAATTTTTGATAACTCGTAAAATAGTATGTGTTCTCAGTTAAATCAACTTACTATAATTCAGAGTGGCATCAATCAAGGAAATAACAAGATAAGTCAAATTACCATAGTTTTCTCAAAGTATCTGTGTGGAAAACTGCATCTAATACCTGATTATCATTTAAGTAAACACAAGATCCTAATAAGTAACATTAAACAAAAAATAACGCAGAAAATTTTAGTACTATAAAAAGTATGGTGAATAATTAGTTAAGTGTGATTAAATGCCATATCATAATTATGTAAAAATGGTGAATAACTTGGTATGTTCTGGTGAACAATCATGTAACTAGAGGAAAATCGTAAAAGGGTTTCGGCAAATTAGTTATTCTTCAAACCATTAAATTTAGAAAGTTATTTAAGTCACATTGATGTCAACCAAACATATTTTTTTTTAAAATCCCTATATAAAGAAAAAGTTCAAAGGTAAAAAAGTGCTGCCCTGAAAAATTGCGATTTCATACTTAACTACTTACTCCCTGTGATTACGAATGTAGCCTTAAATAACTTTAATTATTGGTAACAGAAAAGGCCCAACATGTATGAAACATGAAATTTACGTTTCGAAGTTAACTTTTAATAGCGTCCACGAACTCATTAAAAGATCGCTGTTAGCGCGAGATGTCGAAGGAACAACACTGTCTACGAAATCTGCTGTTGAAGAAATGACTTGGGTAATATTATTTTTAACTTCCACGTTTTAGTTCAAACTAGAGTTTTGAGCTAACCGAACTCTAGTTTGGGCTTAAAAGTGGGTGTGAAAATACACTCTATAACAAAAAAATCGACGCACCAAGAAGGAGTTGTCCGATTGTGATAATTGATGAATGTGAAGAACATACACAGAAAAAGAAATGATTAGATTTTTAGAAAAATTGAATCAGTCATTTTGAAAAGGGGCCATGTTTCATTGTCTCTGTGTAGAGCTGACCCCTTTTCAAAATGACTTATTCAAATTGAACGATTTATTGCAGAGTTTGACCGTTACAAAAGGAGGAAGTCAATAAGGCGTTGGTCCACCTCTGGCCTGGATGCAAGCTGTCACCCGGCGTGGCATAGACTGATAAAGATCCCGGATGGTGTCCTGCGGAATTTCTTGCCAAATTGTCTCCAACTGTCGGGCTAAATCGTCAACATTCCGGGATGGTTGCAATCGCCTTCCCATAGCGTCCCAAATGTGCTCTATGGGAGAGAGATCAGGAGACCTAGCTTGCCAAGGAAGTGTTGGGCAAGCTTGAAGACAATTCATAGCAACACGTGCCGTGTGCGGCCGGGCATTGTCTTGTTGAAACGTAAGTCCAGGGTGTCGCAAAAGGAACGGTAACACAACCGGTCGTAGAATGTCGTCTACGTACCGCTGTGCTGTAAGTGTGCCAGAAATGACCACCAAAGGGGTCCGGCTATCAAAGGAGATGGCACCCCAGACCATAACGCCCTGTTGTGGGCATGTGTGGCGTGCGATAGTAAGGGCAGGATCCCCACGCTGCCCTGGACGTCTCCAGACACGTCTGCGGTTGTCGTCAGGACACAGTTGGAAACGGGACTCGTCACTAAAGACTATACGTCCCCAGTCAGCGCAGTTCCAAGTTGATCGAGCCCGGCACCACTGTAATCGGACTTGACGGTGTAAAGGCGTGAGAGGTAAGCGGCGTAACGGTCGGCGCGAGCGTAAATTCCGCTCTCTCAGTCATCTGCAGAGGGTCATGTTGGACACATGTGTGCGGGCCACACGTTGGATAGTTGATAACGACGAATCCGGTGCTGTGACAGCTGCTCTGACAATCGCTCTGTCTTCCCGTTCTGTTGTGGCCCTAGGTCGACCGCTGCCGTCCCGACGCTGACATCTGCCGTTGTTGACCCACTCTTGCCAGCACCGTCCAATCGCCGCATCGCTTCGACCCACATGTCCAGCGATTCTTCGATTCGTCCAACCAGCCTCTTTCAATCCGATAGCACGACCTCTTTCAAACTCTGACATATGCTCGTAATGAGCACGAATCTTTCGGCGAGGCATTGTTACAGTCGACGTAAGATATCCGCAGTCAAAATGCAACAGAAATTTTGACCACATATTGAGAATCGCTCCTTATATACACCTGCTGAATGCGCAGTTCCGATGCGCTGGAGTTCCCGCTATTCATTCATTGGACACCAAATTTTAATCATTTGCATGTTCGGTCAAAATGTCTTTGCATACGAAATTTCATTACAATCGGACAACTCCTTCTTGGTGAGTCGATTTTTTTGTTATAGAGTGTATATTATTCTTCTTAACCTTCTACGAAACAATTACAAAAACACACTTCGCTGGATACATGTGATGACCAGTTAGTAACTAAATTTATGTTAAACCACAGAGAACGGTAACAATCATATAAAGAAATCACTTCCCAATAAAATCGTGGTTGCAAAGCAAAATTCAGTCGTATTTAACATGTTTTTCCTTCCCCTTTGACTCTAAAGTTAACACACATTTGTCTGCCTTGAAGTCTCCATGTCCATTTAAGTCAAAAACCTCAAAGTTTATGGGGCCATAGCCCTCATCCCACGCGGAATACAGCGTCGTCTTCGGTGATCAACTTTCCCAGTACCTTACCGTCGCAGAAAGAAGAAAACAACCCTCATGCAAATGTTCCTCAAATAGCATTCATTATAACTTTTGTTTGTCTAGAATTGGGCGAGGTAAACTATTTCTAGGAGGGGGGATAAGTTATTCTCGGTCTTCCCTCCCACCTAGCTACACCAGCGTCTATGTCATAGGACGTACACGCAGGGACATCTGAGACGATTTAAGGATGTTTACTGTTTGCTCAAGTCTTATACCATTTTCAATCAATGGAATCCCACGCAAAATAGATCAAGGGCAAAATAAATCGTTTGTGATGGTCACGTTGGTTTATGTTGTTTTGTGCAGAGAGACTTCTGACCTTTCGTAGTAAGGAGGCAAGTCATAAATTCAGAAAGAAGGTGTGGTCTTAATGCTTTGAAATTATCGTAAGGGGTTTCGACCGATCACAAATATTGCTGGTAGATATATTTAGTAAATTCTCGAGCAGTTAGTTACATGAATATCGATCGCATGCTCAGTGTTGAAAACACTGTTACATCAACGAAGAAAACTTCATTGCGGCAACAAAGCGATGTTTTATTGTTTTAGTTTAAGAAAGAGTGGATAAGATTTTGCTGACAGAGGATTAATTTAGTGACTCCAGTTGTAAAGGAAACGAAGTTTTAGATGCCTAAAAATAGTTAATAAACTTAAAAAGTTTTAGATGTTAAAAATAGTTAGAAACCTTTGGATTTAAAGGTCATCCGTAATTAAAATTTAAAGTAAATCTAAGCTTTAAATTCAAAAGACATTTTAGTTTCAGAATTCAGGGTATTTAAAGATAAAGGATACTCAGAGCTATAGATTATAAGGATGCTTCATTATTTAGATACAGAAGAATTTTACACTTTAGATTTTAAGATATTTAATGTTGATTGAGTGAGTGGGTGAAGTGAAGTGAAGCGAAGTGAAGTGGAGTGAAGTGGAGTGTGTGAGTGAGGTGAAGTGGAGTGAGTGAGTGAGGTGAGTGAAATGAAGTGAGTGAGTGAGTGAAGTGAAGTCAGTGAAATGGAGTGAGTGAAATGAAGTGAGCGAGTGACTGAAGTGAGTGAGTGAAGTGAAATGAGTGAATGAGTGAAGTGAGTGAATGAGTGAAGTGAAGTGAGTGAGTGAAGTGAGTGAAGTGAAAGAGAGAGAGAGACTTAAAGATGCTCAGAGTTTTAGATTTGTGTACTTCAGTTTAAACGAAATTATTAATTTTTTTAATGGATTTTAATGCCTATTTAAGCTGCACGATAAGGCAATTCATTTGCTTAACGTAAATAAAATTTTGGTTCGATTCACGTTGATGGGCATCGATTGCCACTCTTTCTGCCAATCCGTATTTAAGGGTTTAATTCTTAAGGTGGCAGAGATTTGCATATCTCGAAAAAACGTAAATCCAGCTGCAGCAGGTGATCTAAGCTCCCCTTACTCTAGAAAATACAAATTGTTTCATGCATGAATCTGCATGTATTTCAGATTGGAAACGGAACGAGTTTCGAGATGGAAATTTCTTAATAATCATTGTATGATTTGAAAGTTCGTTTTCTTGTTTTACGACTCAAAGGCAATTGTGGCCACACTGCTCCAAGGCTCACAGAATCAGAACCTACCTATCTTAGAGAATTAAGCCCTAGGCTTCAGGGTGCAGCAAAACTGCCCGCGATCTCTAGAGGAAAATTAGGGTTCAGTGTTGCCAGATCTGAAGATTAAAAAGTAGCAAACTGTGCTCCAAAAGTAGTGGATTTGAACTATTTGTAGCCCAAACACAAAATGAATTATTTTGCAAGGAAGGGTTTAAGTATTACGTAAGCACCTTTGGGGGAGGGGGTAGTTGTTGTACTTATTTTCCTATGTTAGCCAATGTTAATTTTTGCTTACGGGGGGGGGGGGGGGAAAGGGTGTAAAATGGCCAAAATATTGCTTATATAATACTTGAACTCTCCCCAGCTAGTAGTAGTATCTCCAATAGCAGCCTAGAAAAAGGATGGGGGCTCCGGTTCCCTCCGATACGGCCCTGACATGCAACATTTCAAGTGTCCTTGCGTACGCTCTTTGAATATGAATATCGTAGTCGTATCTCCAGTAGCAGTCTAGAAAAAGGATGGGGCCGGATCGACCCCGAATCCCGATTCGCCCTTGATATGTCTGGAAATTTTTTTAACCCTTGGATTTGGCATTTTTGAAACTTCCACTAGGCATTCTGGGGTTTTTTCGCTCATATCTGAGTCTAGCAGATACATAAACAGGTCAACATTATCGTTTGTATACTTGCATTGCTGAACGAAAAATAAAACGAAAATTGAATGGAACGCAAGTTAAACTAAAAACATTAGATTAACTGTGGAAAGAACTGCCAAGTTAACGATTTTTCACTTATATTTTACAATTACATATTGTAATAAACATGTGATACATCTTATGAACTCTCTGCGTAGGCCTATGCTTTTGTGTACTGTTTATACAAAAGAGCATAGTTTGGCTGCGTTCTTTGGCGCAAAGTTTTCCGAGGAATCCGTATTTTCCTTGCCTAGGAAATAAAATCCTTCCAATTAACGAATATTTCTGTTTAACGACGTTAAGCTGCGATTTCGGCAGATGCTTCAGAGAATTACAAGGATTCCGATTCTGTTTTCATCTAAACGATGCCTCTTCTTTTCCCTTCCTCTCCCCTTAAGCTTTGTTAACTGGACACCGTATATAATTTTGTTGTTTTTCCAAAATTTATACGGAATATCATCATACGTTTCGATGGTTCTACGTATTTCTATATAAGATTATATAACATATTAATTATATTAAATAAATAAATAAATAATATTTTTACGGTAATATAAAGTAAAGTAGATATATACATATATACAGGAAAAAGGATATTTAGAAACATCTTGATAGTTAAAGAGAGAATATCACCGCTCGATGAAGTAATACGATATATATGACAACGTAAAGCGGGTAAAAAGTTATTTTATTTTTTAAATAAAAAAAAAACTTTTTACCCGCTTTACGTTGTCATGTACATATATCCTATAACATTTTTGATATTTTTATTCTATTCATATAAATACATATAAGTAAAAATTATAATTGTTCAAAAATTATTCAAAGGAGATAAAAAGATGGATGTTATTTGACAAGGATTATGTTATTTGATTTGTGGTTTTTTTTTATGTTATTTGAAGGACTTATTTTATTTTACTTTTTATGTTATTTGACAAGGTTTATGCTATTTACAAGGATGGATGTTATTTGACATAAATAAATATAAGTAAAAATTATAATTGTTCAAAAATTATTAAAAAGAGATAAAAAGATGGATGTTATTTGCGACAAAGGATTCGGTTGGTTTTTATATGGAAAATGCGGTTCTTATTGGTTAAGTCCACATTTATTTCATATGACAAAGGATGCTCATGACAGCGTGGTATTTTTTGGTTTGGAAATTTATTGTAGTCTGTTTATTCTCGATCGTCCCTTTGAGGGTAACGGACAGCGTAGTCTTTTTCCTGTTGTAACTGTAACTTCGTTTTTTCTGTCTTTTATCATCCTCCTTTTTTTTCGGTGCTAGTTCGTATAAAGAAGATTTATTATAATTTATTTTGTAGTGTCTTTTAATCTCATTTAAACGTCTGTCATTTAATACAACACAATGCAAATGAATTATCGAATGCATATGATTAGAAGTTCATTTAAAATTGTTTTGTTATTTTGATTTCGTCTTTTTTTTTATTTTCCACTCAATTTGAAAGTGCTGTTTTTCAGTCGTTTTGAATTTAAAGATAGAAGCTCCACTATTTTTATGGTTTTTGTACGTGCTAACCATAATGGGATTAAAAAGACCAACGTCGCCATTAGAAATTTCTGAAAACCGTGCTCTTTAACTGCAACCTAATTTTGTCACTGATTGGGATGTGAAAGGAAAGAAAAGGAAGAGTATTAAGAGAGAGAGAGAGAGGAAAATAGAAAGACATAAGCAAATTAGAGGAATAAAAATGGAAATAAGAGTAATGAAGTGAACGGAAGAAGAAGGAGGAGAAGGAAAAGAATAAGTTCGAGAAAGTTAAAGAAGTGAAAAATGTGAAAGGAGGTACGCAAAATAAAATAAAAGTAAGTGGAAAGTAATGGGGAAAAAATGAAAACAAATGAATTTACCATTGGAATTAGAAAAAATTTCCAAGGTGTTTCGAAAATTGCCGGTTTTTTTTTCATGAAGCGAAGAAATTTCGCTGGATCAGTGTATCAGTTTAAGTAAAAAATTGATTAAAACAAGTGGTAATAGTAATAGCCGGGCCTGGTGTACCCTACTCTCTACTACTGCCACCCTTCACGCATCGACGTCAATAGACGCTCTGACCAGGTAACAGCGCTTCCAAGAAGTGGCAACACTGTTTTGTTTACAACTTCCTGAAGAAGACCAGCGAAGTCTGGTGGAAATGTGCATTGCGTAATGAAATTTTTGTTTTATACGTAAATATAACGCTGTTTTAAAAAGTTTTATCATTTAACTTTGCGTAGTTTCGATAGAATACATTCATATAAGTGGTAATAGTTATGGTTACTGTACATTGGTTATAATATATTTAACGTTTCCAATCGAAAGGCTTTAGCTTTTTATTAGGCAAATAATTAATTGCCATTAATTGTATAAGACTAAGCGTCTGATGCAAAAATGGGTTTGATCTCCAATTGCAACAACGAGTTTTTCTGAGCATTTCTTAAGGACCTAAAGGACTGATGAAACTTAACCTGTTGATTGGCTTATACAGAATTGGTATATATATTACAGATTGGTATATTTATTATACAGAATGTAATCTGGAAAAACTCAATATCAACGGTTCTGTGTGGTCCCTGATGAAAAACAGAACCCCTGGAACTGAAAAAGTAATTTTGATTTAATTTCAATTTACATACATTTTATTTTGAAATGAAAAATTGTATTAATTATATAATGTGTTAATGGATAATTTATGTATTTTTTCAACCTTCTGCAGTAATTTTATGTTTTAAAACTCGCTGTTTTTGAGCTTCCGGCTGGGCAGCGCATTTGAAGCAGCTTGGACAGGAGTCCTTCTTGGGAGGGTGACATCAAGAGCGCAGGACTTCGGCTATGGGAACCGAGGTTCAGATCAGGGGCGTCGAAAGCCAACGAGAGCCCCCCCCCACAGGCTCAATTCGATTGGCATTCATAACATTTTTCCTGGGCCGCCCCTCCTGCATAGGTCTTTGCCAGCGCGGGCCCCCATATTTTATCCGTGCCTTCGGGCTGCAGCCCCTGCTGCCCCTCTCGTCGGCTTTGGTTCAGACACCTCATTAAACTGTAGGTCCGGCTTGCCAACACGTCTGGCAAACGTGGCGAGTTTAAGGTAAAATCCTTTGAACTTCTTTTACAGTACTAAGTGTGTGTGTGGTGACAGAGATACTCCAACTTGCAGTGATTTGACAATGGTTGTTAATGATGTTGTTTCAAATGCATTTTGTTTTTGTTTCATAAAAATGACAAATTTTTTCCTACAAATTTTGATAATTCGTCGTACTTTACTTACCAAAGAAAATTAAGAACTATGGAGTTTAAGATCATGTTAAAATCTCCATATACAAGAATTTTCGCATTTATATTGTTGAGGAGATATTCCTCCACTTTGATATTTGACCTTTATCATTATTATTATTATTTTCCCATGATATTCTACTACATGATATGCTACTGATATTCGGAAACGATGCATGTAATTGCTGCGAAAATGATGAGTCTTGGATTGGCCATCAACGTGGATACGTGTATCAACTGGGAGAATCTGCCAAAGAGGCATTCTAATTTCTTTGAATGTTGTATTCCGATTGTCTTATCATTATTGTCTTATCATTATTGTCTTATCATATTCCATATCATTAGTGACTTATTTTAAACATGTAATATTCAATTAAATATTGTTTTAAATCCGGTGGAATTTACTTATATTTATTTTCAACGATTCAGCGCCTCTTCACACGCATTATCGAAGAGGGAGTCACTAATTATGGCAATTAATGACACTCTTCATCACAACAAAATAGAAATGTCCTCAATTGACAAAATCATCCTCATTATAACAGAGAAGCTACAAACGCGTCAAGACCGAAGATAGAGATTTATTTTTATGAAAATTAAAGTTAATTTTAAGTTAAATTTAAGTTAAGTTATAGAAAAACTTGTAAATAATAATTTTGTATAAATAATAAAATAAATAAATAGATAGACAAATAAGTAAATGAATAAATAAAATAAGTAACAAATAAATAACCATCCATCCATCCATCTATTTATTCTATACAAATATATGTATTAATGTATTTTTGTAAGTATTTATAGAAATTATTAAAAATATTTAGATTGATAGTAATTTTCAAAAATATTATTTAATTATAGTCAGCAATGAATATCTCTTCAAATTAATTATTACACATATTTGGTTTACTACTAATAAACTTATTTAATAATTAGTTATTCGTAGTTTATTTTGGGGATAAATTTCAATGACCAGAAGGAAATACGAATATATTATAAAATTTACAACTTATTTATAATTATATATTAAATTGTCTGCTTCTATTACTCTTGTAACAAAACATCATTTATAGCTAATTATTAAAACACTAAAAATTAATACAGCAATATTAAAAATAGTGCCACAGAATCTACGAAACACAGTAGCATATTAAATAATATATTATTATTATTATTATGTACTAGTATTAAATAAATAATATTTACTGTTCTCAACATGTTAGTTCCATACCTATCAATGATTTATTGTAAATACTTTACAGTAACTATAATATCGTAATTATTTATAATCATAATTATACAGATTACTTATTACTTTATATCATAACTTCATCATTACACACGGCATTATATAAAGCACAGGCGAAATGTGATTTTGTTAACCAAATTGTTGAAGAAAGGGAAAATAAATCCTTTTCGGTTTAGTAATCCCTATGCCGTCTGCTATTAATTAAATACTATAAGAGGAGGGCCTATTTTGCCCCCCTTGTTTTCACTGCAGGCGGCCATAACCGTACAGAACAACATTTTCTAGGGACTAACTTGTTTAGGGACTAACTTGTTTCTAGGGACTAACGCCTTTCTTCGAAGTATAGTAACAGATAGAAATAGATTATGCAATACCTTGGGTTGTAAGTTCCACGTCTGTACTGTTCTATAACGACTCCACGTTTGTATTGTTTTATAGTTGATTGTCCCACTTTGTTCACTAATATGACGGCTTCACTGAGGAGCTGGATGCGGCAAAGGTGCCGAGAGCATTCTAGTCATCATGTCTGTGCAAGCACTTCGCAATTCTCCCACCAGGTGGTGCTGCGTGTACAATATCGATATTTTTTTCTTTCGAGAAATGAAGATTTTCTCTGTAAGTTAAGATGGGTTCTCGGTTTTTCAAATGGCTTAAAAGCATTCGTAATCACTTGGCAGACATGCGCTTTTACATGCAAAAAAATCTTCAAGCACTGCTGAGCAGACATTTAATCCCAGTTTGTTGTAATTTACGAAAATGTACATTTCGCCAGAAATCAAGTCTGATTGATTGGCTGATGAAAGACGACTCTTTTTCACTTCGCAAAGAAATCGACACGTGCTGTTTACGATTCTAATTGCTCCACTTGTCTGTGTGCTAGTGGCAGATGTAAGAAATTGCTGCTCATAGGCACAGGTTAAATGGCAGCTTCATATCCCTCTTTCACAAAGAGAGGAATACTTTCGAAAATAATGCACATCGCACTCTTAATTTTTATATGGTAAGACGATTTTTCACACAGTTAATCAAACTAATATCTTTATTAATAATTTGTATAATGGCTAACGGAATACAAAAAGTAATAATTTTGAGGTTGTAAATTGTCGCCTCCCAAGATTTGTGTACAGAATTATTAGGTACGCAACTTAAAAAGCGTCTGAAACCTAGTACTGTGTAAGCTTAGATTAGCCTATTTACAAACAATTCATGTGAATACAGACATTGTACATATTTTTCCTGTATTATACACTTATATTACTCCTGTATTATATACCCATATTCTTTCTGCATTATATACTCATATTCTTTCTGTATTATATACCCAGATCCCTTTTGTATTATATACTTACATACTTTCGATATTATATACTTATACTCTTTCTATATTACATATTTATGTTACTTCTGTATTATATACCCATATTCTTTCTGTATTATACACTTATATTCTTTCTACATTATATACTTATATTATTTCTATACCATATACTTATATTCTTTCCTATATTATATACTTACATTCTTTCTGTATTATATACTTATATTCTTTCTGTATTATATACTTATATTCTTTCTGTACTATATGTTTATATTCATTCTGTGTATTTGTACCACAGAATTATTCTGATAGAAACAAACTAGATAGACTCTTAGAAGATTTTTTAGATATATTTAATGATAATATTCCTTAAAAAAAAAACGAAAAAGTTTCACGTTGGGCACCTCAAAATTCGGGGGTTTCAGTCATTTGTCCCCACTTTGCCCTCACATCTCTGGTTGCACGCGAAATTACGATGAATAGAAATTAAATAGCATTAGCCACTGGCGTACGCAGGGGGTGTTGATGGGGGGTTGTAACCCCCCATTGCAATGAAATTTTGTATATTTAACATAGGAATATGTGAGTTGTAGCTCTGTAACCCCACATTGAGCCTATAACCCCCCACCTTATGTACTTTCTACGTATGCCTATGGTGTTAGCGTTGCTAATTACACATAATAATTTTCCGAAATTCACGCTTGAAATCAGATACGAGCTTTTTAATGTATAGGAGAAAAAGAGACAATCTCGCCTTGCCTGGAGTCGAAGTAAGGTTTCTCCGTTAGATCCTGGAGCGCCTTAACCTCTAGACCACCGAGGCAGATGAACGACACTCTCATTCTCCGTATATAAGGTTATTGTAATTGTATTATTACTCTTCACAGGGATAACACAATTGGCAAACAGTCAACGGGCAGGTTTTGTTTTGTAATTCTTCGTGGGGCAATTTTTACGCATAGTAATTTTTCGGGGCCTACGCCTGACAGAAACCTGCCCCGCTGGCTTTGTGTGTTGACCAACTGGCAATCATGTTATTTATACCTGTGAAGTGTAATAATACCGTACAATAGCGGTTCTGAGGCAACGAGGCTAAAGAGCTTCGACACTTGAACCCACATAGTCCTGTGACAAAGTGCGTCTCAGGCGATGCATAGTTTTTTTATCCTTTGTTTTTGGGGGCGTATTATTTTCAGAGGGGCGCTTACGTTAATTCTTGCATGGAAGCTCACCTTTTTTTAATTTCATCTCTCATAGAAGCAATGAAACGAATTTCTCAGATTATCTCTTGTCAGAAGCGGTGTAGCGCGGGTTGCCAGGATTCGGGGCAAATTAAGTATTGCGCCTGCTAAAACCTATTAGCACTCCCTTTCACCAGTACAATATTGAAATTTTGCGCCCATAAGAATTTTGAGCCGGGGCTTCTGCCCCGGTGGCACCCATCACGCTACGTCACTGTTTGTCAGGCTCAATGCGCAAAACAAATACCATTATTTTAAAAGAGGTATTATTACCCTTCCCAGGGTTAACGTAATTGTCAAATGGTCCCACATAAAGATACCGGGGGGGGCAAGGACGTCGTTAAGGCAAATTACGGCATTTTTTTGCCAATGTTAACCCGAAGCAAATAACCACTTTAACCTTTAAATGTGTAATAATATATATTTCAATTCGAGGGTTGGGGGCAACCGACCTTCTGCCATTCCAAACGACTCCCATGCCTGGGGGCATAATTTTTTGGAATTTTTGGTGAGGAATTGATGGATAATACTTTGACATCCACGTTTTATATTTGGCGCAGTATAGCCCAGATGCTCTTGCGCCATAAAAAAGCCAAACAAACAAACAAACAAACAAACAAACACGTTTTATAACTTAAATTAGAGCTTTTATGTATAGAAGCAAAAGACGTAGTGTCAAAACGTTACCCAACAATTCTCCCCACGAACAATTAAAACAAAAAACATGGACATGTAGCTTTGTATGATGACCATGTAGCAATTGTGTTAACAATAATGAGGGTAATAATATGGCTTTCAAAACCTTATATTTTTTAAGAAAGGGGTTTACGGAAAGTGAACCCAGCATCTCGCCCCCCGCATATCGTTTCCATTACTTGGCCCTGCGGATATTTTCCCCGCAGATAATAAGTGTTATGAAATGTAATACACTTTTTTAACAGTAGAACACTTATCATCCAAACTTCGCTTAACTGAAATGACATCTTATACAATTGGTTTGTTAATTATTTTTTTTTAAAGTGGACAATCGTTTAATGGTGTTTTTCGGCAAAATCGCTCACATAATGGAAATCGTTTATAACGAACCCAGGTCGTCCGATCTTATCGAAATGACCTCTTATACAATTTGTTTAATTATTTTTTAAATGGACACATGATAAAAATATAGAAGCTCATTTCAGTTAAGCGAATTTCAGATGACAGAGGTTCATTGTTAATGATTTCCATTGAACGAGGTCCACTTAAAAAAATAATTAAAAAACAAATTGTATAGAAGGTTGTTTCGGTTAAGCGAAGTTCGAATGACCGGGATTCTACTGTTAAAAAATTGGGTGTATTATTTGAATATTTGCGTAGCCTGCTCATTATCTTCAGGGGGTCGAGATGTTGGGGAGCCACTTTCCGGATCCCAAGAAAGGGAGCATCGTTCCTGTGTCTAGGTGGCCTAGCTGGTTAGAACACAACAGTTCACACGATAGGTCCCTTGTTCGACTTCAGGGTAGGGCGACGTCTCCTTTTTCTCCTCCTCCTCCTCCTTCTTCTTCTTCTTCTCCTCCGCCTCCTCCTCCTATTATTATTATAATACGTAAAACGCTCAAATATGAGCAATAAAACGTCGTACATAGGGGTATTTGGCCGATCTAGCTGGCCAAAATAATTTCCGTAGTTTTACTGTCTCCAAAAACTGCCTTCCTACTAATTTATCGTATTCTTATTGCTCAGGCACTGGCGGATCCAGCGAGGGGTGGAGGGGGCGATTGCCCCCCCCTAGGGTTAAATAAGAAAAAAAATTAAAGACGATGAAGAATATTTTATGTGTTGTTTGTTAAGACTGTAATAAATAAAAGTCTTACACCAAAGTCTCCAAGCCTTGGAGAAATGCGATCCAGACGTTTTTCCACGAATCTACAAGCTACTCGTCTTTCAAACTACGTTTTCAGTAAGTATTGCTTCAGCAGAACGTAGTTTTTTATCCTTGAAGCGCCGTCAAACTTGGCTTCGAACGCGGATGACAGAAGAGACTTTTAATAAACACTCACAGAGACATTCATATTGATGTAAATAAAGTGATTGACAAATTTTCAAAGAAACCAAGATGGCTCGACTTTGCACTATAAACTTCAAATTTTTTAAAAAGTTGCTTGTTATAAAAAAAGTAAAATAATTACGATGTTTTTGTAGTTTAAATTTAAACTTGTTCTATTAATTACATTGTAAATTATCGTTTTTGGTTATTGTATATGTCTCCTTTACTAGGTTATCCTTCTGTCATACTTGACTATAATCTGAATTAAACCATATAGTTTAATTAAAGAAAAGCCCAGCTTTAATTCATTGTCGTAAATTAAATATTTTGGTGAGTATAAAGCAGGGTTGTCCAACCTTTTTGGGTAGCGGGCCACTTAAAGAATTTTCACGGATCTTGCGAGCCAGCGGTTTCTTTAAAAAATGGGGAAAAAAACTTACACTTAACAGCCTCCCTTTAGAGTTTCTCTCCCCTGCGATATAGAAAGGGTCATATTATGCTGTCTTACAATTTTTCCTTATTTCTGAAAAAAATCTAAAATTTTTGTTTAAGAATTTTTTTTATTTCAAACAGTTGTAGGCGAGCCGGATTAGCATTGTTCGCGGGCCAGATTGTGGGCCCACGGGCCGTATGTTGCACAACCCTAGTATAAAGGAAGGCTAGTAATATAACAACATTTACCTAAACTATTTAACAGTCCAAAACTAAAAATTTTCCTGGTGAGGGCCCCGAAACCCCACCCCCGTATTAACATCCTGAATCCGCCCTTTTGTCCAGGGAAAGTTCTTATGGAAAAAACAAAACAATTGATATTTCGAACTACTTTTTTAATTATCACTGTTTTTCATCAGATGATAACTCCTCCTCTTCTTCTTCTGAGGACTCTTCACCTTCAGGTTCATTTTTGTGTGGGATCATATGTAAAGGTTCAGCTGGAAAGAGCATTTCCAAGGTTTCCTGTAAAAAAGTTTTCTATTCTCCCATGATATTGGCCTCATACCCGTTAAAAGAGGATCTGAACTTGACAGGCTACTGTTAATTACGTCTGGGTTGCCCGACTTCCTAGAGCGGGGGTCTTCAACCCGCGATCCGCGGGCCGCATATGGCCCGCCAGCTCATGAAAAATATGAATTCTTTCACACAAAAACAACGTCTCTTCTACCTCTGAGTCTGAAATATATGTATTTTACTCTGTTGGCATTTTCATATTTCGTAATATAGGGTAAATCCGGGTTACATGCCTCACTTTTTTTAAAATCGATATTCTGAGACCCATGGCGCACAAACATGAAATTTACTTAGTCATAATAATCGATACACTTTTAAGAAGCATATATATTAGAAAAAAATAATCTACAAAAAATTCAATAAGCCGCTATAATTTATTTTTTAACACCCTTCGTTACGGCATCTCTCCCAAGTGTGTCGGGTGTTACGCCGCACCATGAGGCTTGCCGCGCTTCGTATAGTAAATGAATTTACTTCCTATCAAATACGTTTCTTCAAAAACTATGTTATGAAAAAATAGAATAACTGAAATTGCGATTTTATAAAACATAAAAATTGACTGAATTTAAAAAACATCTGCTGTTTTTATTTTGCACTCATTTTCAGAATCGGAACAAACATGGACAAAATAATGACATAAATGAATTACTTTTTTTTTCAAATAGGCTGGACTAATTTTTTAATCTATTCTCTCTCCCACAGTCGGCACAAAACTCATCGAAAATCGTACATTCTGCGTGAAGCCATCGCAAACTTACATATGATTACTTACATCGCTTACTTACTTACGAACGTAACCATTCGATTGTACACTCGCCCTTACGAGCGATGTACGCTTAGATGTGCTTCTTCGATGAAAGCTCAAGGCTTTCGAAAAACGTTTAAAGCCGAATAAATTTTCGTTTCAAAATCCGTATCCATCGTGTATTGTATTACTCACCGACAACGTAACCATTCGCATTTTTTTTGTTATGTGATAATGATTTTCTACGTATACCTTGCATGAATATGTTGTGTTCAAAAATTAACACATCATCATCATCATTTCTTCAAATTATTTATTTATTCACTTCAAATTATTTAATTATTCCAAATTACATATTTTTAAAAATAAAATATCGGGACTCAAATGGACTCAATCAATTTAATAATACATATATATTCAAGTTAATTTTTTTATTATATTTCATTTTCTCTGAAATCAGCTTATATTATTTCTTGGAGGAAAATGTGATTTAAAAATATTGTAGGCACTTTCTGCCGGATTTTAATTTTGCATTTCAGTTCAGCCCTGTGAACACCTGAGCCTTATGCATCTGTTCCAGTAACATCTGGATGTACACTCTAATCAATGAAAAATTTCAATCATACAGACTTCCAGATAAGTGGACTTTAAGTTAATATATTCAAACACCAAGTGAACCTTACTTGCAAAATAAATTCAGCAAGAACATGGACATTTTTTCTTAATCATTCAACCACCAAATAACATTATTGATGTATATGTTTTTCTTTAATATTGTTATTATAATTCGTGAAAGGCTGCTTTATTTTATGTGAAGACATTTAAAATTAGCGTGGGATGTTACGTTACACTTCAAAGGATGGTATTTCAAATTATACATATTGTTATTATTATTATCTAATGTGAAAATGGACCTTAAATAACCCTTTTGACTTCCCCATAAAATTTCCCCTTATTAAGCTAATTTCTATTCTACATTGCTTATGCTATTTCTCTCTATATTTTCTACAATTCAACTTCTACATTTGCCATTTTCAAGTTGTCATTTCTTTCTTTTCTTTTTTCCAACTAAGATTGTACACTTCGTATTCAGCTGACCATGAGTTACCGTATCTGCGTTTACTTTCGAACACAGAAAGATCGTGAAACCAGCAATATTGCCTTATATGGAAGTGGGTCCTAGTTCCACAATGAAATTGGGTCCTAGTTCCACAATGAAATTCGTATAATAGACTTTTTTTTTTCCTTCTTTAAAGTATTCTCAAATTAATGGTCTGCAAAGGGAGACCTTGTGGTCCGAATTTTGATAATTCAAAATTTGAGAGTTTTTTTCCATACCTTTTTTACAAATTTAACAAGTAAATACATATATGTATTTTTTCTGTCCTATGACAAGTTTATTTTCGGGAGGGGCGGGGACCAGTACCTAGGATCCTCCCCTCTGGATACGGGAATGTACAAGAGCCACACCCCTTTTGGGGTCCATTGTGCATTTTTCAGCCTAGGGTCCATAAAAACCTTAACCCGGCTCTGTAAGGGGGCAATAAACTCACTCAATGTTACGCACATAATACTCAATTGTAATTTTTCGTTTTCTACCTTGGGGGCTAAACCTTTAGTGTGGGCTAAGCCTTCCTCTCTCCCCGATTTACGCCACTGGACTTTTACAGCTACAGCAAATCAAAATGTTTTAAATTATTTGCAACAAGGCTTTGAATTTTAAAATCAATATGTTTATTGTAGGAGGAATAAAAGAATTTTTCGTGTCTTTTCTGTCTATCTTTCATTTTAAGAAAATATTAATGTTTTTAGAAGAAAGTTACAAAAAGAAGAAACATTTGTACATTTATAATTACTTCACAATTTTTAAAAATTCAGTAGAATCCTGATTATCCGAACTTCGCTTAACCGAAACCCGGTTTACCCGAAATGACTTGCAGCATTTTTTATGATTTTTTTCAGAAGACATTTGGTTAACGTTTTCGACAAAAATACTGATATTTGCTTTTTTAGTGCACTTCGGCTTTAAAAGATAGATAGATAGAGAAGAGAGAGAGAGAGAGAGAAAACCAATAAAGATGGTATGATCGGTATTCCTTCATAAAAATGCTTTGAGAGCGTAATTATACCCTACAGCTCAGGCGGAGAGGTTCTTGGAACTGGAAAAGTAAAATACATTTACTTTTACGTTATCTTTATCCAGGGCCGTCCTAAGCTAATGGGGGGGCCCCGGGGAAAAACATATTTCGGGGGCCCATACATATACGAGTAAGAAAACAAAACGAAATAAAAAAATGGAATCGTGCATGAGCACTGGATGGCACGAAATGCGAGATCTGAAGCAAAAATATTTTTGGGGAAATTTTCAATATTACAAAAATTTTAAATTTGAGAATTACGCTTCGCTCGGCTCCAAGAACCGCTCGCCGCCCCTGCTTAAGGGCGTTCCTGTTCTTACCATCAGTAAAATTCGGGTTTGTTAGTTTGTTGTTGCAGATTGCTTGAAGTTGTGTTGAAGAGAGCGACGAGTACCAACTGTCAGTTATCCGTTAATAAAATTGTTTGTTTGGATTTTTTATGGCGCAAGAGCATCTGGGCTATACTGCGCCAGTGTTAATAAAATGATGGAGGGACGTCGCAGTAGGGGGGGAAAAATAAAAATTAAAACATTGTTAAAACAAATACATCAGACTATTTCCAGGGAATTTAATATCTTGATTAAATCATTGCTATACATAGTGATCAGTGGCGTGGAAAATGGGGGGGGGGAGAGTTTAGGGTCTCAAGACCTCCATTGGATACCAAAGCACATTACTTTCTTTAAGGCCGTGTCACATAATCTTTTTTAAAGCCACTTGAGCCATTCCTAAAACCACTTGAGCCTCCCTCCGTGAGCATTGAATTGCTACGCTATTGTTAGTGACGCCTATCACTTTTAATAGACAGTCGCATTCAGTTTGACTGACCTTGGTCATACCGAGGTCATTGCTTCAAAATATTCATAATTTTAATAATCATTTGGTCGTTATATCGTTACTACATAATAGTGTACAAAATTTGAGGTGGCCATGAACGTTATTCTAACCGAATTCGACTATAGTTTACAAGGACATGGGGGGAGGCTAAGAGGGGACTTTTGGCTCCCCAAGGAATTTTTTATAGTATATTTCAAAAGGTCGCAGATCTTGTGAAACCGAATCAGTGAATAATCTTAGCCCACCCCACTCTCAGCTAAGATCTCTGGCTGCACCACGTGCACGTGTATGGTAGTTCAGCAGTATGCATTGGCGTAGCAAGGGGGGGTTGTAACCCCCCCATTGCAATGAAATTTTGTACGTTTAACATAGGAATATGTGTTGTAGCTGCGTAACCCAGCCCAATTGAGCTTATAACCCTCACCTCACGAACTTACTGCTTACGCCTATGATAGTATGGAATTAAATGTGTTTTTGATGAAAACAAGGGCGGACACAGGGGGAGGTCACAGGGGTCATGACCCTTCCCAAAATGAAAGCCAGTGTCCGCTACGGGCGCCGATGGCATAAAAATATTGGGGGTATGTATACCACTAGGAGGCATTTTGTATGAAATTGGATGGGGGATATGGAATCTTAATACCAACATTGGAGAGGACGGGTCCCCCTACCTCCCCCCCCCAGCTAACGGTGCCCCTGGATGCAAATGTAGTAGCTTTTTGTATTAGTACAATGAAATTTAATTTTGGGATTGTCTGAAATTTCGCTCATTTGAAACTGAACCCATTCACTTTATTTTAGATATTGGAAATTATACCGTAAACGTGTCTTTTATGAAGCCTCACTTCACTACTAGATGGCAGCATGTACAGAAAAATGGTTCTATGAGTATCCACGCCTCTTGCAATCAGAAATAAGAATAACTATTTTTATTTGTGTCTTATAAAATTTGTGTTATTTAATTATAGTGTGGTTACCAATTTAATCTTAATTTAACTAATTTAATATATATATATACAAGCATTGGCGCGGACGGCATAAAAATATTGGGGACAACATGCCAGTAGAAGGCATTTTGTTTGAAATTGAAGGGAGATATGGAACCCTAACACCAATATTGGGGAACAGGTCCCCCTGTCCCCCCGCTAACGGCGTCCGTGAATACAAGCAATGTTGTTATTTAACATTATACGCAGCAGTATAAAACCGATCCCACACAATGTAAGAAAAGGGGGGCGATATCAGTCCAATAAAATCTCTGTCAGAGTTACATTTTTTATAAAAATATAAATGCGGGAAAATTTGATAAATGAAAGAAACTTCATCTCTTACACCTGTACTTGTTTTCTTACACATATTTACTTTTTCTGGATTTATTTCATTCCACTGATTCCCGATAAATTTCCCACAAGCTCCATCTGGATCGCTTAACCTTTAAATAACTGCAATTTTTTTTCTTTCAAAGTCTTTAATATTTTAAAGTTTCAATCACACTGCCCTTTTCTTCCCCCCCCCCCCACATAGGCGTATGCCTATTGGGGAATTCATCGCCCAAATGTGAGGCTTACGTTTCGACCACAAATTCTCGAATTGCATTAATTTGGCCATGGGAAATTGTTTTAAACTGTAGTAAATGATGGAATCTTTTCCAATATGACTTTAGACTGGAACGGCAAATTTTCCAAATTTTGTTACGTGATTAACTAATGTGGATGCAAATAATAACACAAGATAGTGGTTCCAGAACGGCTCATTTTCGGACATTGTTTCACTGGACCAAAGTTGTTTCTTTTGATCTCTTTCACCTATTACACATGCTTAACACTTCCCAGCAAATCCTAATTGCCTCCAGTATGGTAAAACAATCGTTTTCCATACCTTTGATGACTAAATGGCAACAGTACTCAGTGCCAGAGAAGGGAATTTTTTAATTTTTTTTAATCTGCTGCATTATTAGGTCAATCACTTAAATTATGTGTCAAAAAAATTTTTTTGTTCATGTAATTGCCTTTGTAGCAACGATGTGGATGTAAATAATACTTTCACTCTACAGCCAAATCGGATCCTTTGCGGACATGGGGATTTAGCTAAGTATGGCTTATTTGATGTCCTTTACCACCCCTTTCAGTTTGTTCCATTAGTTTTGAATCACTCTGTATACATGCATCGTAATTTCGGGTAGGGTAAGCCCCGGTTTATATGAGCTTAAAAGTAAATTTCCGGCACATCAGATTTATAGAACGCTTTTCCTTTTTTTTTGGCCGTGATGCAAAATTTGGAAAATTAAATGAAATCGCCATTATACTTCAAAAATAAATTTGAGTTTACAAAGAACATGCACTTTTTCAATATTTCTAAAAATCGTTATCTTGGAAAAAAAAAAAGAAAAAAAAATTACGTGGTGGTTATTTTTTTGAAGTAAAAGTAGAATTTTGAAGATTTAAAAAAGTATTAATTACGATTGTAATAATTTAATTATTATTTTGTTAATCAATATTTATGTAACGCATGTATGAGTTTTTTATAAATTAATATTATTTTAGAGTTTCTCAGATTTTGTATCATTTTAAAGCTTTTATTACATCTTTTAACATACAAATATTCAAAAGGGATGCAGCTATATTCTGATCCCGCCACCCTCTCAGTTATTACTTTAGAAGAAATTTTCTATTTTTAAAAAAAAATTGTACTCGCCGAATATTGAAACATGAAATAATTTTTTTAAAACATATTTTTTGAAATGCTAATATGACTTTCATTAAATCATTGAACAACGTTCAGATTGTGGTTACGTTGTTACGATATTTTTGTACAGTTCTTCAAAATTTTGTTCAGAATTGAAATAAAAAATTTCTTCACAGATTAATTTTCGCCTTTGCTAATTCAATAGAACGATCATAAAAATATAGTGGTTGACCCTATCTCATGGTTTAGTTTAGGAATCTAGAATATTATATTCACTTATGTGTGAACAAAAAGGACCGGGGATTGTGTGTGTGTTGGGGAGTGGCGAAATATCTGTGGCCCGCTGGCGGCCAACAACACAGAACCGATACTGGTATTAACATACTTGTAATGTTACATGTGCCTGTGGGGCTCCCCAAATAATTATCAATTAGGAATCCCCAAATAATTTAAAATAAATTATAATTTTACGTAGCCTATATTGTAATATATAAATGTACATAATACATTTTTGCTCCTCTCACCCAAAAAAGTAATTTTGGAAATTCTGCTTTGATGCCTATTACCAATATTTTTATTTTGATATATACACCTGTAAATACTTTTTTTAAAATATTTATCAATAAAGTTAAAGTTTAACGAGAGTAATTTGCGCAGATGCTTTGCATATTTTTCCTGAACTGCTTGAAATTTCTAATGAGATTTGAAGCAAATGGAAAAAATAAAAATTACGAAACCGTGATCTAAGGATTGAAATTATGACCAATGGCCAAAAATAATTAAAGTAGCCGAAGTTAGTAGACTTCAATGATGGTCATTAATGAAATTTAATATTTATTATTTATGAGTAAAGTTCCAAAAATGATTAAAGCAAATAATTTCTGAGAAAATTCTTCCTTGTGTTTATCGTCAGTTTTAGAGTAGAATTAATTTTCCAAGAAAATATTCAGAATGTGTAATTAAACTAATCAACGAAAATTCTGCAATCCAGGATTAATATTATTTTATAGTTGTTGGAGGCAATTCAAATTAGTGCAAAGGGAACAAATAAAATTAATAAAGTTCCACGTTGATTGCTAATTAAAAATTTTCAATTATAAATAATTTAAAGGCAATAATTTATCTTTTCATTAATAAGTTATTTAATGAATTTAGGGATTCAGCTTAAGATTTTGTATTTTGTAGCTATGGCAAATTTCATTAACGATCATTATTTTTTTTTAAAAGTTTAATATTCTATTTGTGGATTTTATCAATATATATATAGCGGTGATCCGGGTCGAGTTTCGAAGAAAGCACTCAAGGCAGCGCTTAAGGGCGGCAGTATAGAGCTTGAGAATGAAAGTTTGCAAACTTAACGATGTTGAAAAGGGTGTTCTGTAGTAGAACTATGCCATACGAGATGAATATAGGTTTAGTGTCTGTAGTCGGGCCGGGGAGGAAATGGGCAAATGCCCAGGGGCCCAAGGGGTTCTACGCTAAGTTTTAATAATATAATTAGTTGGGGTGTCCGATCTGCCAAAATGCCTATGGGCTCGTAAAGACTGTCTTCGGCCCTGCGTGTAATGCTGTAAAGTGCTATTGTATAAAATTATTAGCTATTGTATAAAATTATTAGCTATTGTATAAAATTATTAGCTATTGTATAAAATCATTAGCTATGGTATAAAATTATTAGTTGAAATATTAGTTGGAATTCTTCATTTAAAAAATCACCTTCACGTATAAAAAGTGCAATATGCGTGATTTCTTTTAAATGTATTCCTATCCTTGTAAGGAAGAAGGGTAACAATACAGCCTTCGCCTAGGGGTAGTAATATAGTCTTCGCCTAGGGGTAGCAATATGGTCTTCACGTAGGAGTAGCAATATGGCCTTCGCGTAGGAGTAGCAATATGGCCTTCGCGCAGGAGTAGCAACATGGCCTTCACCTAAGGGCAGTAATTTCTTAAACCTGCTATTGATAGTGTTCTGTTGCAATTACAGATGAACGAGAGCATGTGTACTTTTTAAAACGAATGAGAATGAAACTACATTCGTTCAAAAGAACGATCATTATCGAAAGTATTGACGCGTTTCACGCAGATGTCGCATCCTTGGGCAGCAATCTATTGAAATGAAATCCAAGTGAACACCGAATGTTACCATCTCACTCTACTATTCTCTGTCTGGCGGCAACGCTGTAGCATGAATTGGCAACACTCTATGTTCACGTGGAGTTTGCTTCAGGCGATTTATGACGAAGAAAGGCAATGTCTGCCTGACACGCGTCGATACGTTTTACGTAACATAAAAAACTACGCTTCATAACGTTGATATTAATACTTAAAATGTTTTACGTGTAGATTGCTTTGATTTCAAGCTTAGGTATTGATTGGGTATGGAATGTAATGTTATAGTTGCTTTTCCTATCATGGTGCCATAAACAGGGATCTATCTCATATGCAATGATTCTTTTAAAAATATTTCCCCTTTTTTTCCCTTTTTCTTGCTAGAAAAAAATTTCAATATAAAAAGAAAATGATTTTGCCCTTTCACTAACGACAAATGATAAATGTTTTAAATAAGTAATAATGGGTGGTTCTATTTTTTTTGATTGAAATTAAGTGGAGATGCGTTACGAAAACAAATTGAATTTACATGAATACTCTGAAATTATTTACGCGAGTTTCAAAGTATAATTATTATTTTCCTTTTGTTGAATAATTAAAAATATTTGAAAAGCAAGAAACTTCGCCAAATGAAAGAAAAAAAAAATGTCAAAATTACATATTTATATTTGTATAAGCAGGAGATTAGTTTTTTAAGATTTATATTTTTTAAAATTTTTAAAAAGTTCATTCTGGAAAATGTTGCAGGTCCCTTTCTCAGATCTTTTTAATAAATTAGAATTTGGATTATTGGAATTTCCATTATCAGGATTCTAATTATTCTAATCTCGATTTTTCGTCTAGGACAGTGGTGCCCAAACATTTCAAGTTGCGACCCACTCTTACAGTAAACAAAGACCTTCGACCCCACAACGTTGCCACATTTGCATAAAAAGCATTTATAACTTAGTAAGGAATACACATAAATATAAAATTCATTATATTAATTATAATAAATATTATATTATATTATAATAAATATTATATTAATTATAATAAATATTATATTAATTATAAAACAATATGTATTATATTATTATTATATTAATTATAAAACAATATGTATATATTAATTATAAAACAATATGTATTATATTAATTATAATAATATTATATTAATCATAATAGAGAGAAGGGGGGAAGATGGACATAGTTATTTGTATCTTATCTGCAGCTTGATATATTGAATAAATTTGTACAAACAGTATGTGATATTGTAGAATGAACCTTTATTGATACTGAGAAACTCAAACTTTTGAGTGTACACCAAACCATTTTTATGAAAAAACAAAAGAAAGAAAGCATTGCAAAATGCCCATTTGGTAAGATGGGCCTACATAGGTATAAAATGGGCGTACCAGTTGACATTAGTTATAATCTTCGCATACTTGGCATGCAAATTACATACAAGTTTTTAAATCCTTTGGCTCCATCACAAGTTTTGTGGAACCATGTATTGCACTCTTGCCATAAAAACCGCTAAACAAATATTAACAATTAATTTTTCAAAGTTTTCAATATCTCAGTCGCAGACAGAGTTTTACTCCTCTCACGTCCTCGCCCCCTCCTAAACATGCATCCATCCCTGACAATATAGCTTTAAGCCAACACACTAAAGGTTTTTAAAATAATATGCCAACAACATATTACTTCGGGAGCCCATCTTACCCCAAATTTTGTGCCCGTCTCACCCCCCCATATTAAAATTATCAATTATGGCGTCGTGCCGTAAAAGGTTTGAGACACATCGTTCACTTTTTGTACAACAAATTAACTTAAATGCCACATTAATCTCCCCTAAACGTTTCATGTCGCTTTCGGACAAACAAAGAAACAAACAAGACAAACAAAGAAACGAAGATAAACAAAGAAAATTTAATTTTTAAGACGTATTAATCGCTTCCTTTAAAATTAAAAATAATATTGCGAATATAAAATACTGTATATTAAGTTAATTACAATATGATTAAATTCAATATGATAAATTATAAGAATAATTATACGAATATAATATTACTGAAATTATACATATATAATACGAATGTGCGATATTATATGCACAGGTTTACTAACTATTCTGTTTTGGGTATATTTGAAATACTGGCATATTTAGCAATAAAATTTAATGATTGCTTCAGTTCTTCTCTGAAAAATTATCCCCTGAAGAGAGTCCTCAAAGTAAAGACCAAGACATAACGTGTTCAAAACATACATCGACGGGGAAAATATATCGTAAAACAAGTGTTAATGATTGCTTGAATCTATGAAATTACTTGTTTGACAGTTCCAATTTTAGAAATCGATTTTGCAGTTTCAAACAGGACTTTTCAAGAAATTGTCACTGATTTTCCGCAACTTCTTGAAAGTCATTTCATTTCATTCCTTTTGCTTTCTTTTTTTCTTCAAAGCACATATTACAGAGTTGGGCTTCTTTTGATTTGTGGGACTTTCACAGGTCACAACTCCTCAACGACCTCTCGATCCGTAAGTTGCTCAAAAGAGTCAGATGAAGCGAATGAAACGTTTTTTGTTACGAGAAAGTGAAACTCGAAATTTTTCAAGGGACTTTTGTTGCTTTGTTATAGATTTTTTTACTAGAACTTAAATAAAGTAAAAAAAAAATATGTTAAAAAAGAAACGTAACAAAGTAACAAGAAAATTGGAACTAGGCATATTAATGATAGCTAAGGAAAATACGCTTATAAAGAATTAATACACATAACACGTGAAATATGACCATACTGACATTGCCTACAACGGAAATCCGTCCAAACGTTTAACGTAATCTACATGTACAACAGCAAATCTGTCTTACGTTTTCCACGGCCTTGACACATATAGTGTTCACGTTTTCCACGGCCTTGACAAATGTAAAGTGTTTGCGTTTTCCACGGCCTTGACAAATATAAAATGTATCAGATTTAATTCTAACAACAATGCCCCCCCCACCACCACCCTACATTTGTATCTTTCCCTGGTTCCTAGAATATTGTTATAAACAGGTATCCCTGCATCAATTTTCCATATTGTGATGAAATTATGATGCAAAAAAGTTATCAAACAGATGATGCGAAGAATTTTAAAGACGTACTTACATATTGCATAAAATCTGAGCAGACGGCAGCATATAAAAACAAACGTGATAATTAAAAAAAAAATGTTTGAATTTTGAAAATTAAGGCTACATTAAGCTACAAATTAATATCACAAAACTTCGTAAAATAATACAATGGGCACAGTTTTGAACTATATGTTTTAATATAGCTTTAAAACGTTTTCTCGAAGAAGCTTATACAATACTGGAAGAGAAAAAGTTCCAGTATTATGTAAGCTTCTTCGAAGAGGGCTAAAAGCCTTCGAGAAAACGTTTTAAAGCTATATTAAAACATATAGTTCAAAAACTGTGCCCATTGTGTTATTTTACCAAGTTTTGTGATATATTCAGCACAGTGAGTCGTTTTACTTCTATAAATTAATAGACATCAAAATATAAATTAATAGACATTAGAATAAAAATTAATAGGCATTACAAAAGGAATAAACATACATTAGTATAAAAATTAACAGACATTAGAATAGAAATTAATGGATATTAGAATAGAAATTAATAAACATTAGAATAAAAATCAATAGAATTTTGACAAGAAGATCATATTCCACAGTGTTCCATTTTAAATATAAAGAACGTAAGATGCTACTGTGAATATGTTTGAGATTTTGAAAACTAGTCCCACATTTTAGGGCACTCAGTGTACTCGAAACTGGATTTTACAGGCATGTTATAAAATAGGTCAAACTCATTTTGTTTATAAAGTAACGCAATAACAATTCAGAAACGCATGTTTTCGAAATTCGGAATATAATAAAAAAATATTTAAATAAAATTCGGACAACAGAAGTAAAATTCCCGAGCCTAGTGAAAAAGCGCAGAATACTCAATATTGAAGCATAATCCACAAAGGTTTACATAATTCTCAATATATGAAAACAACTGTAATTAATTTTGATTATAATTCTGCATATATACAGGGTGTCCCAACACCAGGGTTGCAAACATCTAGAAGGGGTAGGGTACACCTAGACGAACAATATTTGTCATAGAACCTAGGGTCGCAAACCACCTACAGAGCCATTTCTAAAACCGTCCAGCATGCACAAATAGTGACAACCAGTGCATGAGAAGCGCAAAATGCGATGTCCTAATCATCTATGCACTTGAGCAGCTGACCTGAGTTCTAGCGCTTTTCACGCACTGGTTGTAAATATTTGTGCATGCTGGACGGTTTTAGAACTAGCGCTGTGAGTGGTTTGCGACCCTAGGTTCTATGACAAATATTGTTCGTCTAAGTGTACCCTACCCCTCCTAGATGTTTATAACCCTGGTGTTGAGACACCCTGCATACGAACTGCCTCAAGAACTGATTCTTCAAGAAAGTTAGCAATAATTTTATCTAAAGCTCATTCATATGACCAGCGATCTTTTAAACAGTTTGAACAATCGTCGTAAGAGATGCATAACCTCTAGAGATATTTCTACGCATACTGACGTGTTTTTGAATTTTTCATTGGAAATTCACTCTGTGTTCCTCTCGCTTCCATTTGTATACTCCATGCAAATTTAATAAGAATGATTGTATTCCACGTCGAATTTTTTGTAAGAGAAAACCGCGTATCTTTAGCAGCATTGTAAGTTACGTTTGTTTTTGTGAATCGCTTTATAAGTGTGAATTCCAGGTGGTAAACTTGGAAATGTAAACAAAAGGATTAAACGCTCCTGCAGTAAATGATAAAAATTTGGAGTAAAGAAGAGATGGAGGGATCACGTGGTTAAATTGCAAACAGAAATGCTCTTAAAAATTATATGATGATTAAGAAAAACCGAACAAGCAATGAATATAAAATACCAATGAAGACAAAATAAAAATATTGTTTGAACAAAGAGAAGCAACGAGCATAAAATACGTGCAAAATAAATTTATTAGTCAGCGTTTTATTTTAGTCATATTATTCGCATAGTTGTAATACAAAACAAACACAAAATTTCATCAATTCCTATACTGAATGTTAAAAGTACTGTGTCTAATATGTTTCCTGTACATACGTAGAGATTTTTTGAACTTTTGAATCGTTTTTTTTCTTCATCATCGTTATCTTCCGAATCTTACGAAGTTACATTTTTGGTTGACATTTTTTTTCCATGGGCACAAAATAATTCAACTTTATACGCTGTGCAAATAGTAGTTATACACTAATGTATATATTATTAATATTGCCATATATTTTTAGATACACGTTTGTGATAATTCTTTTTAAAAGATTTTGCGTATCGTTTTAAAAATTTTTTTTTTAATCTCCTTTAGGGATATTCTTCAGACATTTGCAAAATAAGAAAACAGCCTAACGAAAATAACTCGTACTACCTTCATTAGAAGTACTATAAAGTTACTTTCGATGAAGGCAGTGCAAAGAACTGCTGAACAACGTTTAAAGAGCATTAATCATTTTTAATCGGGCCATTCGTGTATTGTGCGATTATTTTGTAAGTATATGTTATGCAGCGTCATGGTTATTCATTATATCTTCAGATATTTATTTTTGTGAAAACAATGTTTGTTACATGAGTTTTGTTGTCTGCCCCATGCCAATTTGGCGACAGAGGTCAAAGGTTAATTTTTTAGAGGTGAGTAGAAGGTGTTCAAATATACCAGTCAAATATACCAGTATATTTAAATATACAGTTAGACATATACAGTCAAACCTGCTTATAACGAAGTTGAAAGAAGCTGAAAAAACATTCGTCACACCAGAACTTCCATATATCTATCCGACTGACATGGGCGCCCATATGGGGACAGGTTGGGCTCGAGCCCCACCTAGTAATTTAAAAATTTGATTTGCCCGAACCTGCTATGCATTTACTTTCAAAAGTTTTACAGTCACATTTTAAAATAAGGTACTTTTTAGCTCATTACTAATTGTCAAGCAATATCAATTATTTTTGTAGCGTTTTGGTATCTTGTACATTCACTAAAATTCTCGACAGCTTCGAAAGGGACGTAAAATTTTTTCTGAGGCCCCATTAGAAGTACCCGTATGGGCGCCCATACCGACTGATAAACATCACGAAGTTCAAAAGACTCGGAAATTTTGATATACACTTGCTTAATATAAACGTGAATCCGACTTTGTAATATTTTTTGGTCCAAATAAAACGTATTATCCCCATATAAATTTTAAAATAAATATATTTTAGTCTCTTCAGCATCATTCCATTAAGAGGTTTATTAAAAAATATTAAATATTTTATGTAACGTATTTTAAAGAGTTACGTAATATATTTTGAATATGAATATATGTGATATGAATCTTTTGTTTAGATAAAGTATGTAATGAAATATTGGCTGATTTTATGTATTCCGAAATAAAAATCAGTTTTTCACCTTCTGCAATCAGTTATTAAGAATCTTGAACAATTTTCGCGTTGAAAACATAATTCAATGATTATTATTTCTTCATTGATCATTTTTATTAATTGATCATTTTCATAATTGATCATTATTTCTTTCATTTAGCAGCTTTGGTCTTGTTTGAATATGGTTTGATTGAAAGCGAATCTATTCGTTTTGGTCTGTTGCTAGATTTTTTGGATGACTGGCGAAAATAAATAATTTAATAAATAATAAATAATAAAAATAATTTAATAATAAATAATTTAATCTGATTTAATATATGAACGATAAAATTGTTATTTGTACTTCCAGGCGCTAAAGATAGATGGCGCTAAAACAAACTTTTCCGTTTCGTTTCTCTTCTCAGATGTAACTGCATCGATGTAGAAATCAGGGGCAGGGCTGGACTATCGCATAGACCAGGGGTCTTCAACCCGTGGGCCACTTGCGGTCCGCCGATATGTTTGTGTTATGCGGCCCGCCAGCTCATTAAAAAATAGAAATCGTTTCACACAAAAATAACGTCCCTGCTCCCTTGGAGTCTTAGTCTGGAGAATGTACTTTGCATGCAAATATACTACCTGTACCGATTTTATTTTCAAAGTTTAAAATTTAAATTCCAGAACGGATTTAGCGATAGATCAGAATATAGCTAGCATTTTCATTGGCCCCCAGACCTTCGTTACATAAGGGTCCTACTGTAATTACACAGGTTTCATTTATACTATACTACTATTTAAACTATTTTATTTATAAATGGGAGTGAAAATTGGAGGCAAAACAATAAACAAACTTAGATATGCAGATGATATAACTCTCTTGGTGGAAAGTGAAGGAGATCTAAGATATCTGATCTCACAAGAATTCAGGAAGAGAGCAGGAAAACGGGCCTTTTCTTAAACTTGCAAAAGACTAAAGTTATAACAACTGCAAGAAAAGAAGATTCAAGAATCAGGATTAATAACATTGAGGTGTAATTAGTGCAGAATAATTAAATAATGTAATAATGTAATGTTATAATAAAATAATGTAATTAGTGCAGATAGTATTCTTTGGTTCGAGGGGAAGCAGAAATAGTTTTTTTTTTGGTGCCAAAGGACCTGGCCTTTATAGCGGTGGCTCCCCAGGCTATTCTTGAAAAACCATATTTCTATCTAAACGAAGTTTTGAAATTTTTTTTTAATACAGATTCAATTATGTGTATACAGGGCGGGATTTATAAATGGGCAAGTTGGGCACTTGCCCAGGGCGTAAGAGGCTGCGGATTTTTTTTTTAATTGCAAATTATTTACCGTAGAAATCTGTCGATCAGCTCACCCCGAGATGGCGCCCTTCACCCTTTTCCCTAAACAATCCGAATTCTACTGGCTTCAAGTGAGCAAGCCTCTACCCCGGGCCTTGGGAGGCCCTGCCTGGTTTGCATTAAAAATCATTAATTTTAAGTAAAAAATACTTTAAACTAAACTTACAAGTGAAATTTTCAAGATTCGCGCCCTTCCTGAAATTTTGTTCTGCATCCGCCCTTCTTAACCCTCCCAATATATAAAAAAAATCTCAGTAAAATAAACTAAATTTGTTTATAAAAATATCATTATTATATCTTATAATAATGCACATAAGGTAGGCTAATCATAAATGTCGCCCCTTCCCTATCCTCCGCGATTTTTCGTCGCATTTGAGGGGGCGCGACGACAGAATTTTATTTATTTCACCAGCATGGCGAGGGGGCATGAGCACAACTAGCTTCGAAGTCTAGAGGGCCAAATCGTTTACTCAATCATACGCGTACGTAGAAAGTTTGTAAGGGGGTTATAGGCTCAATGGGGGGTTACAGAGCTACAACTCACATATTCCTATGTTAAATATACAAAATTTCATTGCAATGGGGGGTTACAACCCCCATCAACACCCCCTGCGTACGCCAATGACCTCAATGATCAGAAGAAATTTTCTAGAGAAGTTGCCCCCCCTACCTAGTTACGTTAATAGAGGGGGGGCGCCAAAAATCGTTGTGCCCAGGGCGCTTCGTACCCTAAATCCGGCCCTGTGTGTATAACAAGGAGAAAAATTCTTTGGTAAATCGGTATTATAGAAATCTTTATTGAAGTAATATACAGATTTATTGCCTCTTCTATTTAAGTATTTGCGAGGATTTTGTGCATGTCACTGTAGTGGCGATTATGGAAGTAATATATAAACATCGATATGATCGAAAATATCGATAAGAGTAAGTAATATACACATATCGATATGAGAAATGGGTCCCTAAAGTTATGGGAGATTGGCGAAAGAAGGTTTGATTTATTTTTTTAAAAAATAAAGGACTATTTTATCAAAAACATTGTCGTTAGAAATACGAAGGAGCTTTTAGGAATAACTCCGAAGGGGTTCTCACAAATCTGTAGGTTAGATCCGCCCAGCGAAAAAATTTCATGCGGCCCCGTTGAAAGTAAACTGACGTCATATTTTAAAATTTGTTAATTATTTTACTAACTGTGTACACTCGATGTGTGGCGAAGTATAATAAATTGTGAAGGGCTTCAAATTACTAAGTAACGTTGCTTTTCTTGGATCTGGGGGTTAAGTCTGGTTGGGTCTATGAGGCAACGTTCGGATTTTGGGCCACATCAGGCCTAAATAAACAGGCCCCTGCAGGTCTTTGGCTGAGGCTACATCTGGTTATGAGACAATTCCCATGCCAGAGCGCCATACGGTGGCAAATTATATATAATCGATTACCTTCTCATCTTATGATTATCCAAGTAACGGAGAGTGGCTGGCACTTTCTCTGTTGAGCGATTCAAGTGCCACATTGTGGGCGATGTGCTAGAAAGGGCGGACTGCGCCGCTGGCCCAGCGGCCCTTGGGGCCCCCTTGTGGACTATAGAACTCGCGCCTTCCGATAATCCAAGGTATGCGCCCTTTGAGAGGACCCAGTCCTCTCCTGTGTGCTAATATAATAAAAGATCACAACTCTGAAAAAAAGGATAAGAACGATCATCATCAAATAAGGAAAAGTATAATCATCGTCAAATAAGGATAAGAAAAATCATCATAAAATACGGATAACCTTCATCAAATAAGGAGAGTTTTTGTCCTAAAATTTCGCCCCGGCTTTCTTTGACTTGAATGGAAGTTAACGGCATTATATATGGCATTTGTACACGGAACATTATTAACATTTCTGGATCTTCTATTTGACAATGGTATAGCACAGTATTGTCCAACATACGGCCCGCGGGCTATAGTCCGGCCCGTTAACAACTGTTCAGAATAAAAAAAAAATTTAGATTTTTTTTTTCCAGAAATAAGAACAAACCGCGGAGATAGCAAGGCTAACCCTTTCCATATTGCAAATAGACAAAACTGGGAGAATTTTTTTTATTAAATCTGCTGGCTCGCTGATTCGTGAAAATTTTTTAAATGGCCTGCTGCTTAAAAAGGTTGGAGAACCCTGGTATAGTCATTTGACGTATTAGGTCAGATAAGATGAAGGAAGAGAAAACCCAAAGTTACACGTTAAGAAGTAACTGAATAAATGGCGGGGAAGTTAGCCGTACTTTTTTAGTTCGTACATTATTAGTAAGATTTTCAAATGATTTCAACTCATGTTTCTTTATTTGCAGGCCAACTCGATCTCACAGCTTTTAACCGTGACATTGAAGTCGGTGAGGAATGGCTGTTCGAAGGTGTTTGTAGAGGGATGGCACTTTCCGTAGAGTTAACAGTCTGGTTGCAAGTCAACGGGTGATGAAAGTGTTTGAGATGGGAAGTCACAGTTTGGGGGCTCACCGTTTAGAAAATGAGATTTATAAGATGTCAGTATTTAGTTAATTATTGGGTATTTCTGTTGTGACCATCAAGAGTGGGTCGTTCAGTTATATCATCAGCAGATTCTTCACAAGAGGACGTTTATTGATCAAAAGTCGTTGCATGCAGGAGCGCTCCTTCAGCTCCTAAACAAAGTAAATATATATTTTTTTAAATTTGAAAAATACCAACCTTAGCGTCAAAAATTAAACTCTATCCTGATTTCCAGGAAAAACTTAATAAAATAGACATAAATAACATTATCGCTGTATAACGATTATCATGAATTTAATCGTTTATTAGTTTGCTTAATTCCAATTAATCAATAAGTTTATTAATATAATAAAATTTTTCATAATATATATATGGCTACAAACCGGACAGGCTGAAAGTCCAACAGAATGAAGCAAAGCAATCCTGGTTGAAATGCACATCTCCAGTAAAAAGAGCAACACACAGAAATGGAAACACTATGCCTTCTTTTAAATTTTCACTACAGACGATGGCTACCAAACGCAGGGCCGGTTTAAGGGCCAGGCGAGCCGGGCGGCCGCCCGGGGCCCCGTTTGGATGGGGGAGCCAAACTGAAGTCAAGTTAAAATTTTTTTAATGGACCCAATAGTAAAAAATCTCTCTAAAAAGAGATACGTTTAGAGAATTTTTTAGAGACATTTTTAGAGAACTTTTTTCTAGGACTTTTGGATACTTTTGTATCTCATTGTGCATCTGTGAAAATCTGTTTTTGCCAAAAGGGGAGCAGGGGCGCCAGAAAAAGCAATCCTTGCCAGGCCGCCCGGGTTCAAATCAACCTCGGGCCGCCCCTGACCAAAAGCATGATCAAAACGACTAACTCTTTTTCTTCCAAGAATTATTACTCATATTTCCATGTAAGTTAGTTATTCCAAAATATATTTCAGAATTCCATAGTTGTCCGCTTTTAAAATTTTCTTAAAATGAAACTGATTTATAGTAAAGATGAAACGACACACTGCGCAAAATATTAAATAAAATTAAACATATTATCACAGTTAAAATAAATACGATGGTTTATAGCTATTTCGGAAGCGCGTTTAGGCTTCCTTCTTCAGAACCCTAGTTACACTAATGTGACACACGTGCTAGAAAAACTATCGATGCCAAATTGCTAGTCCAAAATTAGTTCGGGTAAACCAGTTGTGGGTCCGTAGCCGCGTCTTTTGCTATGGGACGAATGAAGTTTCTCCAAATAGAGGACATGGAATTGAACGGAAGCTGATCGTTAACAGTAGAAGAGGAATGCGAAAGAATATGGAAGGCTTCAAAGAAATTGAGGTCGGCTGGTGAAGAAACTTTCTCTATTAGATGGGCCTTGTCGAAAGAAAATTTGTGGCCAGCTTCCCAGGCGTGTTTGGCCAAAGCAGATTTTTCCAGTTGTTGTTTACGCACGTAGGCTTCATGCTCTTTAAGCCGAAATCGAAGGGCCCGACGTGTTTGACCAATATAAACACGATTACACTGGCATGGAATGGAGTAAATTCCAAAATAATTGCAATCAGGAATAATATCCTTGAGTTTGGAATAACCGAGTTTATTGATTGGAGTAAAAGTGACCTTGAAATTAAATTTACGGAGGATGGAAGCAATTTTTGAAGAAATTCGTGGAACGAAAGGAATGCTGATAAAATTACAAGGAGAGGAATCAATCAAGAGTGTACTGCACAGCTTAGGTCTAGTGAGTTTCTTCAAAGCGTCGTCAATAATGGTAGGATTGTAACCACGATCTCGAGCGATGTCAAGAATATGGTTAAGTTCAATCTTGAGTAATTCTTCAGATGATGACAATTTTAGAGTACATGAGACCAAACCTGTAGAACGTGCTTATCGTCTAATTTTGTGGATGGGCGGAAGCAGCATGCGGCGGGAGGCTAACAGCAAAATGTTTCCGATATACGCTGGTTTGGAACCCGGACGGCGATCTATGTACCAAAACGTCCAGGAAAGGCAATGAACCGTTGTTTTCTTCTTCCAAAGTGAATTGTATGTGAGGGTTGACGGAATTCAAGGTGGTGAGAATTGTAGAGAGATCTGAACAATCGTTTGGAAGAATAGCGAATGTGTCATCCACATATCTAATCCACAGTTTAAATGGTATGCGATTGAGAATATCCTCTTCGACATAATGCATGTAAATATCACATAAAACGGGTGAAAGAGGGTTTCCCATGGCGAGGCCATCAGTTTGCGAAAATAATTGATCACGGAAAGAAAAGCAAGTCTGTGTGATACAGATCTCCGTAAATTTGACTAATTCACGGATTTCAGCATCAGCAAAATGAAATTCTTTCATACGAAAGATAAGAGCTTCAAGAGCTCCCTGAACGGGAACATTTGTGAAAAGGCTTTTGACATCGAACGAGACCATTTTTGAAGAAGCGAAAGAAGAAGAGGACTTTAATTTGGAAATGAATTCTGAAGAATTAATTACAGTATCATGGTTATTAGCCAGGAGCGGAGAAAACCTTTTTTTTTTGAGAAGACAATTTTTAAGAAATTTAAGATCTTGAAGTTGTTTACATCTTTAAACCCGGAGTTTAGAAAATCGGTTTAGACCCGGCACCCACGATGAAACGTGTACCCATCTAATAAAGGAAGTTTTTTCACCAGCTGACCTCAATTTCTTTGAAGCTTCCCATATTCTTTCATATTCCTCTTCTACTATTAACGATCAGCTTCCGTTCAATTTTATGTCCTCTATTTGGCAAAACTTCATTCGTCCCGTAGCAAAAGACACGGCTACGGATCCACAACTGGTTTACTCTAACTAATTTTCGACTAGCAGTTTGGCATCGACAGTCTTTCTAGCACGTGTGCCACATTAGTGTAACCAGAGTTCTGAAGAAGGAAGCCTAAACGCGCTTCCGAAATAGCTATAAACCATCGCATTTATTTTAACTGTGTTAATGTGTTTTATTTTATTTAATAATTTGCACAGTGTGTCGTTTCATCTTTCCTATAAATTCTCCATTACACCCTATACGACTTTTGTGATGTCACCACGTGTTTGAAAGTATTTTCGCCTTTTCGTACGGGCAACCATGCAAGTCCTATCAATGAGATCTGTAAAATTCGTTCATTGCTGGATATGACTCTGTTCGTCGGGTCTTAATAAGTTTAATTCGTTTTTCGTCATCGCTGCTGACGGATTACGCTTTCCACGTATTCTACTTGGTGACCGACTCAAACGTGTTGCCTGTAACCTGGTTGACCTTTCAAGATATTTCTTCAGCACGGTCAGTAATTTACAATTATTTTTCACTGCCTTTATCATGTCGCTCTCCGTTTCATCGTGGTTACAGGATCTAAACAGATTTTCTAAACTCCGGGTTTGAATATGTAAACAACTTCAACATCTTTAATTTCTTAAAAATTGTCGCAACTATAAGGTCATTCCCCAGTTTATCTCGTCGAAATGCAATTTAAATTCTAATTTTCGTTTGAATAAGACTCAATTTTCTTGCAAACTAAACATTTTGCGTACCATTATCAAGCAAGTCCGGGCAAATTTGGCTCGCATCGAAGAAGAACTGTACCCGCTCCATCTCAAACTGTCTGCAGGTGTATCTAATTTTAATTCTTTTGATCAGAAAAGCTTTGAAAAATGTTTGGTTATTTCCGCGCACCTTCATTCCAGACATTCAATCAAATTTTCGAAGCTTATTAATACTGCACAGACTACTCAACCACCAGTAGTTCAGAATGCGGTTCTTAACCTTTCTAAGGTTCCACTTTTGGAAAAATAACTGAACTTGCTGTCTTTGAACTCCAATTTTTGCATTTCAAAACCTGTTCATCCTAAAACATTTATCGCTCCTGTGGGGCGTGCTCTACAGTTTAGTAAAATCAACTCCGGCCAAGAAGAGGTACTGAGACATCTGTTAGCGGAAGCTTTGTCCCCTAACCACCAATCGAAACCAAACATTCCTATCTCAGATCAACGTGTGATCAAGAATTTGTATTCAAATGATAATTTGATTATCACTAAAGCAGACAAAGGCGGGCAGATAGTAGTTATGGACAAAGAGAAATACATTGAAGGAGTCGACAACCTCATCAGTGAAGGTCCTTATAAAGTGCTCAAGAAAAACACATCTTCCGATCAACTATATAACGTTAACGAACTAATTTTCGACTAGCAATTTGGCATCGACAGACTTTCTAGCACGTGAACCATGTTAGTGTAACTAGGGTTCTGAAGAAGGAAGCCTAAACGCGCTTCGGATATAGCTATAAACCATTATATTTACCTGTATTTAAGAAACTGGTTGCTTAGTTATCTGAAGTTTGATGTTTTTAGTTTTCTGTTTTTCAAACAATGAAGTTCTGGGAGACAAGTGCTTTTTTAAAACCTGACGCCGGTACCCTTATTTTAAACAGGAATCCATGGACTGTATTCCAATCTTTGCTTGAATTTTGTTTTGTGGTAACATTCATTTAACGTACGCAGTCTCATTGCTTTCTCTTTCATTGAAATCGTTTTCGGTTCTGACCTATTTGAGAAAATGCGATGAAATGTGGCGGCTGGAATACAATTTACACAGATACAAAATGTTAATTCAGACGAAGGACCGCCGGGCGTCTGCGTTTCTCTTTAAAAAAAAGCAAAGAGTATTCCAGACGGACAAATCTGGGAAAAAAATTTTGTTACTGAATTTATTACGTTCATAAAAAGAGACATAGCCGTCTTGGAGCTGCAGCCATGATATTTGGCTCGCGTCCCAGGCCGCCGAAATGCTTATTCAGTTGATCCTATGAACAAGAAGGATTTTTAAGTCTGGCGTCTGAAGTAACACAGCAACAAAACATCACATGCTCTGAAAATACAGAACTTCTCGAGGAATTTTAAGCTTAAAAATTTTTAATATCTTTTCCGGTTTCGTCGAAGTCTCGAAGTAATTATGTTTTCTGAAGATCTTCATTTTTAGGAGAGAGAGAGAGAGAGAGATAGAAGATTATTTTTCCAATATTATACATTTATAAATACAAAAGAATTTTTGTAAGTATCTAAAGTGAAATGACGTTTCAGAATGGCATTTACGAGTTGAATATTATTAATTTTATCTTAAAAACGCGTTTCCGAAATGTATTTGTTTTACCAGCGAGGAAAAGGAACTTTTTGACCATGTCTTTTATGGGTATTTTTGTTCTAAGACTTCTTAATGAAATATTTGGGATGAGGCTGATAGCTTAACGTGACTTGCTACCTGCGATATGCCTACATACAGCCAAGCTTAGTAGAAACAGTAATGGGTTTTGAAGTGTTGGGATTGTAACAACTGCACTGCAGGGAGTAGCTTTATCTTATCTTTAGGTATCGTTCACGGATATATGGCAGACGTGCCATTTCACTGTCTCCATTACTGAGCTTATTTGTGCCTTTTTAGATACATTATGAAAATCAAACCTCAGCAATTTGAGCCTTTTTAGATACCCTAAGAAAGTCAAACCTCAGCAATTTGCGCCTTTTAGCTACCTTAAAAAGGTTGCCTGTGGTACTCCACGTTCAGAAACAAACCCAGAAATAACATGAAGCTAATTTTCCAATTAGCATTCTGGTTTGAGAGCAAGTGTTAGGTAATTGGTTTTGGCAATTCATGGTGGCTATTTAGAAATGAGTCGTAATTGGCGAAACATGAACTGCAAACAGTACAAAAAGAGCACTAATTTCAGAGAGGTTTTTATTTTCTGTTCCTATTGGGGTGCTTCTCTGCAAGGATAGATCCAGGATGTTATTACGGGGGGCTTGCGGCCTTTACAAGAAAATTTCTAGTTCTGGAATGTTAAATAGTTTGAAGTAAATGTTGTTATATTACTAGTATTCCTTTATCTTCACCAAAATATTTAATTTATGACAATGAAGTAGAGTTGGGCTTTCCTTTAATTAAACTATATGGTTTAGGGTAGATTATAGTTACGTATGACAGAAGGATAAGCTAGTAAAGGAGACCTATACAATAACAAAAATGATAATTTACAATGTAATTAATAGAACAAGTTAAAATTTAAACTACGAAAATGTTGCAATTATTATTTTTTTTTTATAACAAGCAACTTTTTTTTAAAAACTTTAAGTTTATAGTGCAAAGTCAACCATCTTTTTTTCTTCGAAAATTTGACGATCACTTTATTTGCATAAATATGAGTGTCTCTATGGATGTGTATAATAAATAAATAAAAAGTCCCTCTTGGGTCATCCGCGTTCGAAGCCAATTTTGAAGGCTCTTCAATGACAAAAACTACGTTCTGTTGGAACAACACCTACTGAAAATGTAGTTCGAAGGGTGAGAAGCTTATAGATTCGTGAAAACATGTCTGGATCGCATTTCTCCGGGTCTTTGGGTGTGGAATTCCCTTCCAAATTACTTAAAATATATACATCCGTTTTCTTCGTTTAGAAAGTTCTTATATTTATATTTGATTAATCTATGATTATTATTATATTCATTATTTTGATCAAGATAATATGTTTGATATCCGATTAATATATGCTTAATATTCGATTTGAGAATACCTGGGCAGCTTGGACTTTGTCAGATGTAAAAGTCTTTTCCAAATGCTGCCCCGGCAGAATGCACATAATATATGTGTGGTTTTTTTCCCTTGCATTTTATTTTCTTTTTGTATATCTCATTTTACATAATTTAATTTTATATATTTTCCTTTGTATTTTTCACTTTGTAGGTTTTCATTTGTATATTTCACTTCCGCCTAAAATAAAGTATTCTGCTTAAAATAAAGTTTACCATCCAAGATTTGGAGACCTTGGACGCCAGTGTAAAGTTTTTGTATATTACAGTCGTAATAAACATATAAAATATTCTCCATCGTCTTTACTTTTTTCACTATTTAACACTGAAGGGGGGGCGATCGCCCCCTCCGTCCATCGCTGGATCCGCCCTTGCTTCTCTGCAATAATGCTATATAGTCTTTTTTTGGTAGTAAATAGAGAAGTTCCTTTAATGCACCCTCTTAAACTCGTCCCACAAATACCCATCATATATCCACTGTTCATCTTGTAAGTGGGCAGTACTCGTTCAGTTAAAATTTCAATTTTGCCTGTCCACGCATACATAAATCATATGTGCAGGTTTATTAAACTTACTTGAGTGATTGTCGATGCTATTAGATGCATTTTCGCTCAGTGTTGTACAAATTTTGTACCACTTTAAGCATTCCTCAACTTACCACGGACCACTCGTTGAGGAAGGGGAATCTGAGGACTTCCTCCGAGAGACAGAAATTGATATATATATTATTTCTTAAATCAAAATCGACTTTGGTTAATAAGGTTATATCAGGTCTTATTGACTATCATCTGCAGGTTAAACCATTGCATTCTATGTATCATTAGTCAAAGTGAAAAGTATTATATATCAGACTCCTTTACATCCCAATATACAATTCTTAGATAATGAGTAATTAGATCAAACAACAATGTCAAACAATCAACGTTTATTGGCGTAGTGATACCGACGCCGATGGTATGGCGTGATTAGATGGTGAAACGTTCGAAAGAAAATAAATATTTCTGCCTTCGGTGGGACCTGAACCCACGACCTTCCACTTGCCGGGCGGAGGCTCTACCCACTGAGCTACGAAGGACAATATATAATCTCTTTACGAACGTATATATATTGTTGCCAGTTATTTCGCAGAATGGTGTAGTACATAGACTACTATTTAAACCAAATTGCAAAGAGACTGGTATTAAATTGATCGAAATGCACGTTGCAGCATACAGGTATGTATTTATTTTATATAAATCGAACACTACGCAGATTAAAGTAATTAGATATTGGCGAGGATGCCAAATTTAGAACCATCATTGTCAGCATCAAATTTGTATTCTCCGCCGGTGAGAACAATATCAAGCCACGATGTTCAATACAATATTTAATTACTTCTATTCCTGAAAATTGTTGAAGCTGCCACGGACTACCTGACAAACCGCAACGTACTACCAATGATCCAAGAACCTCACTCGAGAATCACTTCTTTGCTTATTGGAGCGACTCATGGGTTAGGTGTTCAGTCCTGCTGAAAGAGTGGATAGTGTGGAGAGCAACAAAATGGCGATTGGGGAATATTATTACAACTTTTGCTTCACTAACTGGATGGCTGAAGGCAAAATCAAGGATAACACTGCCTAAACTTTACACATCTTTAGGTAAACGTAGCCATCACTTTATTCTAACCCGAATTTAGACAACAAATTTTCATCAGAATATATTTTTGTTATTTTAATAATCGACTTTTTCACTACCGTACATTTGGCGCCTTTTAACATAATTTCTTTCCATACTGTTGCGATATTTCACACAAAATTGTCAAAATATTGTCTCTTTGTTATAACGCCGGGAGGATAATACACACATGGAAGGAAACAATGTAAGCAAACCTGGCGCTCTAGGCGAACGACCTGTGCCACGCCCCTTCGAGAAAATCAAGCCATCAATACATTTTAAATAGAATATAGTGATATGCTTACGTAAGTAAAAAACGCCCATTCACGTTATTAAGTATTACTTGTATATTGCCAATAAGTAATATTACATTATCAATACGTATTTATATTTATTTCATATATACTTATGTCATTCCATAATTTATATATAGGGAGCGTTCAAATATTACGTAAGCACGATTGGGGGAGGGGGTTGCTTGTGCTTGGTTTCCTGTATTATCCAATGTTAATTTTTGCTTACCATGGGAGGGGGGGGGGTATAAAATGGCCAAAATATTGCTTACGTAATACTTGAACACTTCCATACTTATATTATTTATATAATGCAAAACATCTTATAAGGTGAGATAGATAAGTACCGAGTTTATGCTTTCTTTTTTTCTAGACTTTAACTTAGAGAACTTAAGAACAATTCATTTTTAGCAATAGTTTGTGCTGCGTCTTGTTCTATCGATAAAGTTGACAATTTTATTTTAAAGTTGACAAGTTCATTTTAGAACGTGTATATATATATACACGTTCTAAAACTTGTACTTAACTTCTTAACTTGTTTTGCGTTCATTTTTGCGCTGTGAAATTTAGAGCTCTTTATTTGGGAAAATTGAGGTTTCTCAAAACCTCAGTCTATTTACTAAGAGTGACGAGTATTGGATGGGACGAACAAAACCTCTCCCAACTCAAGAAATCCGCGATGCGAAAAAAGATAGATCTAGTTTATGTAGTGCTATCCAGAAGGATGGATAAATACATATATCTCGGTTTCCAAGAAACGCTAAAATTTTGCTGTTGCCTCATTTTAAATATTTTTGAATGCATTATCTTTTGATATTATAGATATCAATTTCTAAATTTAGGATACATGACAATAGAAAGTTTCATTTTCCCTCCATTTTTTGTAGTACTATAAATTTTTTCATACTCCTAGGAACAAGAGCGTAGACGGAACCTTGAGATGGTTGAGATTTATTTTAGTTGGCTTAGTTTCACGAGATCTGTGGTGAAAATCAATATACGAAGTGTTTCTTGAAAGGAGTGTCTTTTGTATACAAACGAATGAAGCATTTAATAATTTTGTAATTCCTTTTATACGTTGCGTTAAAAATTCAATTTAATTTAAGATACAATTCCTTAGTATCACCACCACATTTACAATTCACGAGCCGTCACTGAATTGTACAATTATTTTTAATACCTTTTGAAGCACAGGAAAATGAAAAAAGATATTCAAAATTTATGTTTAAAACCGCTTTCTGCTAAACTAATGTTAAATGAGAAAGTACACTTGAAGCAATAAGGCCGCTTAAAAGTAACGCCAGAGAAATTTATCACAAAATTGTAGATATTATGGAAAATGTTATTAAAGCTATCATTTCTGGAGTTCAGGCGAACTAATTTCAAAAATTCTTTTCATTTAACTTGATTTGCTCTACTAATATTTGGTATATTTTGAGTCCTGTAAGTGTTGTAAACAAAACAATACAGCATCCAACATTTAACAGACAAAGAGAAATAGGAAATCTCGACCTCATCATAAAGAATTTGAGGAATCACAAGACTGATCAAAATTTCGAAAATAGAGTTACTTTTCCATAGGATGTATCAAAAATCACAATTTCGATTTTATTGTTCTAGAAATTCGAAAGAGAATTAAAACGAAAACTTTTGGATACGAAGTTTCAAAGGAGCACAATACATTAAATAATAATTTAAAATAAAAAAATCTTCACGATCTTAGACAGCATAATACGTCAACTATATAAAGATTTGTCCATCGTTATTATATTCCTCTTTTCATTTTTCATTCGTCATCGTTTCGTTTGAAACCATTAACCACGACATTTACAAATTTAAAAAATGGAGTTATGAATATTTATTAAAATACTTCAAAAGGCGTATGCATAAAAATGAATGACAATAAAAATTTGGCGATCTGGATATTGAGGGAATGGCCTTTGTGGAAGTAAAAGACTTCGAAATATTTTATGAAAGGAGATGGCTCCTCACGATGTTTCACAAATTTTATATGAATGAAAATTAAGCTGGGTACGTTTCCAAATACTGCCATCGTACTGCGTTATTATTGAATGACTTAGTTAACCCTACTGTCAGTTTTGAGGCTATTTTCAAAGCTAAAATTAATGAAATTTATTTGGGGACAAAATATGTAAAAAAAGTCTTACTGATTATCAGTAATATCTCAACGAAAAATTATGTTGAGGACACTCTAGGTATAAAAGATCTAATCAAGATATTTGTGGCGCTTAAAGCTAGGAGAATAGGGGAATAAATACCGGAAGAATGGTATACGGTGTGTACGAAAATCCCGCAATATGTTATTTTGACTATTTTGAAATAGCTGAGGAAAAAAAGGTATTTATAGATGCTATATTTATTTATACGTATAATTTATATTTTCATTCTAAAAAAAAATAAACATTTCTTGAAATTAATTTTATTTTAATTTGCAAATTTTCTTTTGTGCGGGCGCCGAAATGTAACTTTGCACAAAGGCGCCTCTTATCCACGCGGCGGCTTTATTGTTATAGTAAGATTTCCCTGTATACCAAATACAAAGAAATTACTAAACCCACTAATGTTTATAATAACGATTGTTCTTAATTCTATCAGCGATTTATCTATCTACGATCTATACTATACGCCATCTATTTTGTCTACGATCTTTAAAGCTAAGGTTTAAAATGCTGCCTCGTGTTTATAGTTATCCATATATCGAAAATTTTAAGTTTAGGAGCTACATCTCTATAGGTTGGCTTTCTTGTGCATTTTAGTCTTTCTACAGCAGCTTGTATTTTATACTTAATAACTATTATACGTGAATAACAAAAACATATACTTTTTATGATTTTCATAAAGCGTCATTTCGTTTCGTGATATATAGATAACTCGTTAAAACCAGTTGGTAACAATGAACAATATATATATATTTTTTATTAATTCATATTGTGGCAAAAGTAGCTAAATATAGAGGTGAAGGCTCTCAAAGGTATGGCTGGCCTTGGTTTGACACCAAATAATGTCTTTAACCGCGACGAATGGAAACGCAGCTCTCATATCTCTGACATCAACTAAGTAAATAACGAGAAGGAAGAAGCTAGCATTAATCAAAAATCAATATATTTCATTTTTTAATCGATCATCAATGCAAATTAAATAATGATATTTATTTAATTACACTAAAATACGTGTGTCATAAGTTGAAAAAAGTGAAGCAAAGTTTCTTAGAACTTTTCTCAGAGGAGGGAAAAAGCAATGATTAATTTTATTAATTAGCTTTATTTAAACTTTAAGAGTAAAGATTAATAAATGTATTTTAAACATCATGTAATCTTAGAGCTCAAATAAATATCACTTACTTGGAATATAAATAGTAACTGGGATGTCACCACGCCCTTTTCGCTCCAATAATAGTTAAGAAACGTGGCAAAGAGTTCGAACTGTTATCGCTGATTTTCTTGTGTCCTACTGAACCCCCCCACCCCCCACGCGCATTTGGAATCTACAAAAGGACGCTTGGGGTTGCGAGTATTTCAGCACGTTAACTTTTGTTACCCCTAGGCATGTGTTCTGCGGAGCAAAGTTCATTCCAAGAAAGAACATTTAGGAGAGAAAATTTATACGCAGCTGAGATGTACAATGTAGAATTATTTCAAACTTGAAATCTCGTCCATGCTTAGCTATTAACACGATGGGGTGACGGAGATCAAACCGCAATCTGGGTCGTGCAAAACTAGAGGAAGAGCCCCCCCCCCAAACTTTCCCTTTGAGGATTTTATTTGTTTTTGTTTGTTTCATTCACGTCTGTAATATCGAAGATAACCATTGGCGACACCAGGGTAAGGGATAATCCATTTAGTTCTATTTATTTGTTGTCGAGTTTGTTTTAATTATCGTATAGTGCATTAAGCAGTCAGTCGTGATCCCGCCCTAGGCGGCCGTCTAGTTCGCCTAATGGCCGCGCCGGCCCTGAATGTTGGTACTGTTAGCAATTTTTATCTATAGTAATACGTAATTCCGTTCCGATGTCCAGTATGATTAGAGATGATATAGTTTTTTGGCAACTTTTTGTAGTACAAGTGAAGTACAAGCATGTTGTAGTATGAGTAAAGTATGATTATGCTGCAATATGAGTGATGGTAATGACTATCGATTTCTTTTTTTTTTAACAACTTTATTTTGGGTGGTTCATAAATGACAATAATATTACAAGAAGTAATGATCATGGTAGAACAAATATTGAAGAGACATTGAAACACAAAATGAACATAATGATAGCCACCCGGGCAGTAATGGGTAAAGACAAAGGTCTGACAGAGCCCACATTGCTTTCTGTTTGCTGTACTGGGTTAGACTCACAATCAAATTTCATGTCAGTATAGAACCAGGGAAAGAAGGCAGGTCATACCAAGTTTTCTGGGTCACACTAAGTATTCTAGGTCATACTGTCTATTTGAAGGTCATACTAAGTCTATTCGAAGGTCATACTAAGTATATTTGAAGGTCATACTAAGACTATTTGAAGGTTATACTATGTCTATTTGGAGGTCATACTAAGTCTATTTGAAGGTCATACTATGTCTATTTGGAGGTCATACTAAGACTATTTGAAGGTCATACTATGTCTATTTGGAGGTCATACTAAGTCTTCTGAGTCATATTAAATATTCTAGGTCATACTAAAGATTTCGGGTCACACTAAGTATTCTAGGTAATACTGTCTATTTGAAGGTCATACTAAGACTATTTGAAGGTCATACTATATCTATTTGGAGGACATACTAGGTCTTCTGAGTCATATTAAATATTCTAGGTCATCTATGTATTTCGGGTCATACTAAGTATTTCGGGTCATACTAACTATTCTAGGTCATTCTAGCTCATTTGAGGTCTTATGGGCCATACTAAGTCTATTTGGAGGTCATGCTAAGACTTCGATCTCATCCTAGATGACCCAAATCACAGTCTTGGGACGAAACGCACAAAACGAACACACGCACGCACGCAAACACACAAGGGGTAAAAACGAAAGTAAAATTATTCAAATATTTTGCCCGATCAAAGTGTAATTATTGCTGTGGATTTTCAGGCGCAATTGAGCTATAAATTCATCTAATGAGAATATAAATTATAGCAAGCCAACATAGATACGAGTACTCCGTAATGGCTTCTTTTTATGGAAAACATATTCACTTTTTTATTAAGCAATTGAATGGATGGCCCATTAATTTTATTTCTCTTATCCATCATTTTTTCAGTAAGTGTTGCTATTCTTTTTATTTTATTATTATTTAATACCGGTCTTTTCGTAATTTGGTTTAAAAAGTAGTCCACGTTCTACACCATTCTTCTGCGAAATAACCGGATTCAGTAAAGTCCTCATACACGTTCGTAAGGGATGATGTATTGTCGTTCGTAGCTCAGATGGTAGAGCCTCCGCCGGCAAGTGGAAGGTTGTGGGTTAAGGTCCCACAGAACGCAGAAATATTTATTTTCTTTCGAACGTCTCACCATCTAATCACGCCATAACATCGGCGCTGGCATCACTACGCCAATAAAGGTTGATTAATAGTGTTATTTAATTTATTGCTATTCTTGTTTATAACCTTTTTATTACCTTAAATGAATTTTACGTGATTTACGTAAATTGAGCCCTAAATCTTAATTATTTATTTCTCTATACGTTATTTATTTCCATTCCCCGTCGACTGAGTTGCTTTATTTTGGCTCATCCGTCTTAAAGAATCCAGTATTACACGATGACGTCACAAAAATGGTTTCCAATAATAGTTAAGACTCCTAAAGAAAGGGAGCTGGCGTATCCGCCATTTGGATGCCATCGTATTACTTGTGGTCTCATTCACTGCTTTGTTAAAGTTTAGTGATTTACAAGTGTGTAATTTTTAATAAAATAAGGTCAAATGGGTGGGTGTGCGCCTTTGTATTGTTCAAATCACCCGAGGAATAAACACAGAATGTTTAGATTTACAACAGATCCTGTAAGAAGAAGAAAATGGATTATTAATTTTCCAATGGTAAACGTTGTGTTATGAAACCGGAAGTGTACAAAAGAATGGCGGCTGACGCGTCGACCTAGGGTTCTAGGGGCTCTTATAATAGTTGTGCATTTTAACTTCTCATTCACTTTTCTGCTTATTTTTAAAGTTTTTCTTATAAATTTTCATGATTTCTTTATAATTCTAGTACCATAGCAAGAACTTCTTTTACAGCAATTGTGTTCATTTATTGCGGAGATATTGTACCAGGTAAGTTAAGGGCTAGATTGAATTCTTAGGGGTCAAGACAGCATGGTGACAGCATGGTGAGACAGCATGGTGATCCAGAATAGATGTTACAGCGATATTTATATTTTCAACTATTGGTTAAAATACCTCAGAGGAAAGAAATTTGTTTGTTTGGATGTTTTATGGCGCAAGAGCATCTGGGCTATACTGCGCTCATATTAATACTTTCACAGCCGTCCTTTGTCATGAATACCGGCAAGTGAACGGTCATCGGTAGTTGTCACTCCATAGGAGGGTGGCACGAGGAGTCCCGCCTTGACCACTGCCTCCTAAATTTAGAGAGTAAACTTAGGGGGTAGTGTCTTAGTGCAGAACTTTGGTTGTGGTTACTGAAATTCCGATTCTTCGTTAAACTGTAGGTCCAGCTTGCCAATCTATCTGGCTAACCTGATAAGCATAAGGCCACTTCCTCTGTATTTCTTTCACCATACTATATGTGTGATAGCAGACTCTCCATCTTGCAGTGGATTGAAAATGGTTGTCGATGATGGTAATATTATAAAAATACGGATGTCTAATTTTTATACGTGCCCTCTATCGAAAAATTATTATCTCTACTCTTGAAAATTATTAGAATCAAAAAATGTTCTTTGTTTCTCGATGCATCGATATTTCTAGGTGATCGATTATAATCGACAATCGAACCCTGAAAATAATTGACATGAGTAAACGATACGAAGTGAAAGCCATTTCGTTGCCCGACGTTTACCTGCTGTATTAATTACTGGATTTCGTTCCAGATTAACTTCGCTACGGATGACTAAATTACGTTTGGAAACGATTATCAGCCATTTTTAATTACTATCGATTAGTTTCGGATTGCATCGCTGCTTGTTGAACTGAAATCGTCATTTTGCTAAATACAGCTCTTTTGAAATAATCGTTTAAACGTTATTATAGTTAACTCGACATAATGCTATTTTTGATACGACGCTTTCAATAATGAATCGTAACGAGTTGATCCTATGATAGCGTACCATTAATCCGAGTTCAGTTCCTAACGCGCATAAACAAACAAACAAACACGTTTACCCACTAACTGCTCGATGTAGGGGTTGGTTTCGAAGGCCTTTTAAGAAGTTTGGACTCCTCGGAAAAAATGTAGATCCGTTGCTCTACGATAGCATAGCGGTAACGCATTCGTCTGTAGTGTCATTAGCCCGGGTTCGATTCCCAATGGTATTGTAGAACACGTGCCTTTTTTTTTGCCTACCTTATTTCAGGGTTTGGTTCCTTTGATAGCGGAGCTTAGAATTTCACGGAAAACTGTGGGTGCCGGCAAAGTTTAATCTTTCGTGTCCTTGCTCAATACAAGCGCAAACGGAGCAAGGACATGCTTCGTAAAAGCACAAACGGAGAAAGGACATGACTGTAAAAGCGCAAATGGAGAAAGGACATGACCTGTAAAAGCACAAACGGAGCAAGCATATGCTCCATGAAAGCATAAACAAACGAGATTTTCATATGAAAATCTTCATAAACCGCAACCCCCCCCCTTAATGATTTTTTCCCATTTTAATCGAAGCTTTTCTAATAAAACAGGGAAATTTTTTTGAAAATTATCCACATTTTACGCATATTATTAAAATATTACATGCATATTTATTTAAGAAACTTACGCCCTAAATATCTAAATTTTAAATGTATGCATGAAAGGAAATTTACATTTTTCTTTAATAATTTATATTCTATTATTTATATAAAATCAGCCGAAGGAATGTTTATTTTTTCCCACGTTATGCACGACATGCAAAACCCATGCCCTGAATTTTTTTTATTGCAACAGAGTTTTGCAAACTGTTAATAAAGAATGTAATACAGATTTGTGTGCAATTATCCTTATTTAAAAATGTGCATATACACGTCTACGAAAAATAAACATAAGATATGTTTATTTTTCGTAGACGTATATATGCACTATATATAAGTTGATTTTAATCACGGTTAATGTAAATTATTAAAGAAGGGTCTAAATTTCCTTTCATGCATACATTTAAAATTTAGATATTTATGGCGTAAGTTCCTTAAACAAATATGCATTTAATATATAATAATATGCATAAAATGTGGATAATTTTCAAAAAAAGTTCCCTGTTTTATTAGAAAAGCTTCAATTAAAATGGGAAAAAATCAATGGGGGGGGAGAGGTGTTTGCGATTTTTGAAGATCGTCATATCAAAAGTTCTAATTTTAATACATGAATATGATTCAAATTGAAAAAATACATTTGCATTTTTTAAAAAATGTGACACTAAATAAAAAATGTGACACTAAATCAAATAAATTCGCTTTAAAAAAAATTCTACATAAAATATATAGGAAATCTAATCGCGAGAGAAAGGTTTGTTAGTGATAATATAAAAAAATTAAAACTACTAAATCTATATGTGCTTTACGTTGGAAGTAAATCGTTTAAAAAAAAATTGTTAGGATTACGTCCATAGTAAATGAGACCAGTTGCTTCCGCGGGGTTCGTGGACGCCTTTCGTGACGTCACAAACTAGTTTAACTAGCCTTGTATATTCTAGTGAGCCGTGGCTGAGCCCGTATCTCTAGTTTGCACAGCTAAGATACGGGTGCGCCACCACTAAGATATCTCAAAATCTATGAGTGCAGACGGGAATATTTTTAGAACGGGGAAGATAGGATAAAATAAATGTCCTTCATTAACGAAAAAGCTTCAAATTATAATATACTTAATGTTATTTTATTTTTTTTTTAGGTGCGGGAGGAGGTAGGTTGGAAGTACTGATACATTTTTTCCCCTCTCCCATCGATGCTTGCCCACATATTTACAAGATCGATTCTTTTGAGCAAAAATTACATTACAACCGTCAAAAAATGCTTCATTAGGTATTTCATTCTTGAATGATAATAATTATAGATGTGATGTTTAATGAGTTCCTTCCTTCCTTCCTTCCTTCCTGTCTGTCTGTCTAAAAGAAAGTAAACAATATACAGTAAATCCTCATTATAACAAAATTCATAGGAAATAATTTTGCTATAAAAAGAATTTTGTTACAACGGAATTCATATTCATATTAATTAAACGTAATAGATTTACGTAAATATATGCAAAATATATATATAATATGCAAAACATTCCTCACCTTAAAAAGGCATGATTTTGGTGGTTAAATAATTAAATCACCTGAAATAATCTAGTGATAATTTAATGGACACCAATAACGTTCGAAAATTAAAGGCTAAACTTCATTTGCACTATTGCAGAACATCTGCGATTTTAGTTTGTACAAACGAATTCGCAGCTGAGTAATAAACATGCTTGTAATGAATGACCATGAGAAGATATATCGTCTGGAATATTCTTTGCGAAAAGACAAAATCACGCAATGTAT
>QLNU02014176.1:61164598-61219159 GCA_006491805.2 Dysdera silvatica
TACGCTGATGGTGATGATGATGTAGACAGTCCCTTTAATTTATGTCGTTGATAATGAGCGTAGAGGGCCAAAAATTTCCTTGAGCTTGCGAAATTAAAATTGGGAAAATGTAGTTGTGGTTGTAACGTTATTAAAAACGTTCCGTTTGAAAGTTGAAATAATAACACGTCAATGAAAACGCTGCCATGCAGAAAAGAGAGCTATATAATGCAATCTAACAAAAGGTATAATTGCATCAAATAAATGACAAAGTGCATTTTTTTTATTTCGTACTAAATACACTACGCCGAAAAAATATAACCGCATTCCTTAGATTAAAAAAAAAAAATTAAATTTTGAACGGCGTTACCCGTTATAAAATTTTTGTTTGAAATTGGGGGAACATGGAAACTTAATACCAACATTGGGGGAAGGATTCCCTTATCCTCTCCCTGCTAATGGCGCCCGTATTAAAAACCGCCAATAACCGCTGTATACCGTAGAATTAAGAACCGCTCCTTTAAAACATGTGCACCGGTTCTAAATGTCAAAGTAAAAATCACAAATACGTAACAGATGAAATAATGAAGCCCGCGAAATAAATTTCATGTAAGGTGTGCGGCATAGTGTTTAACATACTAAGGAAGCAATATATGAATATGTAAATATAATCCACTGATTGATCAGAACGAAATAGACGAACTGGATCCATATGGTTGCTCTATGACATTTGGTGGCGAACATAGTGTATATATCATCATCATCATCATATTCAACCATTATCTATCCACTGCTGGATGAAGGTCTTATACGTTGCCATTGCTTGCGTTGCCAAGGTCAATAACAAACGGCAGCCTGGGCCATTCCAGTGATTCTTAGCACCCCCTGCTTTCATGCCACACTGACCGCTGCCTTGATCAGGAGCACTCCAGCACCTGGAGACTAGGGGCCATGGTTTCTGGTGTGTCAACATAATGGAGGAATTAGCCATAATTTCACCACGCTGGCTAGACGGGTTGGTGAATTAGCCCTCCCCTTCCGCCTTTCTATCCGTGCAGCAAATATTAATTTGCCACATAAATAGAAAGCTCAGCCTGCACCACTTGAAGGCGGGGTAGGACACTAGGTTACTGGCCTGGCCGGTTCCACACATCGTCACATACGTTCAGCGTGTGGGTCTCCTTCCAGTTAGATACCAGCAACCCTTTTGCAGGCCATATATATATATATATCATGTAAGTGGGGCCGAAACATGTCGAGATCGCTGTGATTGAAATCGGCAAAATTCATGAAATAGACGAGGTGCGAATAGAATTCATAGACGATTTATTTTGATGAGAAAGCCAATAGCAGTGACGTGGATACTGATGATAGTTTCCTGGAACATAACTGGTCGATGTTCCTATTTGGGCACTAATACGCTACATCGGTCTGTTTTAGTATAGACTTGCATAACGTTAGCGATATCTCAAACAGGCTTAACGCCAAAGGCACGGCTTCATCACGAACTTAACGCATGATTTGCGATACTCTAACTATATTTCATAGATAGTTCAAAGTATTTATGCGATTTTTTGGAGTAGCGATCAGTTTTGAAGCAGATACAGGAAACTGACTAAATGAAATAGGTAAACGACGAGTTTGCTATGTAATAACTGAGTCGTTTAATAGTAATTGACGCAATTACATGGTAACTGCATAAATTTTGTCTATTTATTTTGATTATTTCTTCCTCAGTATGTTATTCTTATTTATACAAAATTAAAATTAGCATCATATTTTAATACATTAAATTAAAATTAATTATATAAATAATAATCAAAATAAAATTATTCTAATGAATATAAACATGGGACTTACACTTAAATACTTTGAAAGAAAGTTTTAATTATTGTATTGATTAATAATATTTATTAATTATTGCATTATAAATTTATTTTTAATGCTCATGAGGGGGCCCAAGGTCCTATTCTGGTGTCTTTTAAGCTTCGGTCACCGGAAGACTATTTTAAAATTTTATTTACATTTTATTGCATACCATTAGAGGAAAAGGAACTCTGGGGACGTTCCCCAGGGAGAAAATTAAATACATTTTCTTAAACTAAAATTAACAAAATATTGTTCAAAATATAGGAGTTTTCTCTGATTTTATTGTGCGCATCGTTAATAAAACATCAACAGTATCTGTAACTGCGTCATGTTGTAACTGCATATCTAGTAACTGCATTAGATTTTTACATTAAAATGCAGTAGTCCCGATCATCCGAAATAATTGGGACCGGGATCTTTTCGGATTAACAGATTTTTGGATCAATCTCAATCTTTACTGCAGTGTAATCCATAATTGTGTGATGTGTGTGTTTTGGTGTGTACGCGTAACAGATAACAGATGGCCTAAAATTTCTATCCCCTTTTCCGATCTAAAATTTCTATCCTTTTTTCCGATCTAAAATTTCTATCCTTTTTCCGACCTAAAATTTCAATTAGTTGGTAATACACATTGCTTAGCACGTTTACGTCTTGCCAGTCATCTCCAATGGCAGTCGACTGAAGAAATTGGAATTAATCGGATTTTCGGATTAGAGTGGTTCGAATTAAAGAGACTCTACTGTACAGATGTTTTTAAATTATTGAGGCATCCTCGGTTCGAATTAAAGAGACTCTACTGTACAGATGTTTTTAAATTATTGAGGCATCCTCGAGGATGCCACTTTTAGGAATTTTATTGAAATTTTAGGAATTTTTAGGAATTATATTAAAATTTTACTTGTCGTAAACGTACTTTTTTTAGAGCCGTGATTTTAGATGTATTATTTTAGTATTTTTTTTGTGGAACATTTTCTAACGGTTCTCTGGATCATCAGTGGTACGCGGACTATACATTGATAAACACTATCCTAGCTGGTTAACGGTTAGGACAATTAATTAGAAAATTGAATGGTCCACAGAAAGACTTGGCTTTGTTTGTTTTTTGGTTTTACGGCTCAAAGACTACAGTGGTCATGCTGCGCCGGGACCTACTGTTTTCCGAGGAATCCGAACCTCTTAAGGCCTAGGGAACCAAACCCCGGACTACAGTGAGCAGTGCGATCTTTATGAGATCTCTGAGTAAGCGTTCTTTTTGCACTGCTGGGAGTCGAACCCGGATTAGCCGCGCAATAGGAGAACGCGTTACCACACTGCGCCACCGCAGGGCCCACAGAAAGAGAGAGAGAGAGAGAATGGTAAAAATGAGGACTCATAATGAAAATTTCTAAATTACAAAAGTGACATATATTTTTGGTCTATATGCATTTGGTGCCCATATTATTTAGAATCTAAATCTCGAATTTCTTTTCAGTGCTTTTAAATTTGCTATCTCTACAGCTTCGTAAATGGCGAAAATTTCTTTTGAATCACCCTGTATATTAGTGAGAGCAATAAATACAATGACAGAGGAACGCTGTAGTCAGAACTTTTAAATAAGAGGGTGTTTAAAAAAGATTAGTGGATAGTTTGTTTTTATGGAGGTCGAAAACACGAAGTTCACTAAAATGAAATCGATAAGGTAATCGATCAATTGTAATCGATCTGACAAGTCAAATAAATCTCATTAAAATCTATTAAAGAAATCGTCTGACAAAATCGTTTACTTGACTGTAAATCAACATTTGAAACAGGAATTGGGTTGGTAGATAAGGAATAAAAAATTTAAAAGTTATGTATTCAAAACGATCAGATCGTAGTTAAAGTCTTTCAAACTCAAAGTTTCCGGTAATCGAGCCATCTAAGAGACCTTAAATTTTTTTCTTTCCGGAAGTTTTCTCCCGGAAAGACTTAAAAATTGGGAATCTATTACGGACTTGGCAGTGAGTAGCCAAACCTTGGGACTCCGAGTTGTGTGAATATGTGTTTTTGACACAAAATGATTGATAAGAAAGTTCTCAGAACTCCACTTTATCCGAACGGGAGGGAACATTGTCGACACCATCTGTACGTAAAAATTCTCTTAAGGAAATCGTATATAATATTTATAAAATTAAATTTTTACATTCTATCTCTTTCTACATGTTGTGGAGTAATTATTTTCGAACATTCTCGACATCGAAATATGTCGATTTGCGGCCACAGAGGTTTAAGTCGGAATTTAATCATACATGGATACATCAACGTATAGTTCTCAAAGTTATTGGAAGGGCTCAAGTATATTTTATGTACATTTATACATTACGGTATATGTAAAACAGTAATTTATTTTAGATTATTGGGGCTCCATATAAATCTATATTTTTATGTACATTTATACATTACAGTATATGTAAAATCTCAATTTATTTCAGATTATTGGGGCTCCATATAAATCTACGCCTATGCGTGGATGTTTCTAAATGGTTTGTGAATCCAAGGTGTCAGGTTTTAGAGGCACCTACGAACATCCTTATTTTGGACATAGAAGGACTTGAAAACCAGCAAACCTAGAATGAAAATTTTATGAATATTTAATTTGAAACTTTCAAGTTAAAATTAACGATTCAATTTATGGTGAATTAAACCAAAAATAAAAATTTATGTAACCAATAGTTTTGTGTGTGTGTGGCTCACACTAAACTTATATTTGTCTACAAAGATAGGAAAGAAAATGGGCGCCCCGAGGGGGGGAAAGGGGGTGCACTTAGACCCCCTTGTCATATGAAAAAAGGGGGTAAAAAGACTGACTCTACAAGAAACTATAGTCCACCAACAACGGAATTTTTCCTGGATACACCCCCCCTTGCATATAACTACGGGGACGCCCATGGGAAGGAAGAAGAAAAAGACTAGGTTTCGGACTGATCTCGAGTCAGTAACCCTCAGGTCTCCATCCTAATTGACACCCGAGATACTGACGAGAGTTTGCACGTTTTTCTCACTCTGCATTTATGAGGTAAAATGTGAAGCGTTAACCGTAATATGGAAGATCACACGGAAATTAAATTGCCTAGATAAAGTTTCGAGCATAAAACTTTTCACTTTGAGTCAGAGGTTACAAATTGGTATCTTTTCTTTCTATTTGTGGTTATTATCACTATGAATAACTTCTCGGGTTAGGAAATTTTTCCGGATACAGACATTTCCAGTCTTGACGTTGCAGAAAGGATAAATTGACAATTTCGGCAATCCTTTTTTTATTACATTTCATTCTTCCTATCAGACCTTGAAAGATGACGTCATTAGGGCTGGCATCCAATAAAAAACTGATCTATCATTCGACTTTCACGATGTCCGGTGTTCCTGCGGTAAATGATGAAATCAAATGCTATACGAAGGTAAAGTTATTTTAAAGTTTTATATTCAACGCTTCGTAAATTTTTTCAAAAAAATTTTGAAATATAGTAGACAATATTTGTGGCATATTTATGAAGAAAAATTGAACGATATATATATATATTACTGCTTTTGAGAAAGTCTTATCAGAGTTTTAGACAGTTTTGATAATAATAATATAATTTTATATACCACGAAAAGTATCATTATGAGCGTAATTAAGACATCATCATGTACAAAATTATGTGTAGTGTAAGATATTACTACCCTTCTTAGGGGTAATACAATTGCCAGATGATGGTCAACACATAAAGCCACCTGGGTGAGTTTTCGTGGGGCAATTTATTATATTTAATAATTTGCGACACCCACGTATAAGCTCAAGATAGAGCTAAATTCCCCCATGAAAACTCGCAAAGAAACTCGCTCCGGGGGCTTTGTATGTTGACCATTATTTAGCATTTATGTTACCCCCCGAGAAGTGTAGTAATACTATGTATCTTACATTCTTATATACGGAGAAAGAGAGCATGGTACCTGTTCACCTTCATTTAGAGGTCAGGGCACTCCGGGCTCAATGAAGGGATTCTGGTTCGACTCCATGATGGGGATGGCGTCCCTTTTTGTCCTAAACGAAAAAAAGCTCTAGCTTGAGCTTATACATGGGTGTCGTAAATTATCAAGTATAATTATATATGTATGTATTATTAAAAATAATACTAATGTATCACAAAAACTAGAAAATCTTTGTATAAATTATTATTCAGTATACATTTCCCATTCCTACAATCTTCGTTACATGTTCAGATTTTTTAAATGTGAAAATTAATCTAACTTTAAAAGAGAATAAAACTTTCTGTAGTTTCACAAATTTTCGTCTAACAGATTAATCGAAAAGTTCCCAATACATAAACATACTTTTAACATTTTGAAGAAATCGATTAGGAAAGAAACAGAATTATTGACATCTTTGATTATTCGCAAATATATAAATTGTCATTACTTCGCTTTCTGAACTATCCGTTGCTGAAAGCAAATGAATATTGAATATCGGTAATCCTGAGAACCTTGAAAAATGTTTGCTTTTGTGGAAGATATATCGTGAAATTTATTGACAGCAGCGAAAGCGATGTAAAGTTTAGAATTGAAAAGAATTTGTTTAAAGATAAATGTAAGAAATATTTATATATATACCTGCCGTATAGGTATGTATAGCTTATTGTAAATAAATACATAATGATGATAATGTACACAGTGACATTATCGTGATACAAATAGTGATACATTTAGCGACAAATATAGTGATACGTTTAGCGATAAATATAGTGATTTTTTTACGATATAAACTCCTGTCCAGAATTAAGGTTATATCAATGTTATGGTTATATCAATGTTAAGGTTATATCAATGTTAAGGTTATTCAATGTTATTTCAATAGGAGAGTTATATATTTTGTTCTTTAAATCTCGATGTGCTTTATTTGTAAAAAATAATTTTAAAGAAAATCAAAGAGTTATAGGCGCTTAATAGAATTACAACAAATCAAATTTTTTTCGGGTATTTTTTGACGGAAAACCCACGATCAAAATTGGTACAAAAATTTGAAGATGAAAAACAAAAATTTGTAAAAAAATAGATTTAGGATAAAAAATTTGTTTACATAAACATCAACAATAATTTTCTAATAATTCTTCATATTTATGTGAGAAAAATTGTTATTTTAAATCATTTTTTTTTGCAAATTTTCGTTTTCGACTTTCAATGACTGCATCAATTTTAATCATGGATTCTCCTTACTTGGATGCCTGAAAAAATTTGATTTGCTGTGATTCTGTGCAGTGTTTATAGCTCTTTAATTTTCTGTAAAATGATTTTTCATAAATAAATCACATCGAGAGTTAATGAGCAAAACATACACCTCTTCCATTGAAATAACATTGTGTAACCTCCATTTTGGACACGCATTTACATAATGGCATTCTTTACGATATGCGTAGTTACCAGTGACGGATTGTGGCGAGATTTTAGGGTATGTGCATGAAGCCAATTCACCAAAACCTAAAGTTACCTTAAATTTCTTTCTTACTTACCTAATGAGCTAAAAACCAGTTTCTTGACGAGTATAGGCAGTAAATTGATGCGTTTTGGTGAATTAGTCTTCATGCGCCCTAGGATCTCGCCAAGAGCCACCGCTGATAGTTACATATATTAGTATTTTTAGTAACATACATGCCGTAATTATTTTACAGTTATTGGTAAAAGTCTAATACTTTAACGAATGTTGAACGTTTTGTGATTGGTCTGCAATCATTCAAATGACCGATAAGAATCATTCTCGTTCTTTTTAGTGGCTCACTCCTTCACTGAATGAGAATGAAAATCATTAATCTCATTCACTGAAAGGATTTGGGAGTGAGAGTGGGAATCTTGATTCACATTTACTTACGCAGTGACTTGAAATGGGAACGGGAGAGAGAACGTTGATAGGCGGCAAAAATGTAAAAAAGACTTATTAAAACAAGTTTTAAACGTCAAGGGGCAATTAAAATATCCTAGTAAACTTACCATGGGAAATTAGAACCCTCTTCTGAAACTCTATATCAGTGGTTCCCAAGCTTTTTCAAGCCGCGACCCACTTTTATAGTAGCCAAGTAATCCGCGACCCCCTTTTTTACCAACCAAAGACCCGCGACCCTTTTGCCCGCCTCTGCTACATTTATAGCAAAGCATTTTTAACAGGTAAAAGAAAACACATTAAACGAAATATTATATTATAATGGTATACATATTATATTATGTAATTATACCACATATTATATTATATTAATTATATATTATATTATATTAATTATACATATTATATTATATTAGTATACGTATTATATTAATTATACATATTATATATTAATTATATATTATATTAATTATACATATTATATTATATTAATTATACATATTATATTAATTACATATATATTATATTAATTATACACATTATATTATATTAATTATACATATTATATTAATTATACATATTATATTAATTATATATATATTATATAAATCATATTAATTATATATATTGTATTTTATTATAGATATATAGATTATATATCTATATTATCTATATATTATATAGAACCTTAGTAGAATCACGCCTTATATGTTGAAATATAAAAGTTTACATTTGGCATGGAATTCCTCATAAAAAATAATTGCAATTAAAAATAGTTACGGCGACCCCCACTTGATGGTCACGACCCCTAGGTTGGGAACCACTGCTCTATATCAAAAGAAGGTCTAAGGGCCATCTGCTTTAGAATTAGGATGGGGCATGGCTACTTGCAATAGCATCTCTGTAGAATTAATTTGACTAATTCATCAATTTATTTCCTTGTGTGTACATAAGGGGGTGGGGGTTGAACTTCCCATTGAACAGCATTATTAAAAATCTCATGTGAGATAAATTTTTATCAAAACACACCCAGTTTCAGCAAAAACGCTCCCTTTTGAACTTCTGAGAGGGGGTGGGGCGTGGCTGAATATATAAATATTCAAAATCAAAGGAAAATATGGGAATGTAAACTTAACAGATGGCTCTTCTCGAAATAAAATTCAACATGGTAAGTTAAAAATTTATTGCTTTATAATTTCAGAAATTTTGGGTAAAATGCAGTGATTAGTTTGTGAAATGTAACAACGTCATACAGATGGGAGCAAAAACAGTTCAAAGCACGGTGTTCTACGAAAAGTTCCTGAAACATTAATACGGAATATTGTAATTCCCAGTAACTACAAAGTTTTCATACAGCGATTCCTTATGTCGTTTAGGATGTTGAAAATCAGAGTTAGAAGAAAAACTGTACTAGTGCGTTAAAACTAAATTAAATTTATTTTTATATATTTAGATTATCCGTTGTTTAAATTGATCAGTAGTTAGTGGTGTAGCTATGTTTTGGGCCTTTAGGCAAGAAACCATTTGGGGCCCCTTGTCTTCATTACAAAAAGGGACCCAAAAATGAAGCTGGGGGGCCTGTGCGAATTCACTAGCCTTTACTAGGCCTTAATTGTTGGTACTATACGATAATGATAATTCTAACACCAGTCTTCTTCTTTCGCTTTGCCATTTCCCATGTTATATGGGGTCGGCGTTATGGTCCTTTAATCTTCTCTTCCACAATCTTCTATCCAATGCCCTATACAATGCTCCTAACACCAGTGAAGTATAAATAACAGAGTGCCCTAATTAGGATATTAAGAATCGCAGTATATAAGATCCTGTACATGATTCCGTATGTAAGATCCTATGAAAGATTCGTTGTGTAAGATCCCATACACGATTTCATGTGTAAGATCCTATACATGATTCCGTGTGTAAGATCCTGCACATCATTCCGTATGCAAGATCCTATACATAATTTCGTATGTAAGATCCTATACATGATTCCGTATGTAAGGTCTTACCTTATGTTTCATGTTTGCCATACTTCATGAAATAGGCAGGCACGTCAGGAACGTGATTTTCTTTCGAAATTGGCAAAAGTAAATATAATATGCTGATCTTGACTTCAAGTTGATGCATGGAATTTCCGCTGCCACTTTCATTGTTTCGATAAAACTGACATTGAGCGAAATCTTGGCTCTGAAAAAATGATTCCACTTTTAATCTTTCGCCAAATCGTTGGCTACCAGGTCGCGTCATTTTTAGAACCTTTGGCCACACCCTTGTTCAATTGCCAACTTTTCTATTGTTCTATTGTCGAGATGCAGTTTGAATATTTCGTTATACGTTAAAACAAAATATACCCGAACTAGATCTACTCTGTTGATGGCGATATCACGTATATTTGAAATCGATCGGTGAGATTAAAATAATTCTAATGATTTAAGATAACATATATGAAACATTTTTCATAAATCAATAGTGTATACTAATTCTTTCTAAATCAACAATTTGAAAATAACAATAAATAAATATTTTGTAAATTAGTAAGGAAAATCAGTATTTTGTAAATAAATCTTTTAAAAGCCAGACATGCAAATCCACTTTTTATCAATTATTAATTTCCATTTTTATAAAACGATAAGCTGTGAAATCGATATAAATATATAATATAAATTGATATTCTCTAAAATTTTTCATAAATTAAAAAGCTACGAAAGTTTATATAAATTAATAATCTCTGAAATCATTTGTTGATTCGTTATATTTTAAAATCTCTTACCTATTTTAAATCTCTGAAATCCTTTATCTCTTTTACATTTCTGAAATCTTTCATAATTAATATTTTATCTTTTAATATAGGAATATTCAGTATAGTTAAATATTTTTCGCAAATGAAAGAATAAAATAATTAACATTAAATTATTAATAAATAACAACGTTCAAACGATGTTTGCGAAAAATGATACTTTTATATAATTATTTTTTTGACATGGAAAACAATCACAACTTTCCTTTTTTCATAAGTATTGTAATGATATTTATAATTATATTTTGTTATCATTTAATTAAACTTATTAATTTAAAATACTCCATATTCAAGATGGTTTCCACTTCTAAGTAGTCTCTTTCTTCGTTTCTAAACCCGTTTTAGTGATTGTAAATAGCTGATTGAATTTTGATGACGCAAGTAGAGAGAGGGTCATTATGTGTCAAACGACTCGAAGTTGTAAACAATCGTCTGGTCAATTTTTCGTTGATTTTAATATTTGCTACACAGAAAATATCCAATTGACATTTAGAGTGACATTCAGAACACAGTGATAAAAGCTTATTATTAGGATTTAACATTATCAAAATGATTTATTGGTAACAAAAATGAAGAAAAAGAAAGGATAATTAAAGAAAAATGATAAAAAAGTAGATAAAAAAAGAAAAAGTCGCGTAAGGCTAAAAAGCCAAAAACTGCCAAAAAATTGACAAAATAATAAATTATTGATTCAAAATAAAGCATTTACGAACAAAATTAGGACAGTTTTTATTAATACAAGTTCTTTTATCAAGCATCACCTTTCTTCACATTTCTTTCTTTTTTACTTATCTCTATTGTTTCCTTATAAATGCCAGGCGTTTGACTATTTATAGTCATTTGTCTTATTTTTTAATAATAATAAATTTCTAATACTGTTTTAGTAAATAAAAATTGCTAATAAATAGTTTCACCACGGGTAAAAGAGAATGATCTCAAAGCTATTTTATTTGAAATAATTTTAACAAGAGATAATGCATACTTTATATGTCATACGTTTTTACTTTATATGTCTTTATACTTTAAACCTTATTTGTATTGCCTCTATACTTTAAACGTTGTTGTATTGCCTCTATACTTAAACGTTATTTGTATTGCTCTTCGCGTTATTTGTGGCTTATCTATACTTTAAACGTTGACCTTGTTACCTCTATGCTTTAAACGTTGTTTTGTGTTGCCTCTATACTTTAAAAGCGTTATTTGTATTATATATACTAACGTTATTTGTATCTATACTTTAAACGTTATTTGTGTTGCTGTATGTCAGTGTATTTAATATATATATATTTCTTTTATCCATCACGTACTGTTTCTCTGTTACACAAACCGTATGTGCAACGTCATTTTATTTGGCACAAAACGTATTTTGCTGTTTTTGTGTAAACAAAAAAAGAGAAAGGATTAATCAATACCTCTTGTGTTTACTTTGTTCCGAAGAATATTTTAAAGCCCTTTAAACTGTCTAAAAAACCGATGAAACAGAATGTTTGTATCAAGACTTTGGTGATACTATTTCTCTGTTTGGTGATGATTTCAAAGCTAGTGATATGATTCGTTTTACCATTCCAATAAAAGAGCTACATAATTTGAATATATAATCCTGCGTGCACACATACATGAATCTGTATGCAATCTTCTCTACTTAATTTCGTGGATTTTTTAAACTATATCATCGTGATGAATTTTCCCCCCTCCTCTATTCAAAATTCTCTGAAATAATACGTTATATCGTTGGGAAATGTGTATATAACTTTATAAATAATTAACGAAAAGTCGGACCTCGATAGAAATCTGACGAGAGAAAATTTTGCTATATAACAAACATGATATTTAAAAGGTTAAATCTCAAAAGCTTAAAATTTAAACATGTATAGGAATTAAAATGAGTTGTTTGTGAACAAATGTGGATCGATCAACACTTTTTTTTTATAATTTTTTGAATTATAATGGTAAAAGTGGAGCTCATTTCATAATAATATAGGCTATCGAAATGACGAAGTGAGAACGAAAAGCTTTGCTAAAACGAAACATTCTAAGAATATACAATCATTTATAAAGTTACGCATCTCCAGATGTAATCCATTTTCTCCGGAAAAATGCCTACGCGCAAACTTTCCGAAATTGATTAATATTTGGTCAATAAACGTATGCGGGGGGGAAAAACAAGGATTCTTGGAATTTTTCTGAAATAAATAAATGAAATAAATACAACTGAATGTTCCGTATTGCATTTCTTTTGATACAATTACTCAAAGGCATTATTCATGGATAATGCTATCCCAACGGGTGGGTGTTCCAAAACTATTTCCCAAAGTCGGGACAATTCCAAGTTTGGGTCGATCAGATGAGGGCGCCACTGTGACTAGCATAGTCCGTTGCCTAGTCTCTTTCGCAGTGTTTCACCCTTCGTATGAGAAGTCGCATTCCCATTGCACGCAATTCTTGGAACACCCACTGTATTTATTGTACACCCACTGGTAGAAAAGCAATACAAAATGCACACTTTCGCAGCTTCTGCTTCCATACTGCTACTTAAATACGCGATTTTCTGAGTAACATCCTCTCGCCAAAGTTCTAGAAAGAGCTTCGTAAAGTTTTCCGCAGTTTGGACAAACTTCTCTCCCGAGCTTCAACGCCAGCTAGCGCGGATTTTCCTTTCCGGTAATCTCTTTGCGAACTTCGGGAACTATTTGGACTTGTTCGAAAATGCGGAGTTTCGGAGTGCAGGTAAGGGATGTGATAAAGTTCACCCAATTTCCGTTATTGTATTTTAATATCTGACACACGCTTATAAACTTTGCTGAAATGGAATTGATAAATACAGTCGTCGCCGTTGAACTTTCCACAGAACTATATACAGTTTTCAAATTTCATTTATCCCTACTTATTTAAGCAGGATAGCAAACAATAACTGGATATTTAATACATCCGCTATCGACAAAAATTTTTACTAATTCATTGGTATTTCACTTTATTGTCTGAAGTATTCATAAAACATAAAATGCTATCATTTAGAACGTAACATTTAAAGATAAATATTCACAGATATTTGTGTGATGAAACTCGCAAATAGCTAGATCTTGGAATCACGCAAAGTAATATTTTCATTATTAGAGCTTCAACGAAATTATTATTCATTAAATTTCCTCGAAAAAGTTCTATTTCGCGAAATACGCTGCCTTAAATAGATGAAAACGATCACATTTTAATGGTGACCACTTCATGCTGTAATGATCAACAACACTCCTCAAGTGCGTGATCATTTTTACAATTGAATAAACCTTAAAATCAGATTCATTTGCACGGATTAAAATACTGAATTCTTATTCGAACGTTTTGTGAATGAAAATTTTGGCTTCTTAAAAGATAAAAAAGATTGCCAATTACACTGACAACTTTCACAGCGGCATTTCAAATTATATTTGAGATTCGTTAATTCATCTAATTCAAACTATATGATTATCGAATGACAACATTTAATGGAACTTCCGTGAATGCTTTAAAAACGAACAATATCTTCGATTTCATGTTATAGTATTGTGTGTCTAGCAAGTGCTAGCAAAATTATGAAGGAACAATACTGAAACCGAATGGAATTTTAATATCAGATGCAACTTGCTACAGTAATCAGAGAATATCGCAGATTCTGAAACAACTTCAGTAAAACTAATTTAGTACTACTAATTAATTTTCAACACATTACTTTATAACTAAGAATTTATTTTGAACGCAGTTTGGATATTTGATAGGGAACAAGTATATCTTGAAATTGAATATTATTCTAAAGGGAGAATTTGGAAACTTTATGTGCCATGCGCTTACTAGAAACTAGAATATAAATGAATATATTCATTGAGATTGGATAACTTAAAAGCTTATTTTCAGATGTCAATTGAAAATTAGCTTCGACAGAGAGAAAATATTTCTCTTAGCTGAGAACTTGTAATCGTGCCTTAGAAAACGCCGTGTAAGACCAATTTTGAGGAACGACTCTACAATTACTTAGGGTAGAATTTTCACACCTGAATAAACAGCCACCTTGTTAAAATATCGTTTTGCACATAGAATAGAAAAGGCATCAATGATTAATTAAGCGATGATAAGGTAATTAATTGAAGTGATATTTTCCATGGTAAAAGCAAACACTAAATTCTAGAAAGCGATATATTTAAAAGCAAGCAATCTTTCGAATTGTGTTACTTGTTTTATGATGAGATTTAATATCGAGAAATTGATGAAATATCACTCATTTTAGCTTGCCTCAAATTATAATGATTACCTTCAAGCAATTTAAAGATTTGTGAAAAGTAATAAGCGGGTGAGATTTATAAAAATAAATTCTCTGTCAGCTGAATTGCATATACGAAATCGAAGCCGTTTCTCTAGAACTGAGCACGTTTTTCAAAATCGTGGTGTATCTAAAAATTTCACATCCCAATGCAGGCTATAATACTGATCGCACTTAATCACCGCATGAAGTATGTTTGAAATATTAAGCGTATAAGCGTCACTGATTTTGTAAACACGAAGTACGCGTGATATCACGTGAGATAAGTTATATTGTGGTTGCATTCCCTTGTTCGCCATAACGGATTTTCAGGAGAAAATAACCCACGCTTGCGAAGTAGCCAATAGCAAGGTTCGGGACGATTGCGTGGGAAGCCTTCTGCAGCGCAGGCCTAATGTAAAAAAGAAGAAAGACGAAATTTATCCTGATATCTTCAAAAGCTCTCATTTACCTACATCGCCCAATTTCGATGTCGACCGCTTCACGAACTTATGTCCACAGCGAGTGGATATCGCAGACATCTTTGCGAATCGCTCTGATGAAATTTACGATCCAAGAGTCGAACCAGTGAGGCAGATAACCACAAAGATTCCGCCTGCCATCCATTATCCTTCGGCGACTTATCCTCGATGCCAGAGTCACATACCAACAAGCATGCTGGATCTCGAATGTGTCAAGCGTCATTGCAGCAGCGGCAGTGACTCCCACGTGACCATGGAAATCACCAATCTGCCATTGTCTTGCGAACAGAGATCTGAAAAGGAAGAACACGAGCGACGACCAAGATTCGACGTGCCGAAGATATTCTACTGGTGGTCCTGGACGCTAGGACTGTCAGACCTTCTGGAAGATCCTCCCAAAAAGGGTTTAAGAGTCTGCTTCCGTCCAATAATTAAAGCGTTTGTAGTGATCATACTGCATGTGTTCGCCGTTCACTACATCATACTCCTGGGGCTGCCCAACAGAAGTGGGCACCTGTGGTTCACTCTCGTGGTGTCTGTTGATGCAGTGACTACCGTCATTCCAATGGATATCCTCTTGTTCCGAGTGAAGCGTGTGCGCAAACTCACTTGTGCTTTACAGTCCCTACACCTGGAACACAATGCAGGAATGAAGAAGACCTATAAGTGGGAATGTTTCGCTGTCGTAGTGGCAATACTTTTCTTAATCTTCTACGTCGTGGCGCTATCTATAATAGTCTTATCGTGGGATATCCACCACATGCTTGAGGCTCATCTACCATACGTTCAGCCCGTATGCACCAGTGATCTGTGCGCCTACAACGTCGTGTTGGTTGTGTGGGGCACCCACGTCATTCTAATCTGGGGTTGCAAGGCCTTCCTTGTTCTTCTCTTCTGCTTCATCTGCAGCCACAGCAGATTTCAATTCGAATGCCTCAACAAAAGCCTTCGCATTATGAAGGGCAAGGCCGATTGCGTGGATCCGAACACTGTTCATGAGATGGCCGTTGATCATAACACCTTATGTGAACTGGTATTTGAAGCCGACAAACTCTTCAACTTGTCTGTGTTTGTGTGGTTTGCGTTTGTTCTGCTGGTAATTTGTGTTGAAGTGAACAGCTTCCTGCGGCAAGAAAAGGGCCTCATTTCGAGTGGTGGCGCCGTTATTATGATCTTGGACTTTCTGTATGCAATTGCCATTGTTATCATGATCGTGATAGGCGGGTGCCGTGTGGCCGAAGTGGCCTTACAAACCATTCCGTACCTTGTCAACTTCGCTCGCTCCAAGGATATGCCTAACCAGTCAGTGTACAACGAAGTGCAGCTCATCATCAACAGGGTGACTGTGTTTCCCGTGACGCTGACTGTAGGCAAGTTCTTCTATATCACTAGAAGCATTCTCATTACTCTTGTTAGTGCCCTCTGCACCTATATCATTGTCCTGGTGCAGATGAGTCCGCAAGTTATGGAGAGCTTAAATTCAGGATCTTGAAGGATAAACTAGAAAAGATAAGATATTTCTTATTATTCACACTTTTTAGACATTAAAGAGGCATGTGCTAACACATTCATAAATATTTCAAGGTTTTTGCTTTTAAAATATTTAACGTTATAAGTTTCTACTCATTCGCTTGTAAGATTTATCTCATTCCAAATTTAGTTAGAAATTCTTAAAATGAGATTTCATTAATACATCTAAATATTAGATAATTTGAAGATTATTGTAATAACTAAAATTAATAACATTACAAAAATTCAACTAAAACATTTTATTGAAAATTTGATATGGAACTGCAAACTTAAAAATAAAGACATAAACTTACTCCATTATGTGTCCACAGGTTGCATGTTATGAACAGGTAATATTACAACATAGTAAAGATTTCAAAATTTAAAAAAAAAATACACTAAAATTTTTAGTGTACCAGTTTTATTCCAAATAGAATATCATAATTTAGCAAATAAAGGGGAAAATTATATAATTTCGTTAGATTAAACTTGACAGAAACCGATCACTTTATTTACGTTGGATATAAACAGTAATTGCATTAGAAAAAAATGAAAAAAAATTTATTTGGTTTGAATAAAAATACTAATAATGCTGAGAATATAATCTTTAGCAGAAGGTGAAAAAATGTTATATTTGATTCGAATCAAAAAATACTTTAGAAATTTAATTACTCGGAAGAAAGCAAAATTACACTTTTGTTGAACAGAAATCATTTTTATATAAAAATGACAATTATAAAAAGTCAATTTTTTTCCAACAGAAAAAAATCACGATTAGTCATTTTAAGAAAGTTTATTTGAAAAGCAAATTGAAGAGAATGAACTTGACTTGCAGAAGACAGGTTATCGAACTCAAATGAATGAAAACTAACATAAAAGTACATTATTTTTTTAAATATAAATAAACTAAATAATATGTAAAAATGTTACTTTTTTCAGTAGAAAGGTCTAAAAGTCATTTGACTCTAGAACAAATAATAATATATTTCTGGATTATTTTTTTACTTTCGTTTGTAAAAACCAAAACATGGAGTATTAAAATTAAAAAAACAAAACAAATTTCTCCCCAATCTCTCCTCCCTTTTCAAATAGGGAGTTCCCCTGTCATCAACACAAGTACAAGAAAAGTTTCATGAGTCGTGATCAGTATCTGTGCTCCTAAAGCATTAGAGGGTTTTCGGTTTGATTTCAACAGAACTGAGTGGGCAATTCTTTTTCCTTTAAACTTCCATGATTTTAACACATACACACAAGAAAGATTCTAAAATAAAATATGACGGAACGTGGAATATCAGAAACAAATTTCGAAAATTCCTGGGAACCGAAATTTTCGAAATTTACTAATACAAAACTATTATAAACATGAAAAATTTATTTCAGTAAGAACTTAATATATTTAAAATTATTCTGAATGAACGTTTTTTTTATACATATTAGTACATTCCAGAAAAATAATTATTAAGCACTGTAGAGGATAAGCTGTAGAAATTATATGAAATGTAATACGAAACTTTTCAAAATTTATAACCATTACACTACATCATTGTGTTTAAAATTGTAGACTCCCAGTAGCGTGATGTTCATGATCGTTTTATTGAGTAAAACAAATGTAAATATTTTGTATATTTTTTCGTAAAAAGAGTTGTTTATTGAAACAATTTGCAGTAAAAATAAAATAATAGAAACACAAAATAATTACTAATTTGGAATTAAAGTTAATAATTATTTGAACTAATTATAAATTTCTAATTGAAGACCTCAGTCATCGAACCATCCTAAATATTACAATTTATTGAATCGGTAGATTCTTTTAAAGTAATAGATTACTGAAGTTAGTAGATATTTTTAAAATGTAGAGAAAAAGTAGAGAAGTAAATTTGGAGTCCATTTTATAATATTCTGTAGTATTAATGGTCTCTTGTATTAATACTTTCTTGTATGAATAGTTTGTTGCAGTAATGCTTTCTTGTATTAATATTTTATTGTATTAATACTTTTTTGTGGATGGATTATAACATTCCGTGGAATTAAAAACACACAGTTTTGAATATCGAAAAATTCGAGAGCTTTATTAAGCGCATAATTCCCAAGTTCAGCAACAAATCAAAATTTTTGTAATTTAAATATTAAATTTAAAATTGATGCGAAAACTTAATTACATTTTTGTTAAAGGTAGTTTAGTTAACAAAAAGCGTCAGCACAACATTGAAGGCAATATTAATGAAGAGCGAATAATTAACTAATTAATCTTTAATAAGAAAGGTTTTCAAAATTTCGCTAAGTAAGCATTTTTACATCAAAGATGAAGTCTAATTTTTACACATAAATTTTCTTCCCAAAACGCATTTCTCCTTATTTTAGCCTAGTTCCCCAATTTTAAAATATTGTTACTGCGTTTTCTGATAAACCAGGACGATGGCGTAGTACAAAATTACGACGATGATATATTACCAAATTACGACGATGACGTATTACCAAATAACGATGATGATATAGTACTGTCGCGAAAATAAGACGTGGTACGAAATCACCATTATGACGTACTGCCATGTCTCGACAATGACGTAGTACTAAATCACGATGATGACGTAGTACTAAATCAAGACGATGATGAATAGTACTATTTATTTAAAGTGATGATGTACTGCTTCGTTAGTTTAGACTTAATGTATGCAAAGAAAGATTAATTATTAAGATTATAGAAAGAAAGATTAATTATTAATTATAAAAATTATGGCTTTGAGGATAAGTTAAACTGTCGGCATCATATCTCACAATACAAGCAATTTTGGGACGTACGGACTAAAATAAATTGCGGAAAAAAAGTCCGTGGAATATAAATAAATAAATAAAATTGAAGAAATTATCACCTCGGCTACTAGCTAACAATATTAATATTAAAATAACTGTTATCATAAATAAAAATAATAATGAACGAATAGCAATAAAAGGCGTAGTTGCTATTATTGGAATTGTTTTTAACTGCTTTATAAAAAGATTGATCAATCGATCCATAACAAGATATTTCTCAAATTATTGGCATTCAAAAATTATTCCAAAGACTGTGTATGTATTATATTTATTTAAAATATAGTTTATTAAAATAATATTATATATTATTTTTTTTATTTAATAGTTGATTGAGAAACTGCTTATGGTTCATTTAATAATATCACTGCAATTTTAATAAAATTGATAAAAATTTATCAAACACTAAACGCCATTTTATCAAATTGCTTTAATGATTATTGCTGATTTAATAATTACATTTAATTTATTATTATTTATATCTAATAACTATTTTTGATACATTCAAGATTGATTGTATTTAGTTTATCACTTACTACAAAAAAGTTAATTTAATGTTTATTTAACTTAATTTTAAATGAAGTTTATCTCAGTAAATACTTGCTTGAGACTAAGTTGACCATAAATTTGCTAAGCTATTTAGAGATTCTTAACCGTATTGAGGTGAATTAACTATTTCTGGAGGGCCAATAGTCTCTTGACCGAAACAAATCCTTTTAAAAGTTTTTTTTCTCTGTAGAATTCGTTACTAAATGATGCTTTTGATAAATAAACTATCTGTTTAATAGTTGTTTACTAGGATAATTTATTTGTCTGCTAGCTATTTATAGTCTTACTTTTCCTGATAATTTTGTGGTTGAACATTCGTGCTCATTTCGTTTCCGGGAGCACTTTTTCTTAAAAAAAAACCTCTCAGTTTCATAGTTTTTTTTGTCACGACAATACACAGTTAGAGTTTTTTGTTAGGGTAATTTTCAGTTTGATTTAACCTATCATTGGGGTATTATTTTTAAATTATTCGTCATCTACTGGTCTTTTGAATATTAGCTAACAGTTCAAATAATAATAATAATAGTTATCTCAATTTCCAACCAAATTTATATCATGAGATAATTTTATCGCAAATAATTTTTTAATTGAAATGTAGAGCCTCCTTACTAGAATATATATAGTGCAAAATATTACACAAAACCCCCCCCTCCAAGTGTAAGAATGTATAATATAATATATATAATATAATATGTAATATATAATAATATGTAATATATATAATAATATGTAATATATATAATAATATGTATATATATATCATATATTATTACATAATCATTAACAGGGTCATTAGGGATCAGAAGATTAATACATACATGAGAATAAATTCGTCGCAGCACATTCTTACACTTGGAGGGTTTTTTGTGTAATATATAAGGTAGCAGGTATTAAATTTCAAAAAAATTCTAAAAAATATTCTTCACAAAATTAATCTAGAAGAAAAATCATTTATAATTTACAATAATTTTAAAGGTTTAGAATTTATTAAGGAAAATCAGGGTAAAATTTATTCTATAGAAACATTCGATTTTGAAAATGTGTTTACAAATATTCTATTGGAAAATTTGAATGAACTTAGGAACTTTCTTTTTCTGAAATATAAAAATACTATTTGTAATAATCAACATTATTGGAATTGCTTTTTTAATTACTGTATGTATAAAAATTTATTATATAATGGAAATAAATACTATAAATAAATTAAGGGAATTCCTATTCGATCTAATTTTAGTAGTTCTATTGCAAATTTATATTTGCATTTTTATGAAAAAAATATATACAGTGAATTCGCGATAAGTCAAATTCTTGGGGACCGACTAAACACCTTGAGTTATCAGAAGTTCGACTTGTCATTTGTTGTTGATTGGACTTCTACAAAACGTAAATTACTTATCCTAAGTTAGACTTATCGTTTTATACAGTAACTTCGTTTCCAAAAAGCAGAGCGTTACATTAAGAATTAGAAGTTATTCATTTTATGTACTGTATTATTTATTGCTCAATGCAACTTTTGCATTACCTAGCCATATTTTAAACGCAGGAAACGGTACTTACATTAATTATATTTTCTCAAAAAATCGGGGATTGTTTTTGAAGAAATTCTAATTTTATGAAATTATTTACCTTTTGTAAAAACGCGACCAAAATTTCGTCGACGTTATCTTTACTTTCAAGATACCGTAGCGCTATAGATACCGTAGCGCGATAGATACTGCGTCGCGAAATTTTGCCTTTTCGCTCTTCATAGTCTTAATTGGACACATCTTTTCCTTCAAAGTCCCGAATGCAATGCTGTGCCTTGTCTTGAATTTCTCAAGCCATCCAGGACTTGCGTTGAAGCCATCCACTTTCAACAGACTTTCAAAGTCCATAACTCTTACATGTAGCATCGTACCACTAAGAGGAATTTTACTATTCTGGCTCCTGTACGATTTAAAACACTTCAAAAAGTGGATTCAACATCAGGAAAAGCATGGGCGTTTAGTCTCTTATATTTCGGATCAACATTGCACTAGCGTCTTTTCAAGATTTTCTCTTTACTCATCAAAATATTTAATAGCATGTTGGGTGGAATGCCATATTTCTCTGCTGGATCCTTTTCCCTTAAGTTTGGATTATGCTCAGTATTATTTGTTAAATCCACTTTTTGTTTCAAATTAAGGATATTTTCGTTTACATATCTTAAAACCCTATGCTTAAATAAACACCTCGCTGTATTCACTAACCGCTCCAATAAACGACCACAAACACTTCATTATCCGAAAAATGGGGTTTGGAAATGCAAGCAAGGAGCTGGAAAGATTCCGATCTGGTAAAATCTCTTACGGTGGGTGACAAGGCTGCTGACGCAAACTTCGACTTAAAGGATGTCCACTTCGACTAAAGGAAAAAATTTACGTTGAATTTTAATAGATGGGACCGGGACTGCGTAAAAACTTCGACATACATGAATATTCGACTTATCGGACTTCGACTTATCGCGAATTCACTGTACTCTCAAAAAATCGGATTATTTTGAATCGTTTTTTCAGAAGTTCTCTTTTTATGAAATTATTAATCTTTTGTAAAACCACAAACAAAATTTTGTCTACGTTGTCTTTACTTTCAAGATACCGTAGCGCGATTGATACTTCGTCGCGAAATTTTGCCTTTTCGCTTTTCACCGTCTTCGTCGGACACATCATTTCCTTCAAAGTTTCGAACACAACGTTGTTCCTTGTCTTGAATTTCTCAAGCCATCCTGCATTTGCATTGAATCCCTGCATTTTCAACAGACTAGCGAAGTCCATAGCATTTTCACGTAGCATCGTACCACTAAGAGGAATATTGCTGTTTTGGCGCCAGTACTATTCAAACCACTTCAAAAAGGCGGATTCGACATCAGGAAAAGCATGCACTTTTAGTCTCTTACATTTTTGATCAACATTGCACTCGTATTTTTCAAGATTTCCTCTTCACTCATCAAAATGGTTGATAGCATGTTGGGTGAAAAGTCATATTTCCCTGCTGGATCCTTTTTCCTCAAATTTGGATTCTTCCCAAAATCTTTTGTTCAATCTACCTTTTATTTTAAATTAAGAGCATTTTCGTTTACACATCTTAAAACACTATGCTTTAAAAAACACCCAGCAGTAATCACTAACCGCTCCAACAAACGACCACGAACACTTCATTATCTGAAAAATGGGATTTGGAAATGCAAGCAAGAAGCTGTAAAGATTCCGATCGGGTAAAATCTCTTACGACGGGTGACGACGAGGCTGAAGCGAACTTCGACTTAAAGGATGTTCACTTCGACTTCAGGAAAAAATTTACATTGACTTTTAATAGACGAGATCGGGACAGCGTAAAAACTTCGACATACATAAATATTCGACTTACCGGACTTCGAATTATCGCGAATTCACTGTATAACAAAATTGAAGCATTCAGATATATTGATGACATAATAGTTTTCAACTGCCTATTTTGATGATATAACACAATATATTTATTCAAAAAATTTGAAGTTGATAAAAACAAATTCAGAAAATGGAATTGAATTTTTAGACCTACATCTTATTATGGAAGAAGATTTTAAAGTTGAGGTTAATGTTTTTGATAAAAGGACATACTTTGATTTTGAAGTGATAAAACTAGCTAACTTTAATTCAAATATAAATATTGCAATACATAGAAATATTATTATTACGCAGATTAAAAGAATTGCAAAAATTTGCACTATAGATAAAAGCTTTAAGAATGCTATAAAATCTTAGAAAAATATTAGAAGGCAATTTATTTCCAAAAGCACTTATTTATAATATTTTTAATAAATTTGAAAAGATTAGAAAATTGGTAAAATAAAACAAAAGAAGCTTTTATAAGTGCAGTTTAAAAATATCTGGAATGGCACATTTGTTTTAATTTATTTATCATTTCACGTAATTTCAATGTTATGAGACATTCTTAAAAAATTACAATTAGAATTAATCAAATTTCAAGATAATATTTTCTTTTATTTCATTCTAGTTTAATATTATTTTGGTATAGAATTGTTTATATTTGTTTGAAATTTATTCTTATGTTCATAATTTGTAGGAAATTTGTTCTTTCTAAATTTTGCTCCCGGTATATTGGGAGACTGGTGCTTATTTTGTTAATACTTAGGTACCAACGAAAACGCACCCTCACAGGGGTGGTCTTCCCTGAAGAAGTCCCCTCCATAATACAATTTTTATTGTTTTTCTTGTTCGAAAACTGAAGGTCTTTTGTGATTGGCATTTTATCTTTATCATCATTGCTAATTAAATTTCTCATTGATCCTACATCATTATGGATTGGATAATGACTTTAATAATTAGAATTAAATTAGAAATTATTAAAAACTATAAAACTATAAAAACTTTCATATAAATTGATAAATATTATCATTATATATATGTATTATTATATAAAATTTTCTATTTTATTTCAAACAACAATGTCAATCAATCAACGTTTATTGGCGTAGTGATACCAACGCCATATAATTTTGAACAACATTTTGGCAACAGTATATATAAGTTCGTAAAGAGATTATATGTTATCCTTCGTAGCTCAGTGGGTAGAACATCCGCCCGGCAAGTGGAAGGTCGTGGGTTCAGGTCCCACCGAAGGCAGAAATATTTATTTTCTTTCGAACGTTTCACCATCTAATCACGCCATACCATCGGCGTTGGTATCACTACGCCAATAAACGTTGATTGATTGACATTGTTGTTTGATTTAATCTGCGTAGTGTTCGATTTATATAAAATAAATACATCCTTTTTATTTCTTAAGATATGTAGATATTTTGATCGAAATTTCAATAACGTTTTGGATGAACATCCAATTTGTTTTGAAATCTACTTGCAAGTCGAGAAAAGTACTTTAAAAATATGAATTTCTTTTTCGATTAAATTTTAATTTATATTTTTTGCTCCTGAGTTCACTTATTTGAAAGGGAAACATCTATTTTACTTGCGTTAATTTTATTGTTGTTTTCACGTTATAGAACAATGAAAATGATTTTTTCCATGAAACTTCAGAAGTAATATAAGTTACAAGTTAAGAAGTAATATGATTTATTCACAATAGTGTACCAAGACGCTATTAAAGGCTTGTATCAAATAATCATTATTTAAGGCTTATAACGACGACTTATCATGGAAGGCTTATACCAAAGGCGCATTATTAAAGATGTATATCAAATACACATCAATGAAGGCTTATTATTAAAAGATTAAATCAAAGATTTTTTTAATAAAGTATGATTATAAAGGCTCATTGTTAAATTATCAGTCTTAAAGACATATTTAAAGGCTAAAATTATATAAAGACTAAATAATGATAATATCACAGATGAGCTAATAATAACATAAAAGATTAATAATTATATAAAAGAGTAACTAATAATAATAAAGATTATATAATAAAAATGAAGGTTAAATTACAATAAAGATTAGATAACAATATAACAAATATGAAATAATGATAATAATATTAATATAGAGTAATTATTAATAACATTAAGAATCAATAACATATAAATATTAATTATTTCGGAAAATCTTAATATTATATTGAAAACAAATCATCAGCTGATTCAGAAGACAAATGAGAGAGCAAAATATCCTACCCCAGTTAACTTTATGTGACAGTGTCTGGTTTTCTGGTTACTAAATTTAGTAATTAGATTTGATTACTAAAAAATGGGAGCTTTGTTAAAATGTTGCACTGGAAAAGGAAAGAATTTCTAAAAAATGTTGCATCGTAGACAGACGAGAAACCACGAACTTTGGAAAGATGTGAGAAAAAGAAAAACCGCTTAAGTTTTGAGACGCTTCGTTAGTGAGAATAGTTAACTCATTAAAAGTTTCAGACAACTTTAATGAACACATAAAGAAGGGAAGCAGCTCATTTGGAGTGTTCAACTGACTGCCATGTTTTTTTGGGTAATTAAAGATGTCAAAAACTGTTCGCGCGAGGATGTTATGCATAAAAACACAACCGACTATTTAAATAATATGATTAATAATCGATAAAGTAGTCATAAAGGTACTGGAAGTTTCTATTTTTGGCTTTACAAAAAGAAAACTATTCATTCTTGAACGTTTCCTATTATAACTTACACACTGGGGTTCGCGTGAGTCGTCAAACATGGTCGTGTAAGGATGGTATTCCAACCAATCCCGTAAAATATATAATACTTTTCTTCAACAAATAATAATAAAAAAAATATTTTCGAGAAATCAATAAAATATCAGCTGTAAATTATTATTTCGAATTTGAAGTGTTTACAACTATTACAATTTAAAAGAAATAGGATTCTTATACCAAAATCGAATAGTAGCGAAGAAAAGGAGAGAAACTCGGGGGGCGCTCAAGTCTCTTCTCTTGAATGTCGGGGCAGACTTTTCTCTTTGACACTGAAAAAAATTATTTGTAAAGTTGTCCGATCCCCAATAATTTTTAAATTGTTACGCCCCTGAGACCATATTTTGTTGTCAAATAATAAAGACATATTATTTGGTTTCTGTAGACAGTAGTCTCTTACTTACACGTGTGTAAGGTACCGTCCTAAAGACGATGTATAAACAAAAGAAACGCAGAAGTGAAAATAGAGTAATTCAAGATAAAATTAACTTTTAAAATGTGAAGTAAGGTGCGAATAACAACAGGAGTTAGAAAAATATCAGATTTTAAATTTACATCGTCAGATTTAACCTTTGGAAAAGCTTAAATAACTAAAATACGTAAAGAAATCTTAAAATTTTATTTGCATAACGTATTTGCAGTTACAGAGTTTTCATGCAGAGCAGAGCTGAAGATTGCTTTTGTTGTTGCTTGCCATTGAAAATAGTCTCTTCAAACTTGTTGAAACGAGAATATGTGGCATTTGATGCATCAGTAGGTTGGTGCAGTGGCGAAGAGCTTTCGAAGCTTTTAGCACTTTCGCTAAAGTCGCTGGATCTTTTGTTAAATCTACCTCATTACTCGTTTCTACATTATCATTCTGAATTTCGCTGGGTATTCCTTGAATATCCCCCCAAGTTTGACATTGACATACTTTCACCCATGTCCACAAAGGAAAAATTTCCACGATACATAACTGAGACGCATAAATGAAAATCAAATAACATTATTTCGCCGTGCTTTTAGTCGGAACGGCTGAAAATCGACGTATAACAAAGAGAGATTCACAAAAAAGAGGACGTATAAAGGATAGAGAGTGAGAAAAAGAGAGAGATTTACAAAAAAAGGATGTATAAGGGAGAGAGAGAGAGAGAGAAATTCACAAAAGAGAGGTCTAGAATAACTGAAAGAAAATCAAAACAGATTTATCTGATTCGAAACTTTCCTCCATTTAAAAGTTTTTTTGAAAAGAAAACAATATATAATATTTTATTATCGTCAAAATTAAAATTTTTAGTATGGCGTGTTTTTAGAAAATGGTTATCGTTTTAGGAGACTTGCAGGAAAAAATGGGTTAAAATGTAAAGATTGTATCGGTGTCATTTTACTTCCTCGCTAAATGCACTCGGACCACAAAAATAATTATAGGTGCTATTATTATTATTACAAATGTTAAGCGTTTGACTATTTAGTCATTAACCTTCAAGCTTTATAATATTTGTTAATATCATGAGAAGTTTTTAGTGCATTGCACACGTTAAGATAATCCGATGTCATTGGCTGGCTACTGTTGCGCAGCTTGCAATCAAAGCTTTCAGCCAAACCAAAGCTGAACAGTGAACTCGAATAGTGATTTTTTTCTGCCTTTCGAACGTTTTCAGTACAGTAACATTGCAAAAGCCGAAAAATTCTAGATAATAAAAATTTGATGGCTCTTTTTCCTCCTTCATCGCTCTGTACTTTCGTGCCTCCATTGAATATCACATCGGCTGAATTTTAGTTGTTTGGAAAGCCTCTTCGCAGTCATCAAGAGCTCCCGTGTACGTACCCATTTAAACTACGTTTCTTCAAATTCGAACATAACTGTACGCCAATCTTGGTTCGTCAAATGGCTCCAGAGCTGCTCAACAAAAGCCAAAAGCTAATAGAAGTCACTTATGTTGCAAGCTTTGGTGTTCTTGGCGTCTTACAACCGCCAATAAAAGTCTCGGACCTGGACTCAACAGATTGCGGCTAACCGTATTTGCTCACCTCAAAAAGAACCTGGGAATTTAGAGTGAATTAAGAAAAAATATGGGAATTTAGAGTGAATTAAGAAAAAAATATGGGAATTTGGGGTGAATGGAACTCACCAAGCTAGCATTCACCAGCATTTATTTAGCAGCAGGTCATCCCTCAGGTATATTCTACGAATTTATTTTAATTTGTAATTTTGTACCTGAATAGTAAAATGATACCAAATACTGGTAAGAGGGAGATACATGAGTGAGTTCACTGTATAAACTGTCATATTATGCCTTTATTATAAATTCATCATTTACTGCATTTACTCCATTGATTAAATCGGCAAAATATTAGTATTAGCAAGCAGATGCTAAAAAATATAAGCTAGCTTGATTATCGATATATTGCTTAGTTAATCGTTTACTTACATTAATCAGTAAATCACGAACATAGCGGCAATGTAAGTAACATGGCCATCATATGATCTGCATCCAACGAAATTTGAGAGTATGCAGACATATCGAGTCATAGTTTATTTAAAAAAGTAAACGTTGCTTTAGATAATTGACATTGAAACACAATGGAAGTCATACAAATAGTTAGGAGAACATTTAATTATCAAATCAGAACTTCACTTATTAATTGGAATTTGTAGATTATTATTGTAAAAGTCTGTTTCGTGTAAAGGTTAAAAAATTAACCTGCAAGGAAATTGACTTCCTTTTTAGGAAAAAAAAGTAAAAGTTGAAATTAAAAGTTAAAGTTATAGAAACAGGAGACAGTGTTAAAGGTAAAAGTTAGAAATAAAAGCAACAGTTAGAATTAAAGTTAATCATTATAAAATTAAAGCAAAAATTTTCCCAGAATGCTTTATGATCTTATCCATTTCTCCTTAAACTCCTTCTGCTTGAATTTTGTCTTCTCAATTTTTTTCTTCTTAAACTGCTTCTTATTAAACTCGTTACTTCTTATTAATTTGGTTGCATCTTCTTATTAAATTTGTTATGGATTTTTAAGTATACAGGTATCCCTCAATATATGCCGTTAATTGGTGCCACGAGTGTACCGCCCATATCGAAGTTAAGAACCAATGGGAAAATTGAAATTCTTTCACGATGTTTTGGAGCATTCGTTAGAAGACTTAATTTTTACCTCTAAGTTACGTTTTAACCGTGTGTACAAATAGCAATATGTATATATAACGTACTACTAAATAATAATGAAATGTAAATTAGCTAAAGATAATTTATAGACGTATTAAAGACTTAAGGTACAAAACAAATGAAAAAGTTTTGTGCGCCCATACGGTACTAAACTACTTTCTAGAAAAATAATTGTCGATCGAAGTTTGGACAACGGTAGCTGCCTTTTTATCTTCATATAATTTACCATAACAGCTAATATCTTTTTCAAGGTTTTGACAAAGAACAATGCTTCTTTCCACATTTGGATCGAAATCTGTAATTTGTTGCTTAACAGTTTCTAAATATCTTCTGGAGATCCTTTAAAAAAATTTCCTTTGGAAAACACTCTTCTCCTTTAGTCGGAATTTCTTCTTTCTCATAATAGGCACGCTGTTGCGCTAATTCTATAAGATCGATGTCAGTGAGTTCCTGCGAAAGTGAATCTATGCATTCTCTTACATTGAGGGCATCAACGTCTTCAACTCCAAGACCCTTTCCAATGACGCTAATTTCTGCAATAGCATCATCAGTCTCATTTTCGACGTCATAAAAATCACTTGCGCAGTGCGGCAGAAGGTAATTCCACACAATTCTCACTGAAGTAGCTGTAATTTCTTGCCAAGATTCATGAATATTTTCAACTGCTTGCCTAATATTAAAATCCTTCCAGAATTCGGTTAGTGAAATTGTACCTTCCCCCGTCATAACTTGAACTGCTTGTGCGAAGGTTCTTCTTAGATAATAAGCCTTGAACGTTGATATTGTGGTTCATTGGCTGTAGCAAAGACGTCGTATTTGGTGGTAAAAATACGACTTTAATATTTACACACAGATCATTCAGTGCAGCAAGATGACCATTGTCAACAATTAAGAGGGCTTTACATGTAAGATTATTTTGCTTGCAATAGCCTTCGATTGCTGGACAAAAATAATTCTTAAATCAATCTTCAAACAAAGCTTGCATAACCCAAGCCTTTTTATTTCCCCACCAAATTACAAGCAGCTTTGTTGCAACCTTGGATTTAGTGAGCGGTAAATTAGCACGAGTTTCAATTTGAAATCGCCTTCAATGTTTCCTCCCAACAGAAGAGTTAAGCGGTTTTTCGTGACTTTGTAACCAGGTTGCGATGCTTTATTTTTAGCTAGAAAAGTTCTAGAGGAGATTTTATTTTCCAATGAAGGCCTGTTTTTAGGCCAAATTTTTAATGCTAACAAAGCATTAAAAATTTGGCGGTCATCGTAGTTATTTGTTTTTCAAAGATGCAGGATATTTGGCGGCTGCATCATTATCGGCACTCGCCGCTTCCCCTGTTAATTTGACGTTGTGCGTTCCAGTTTGAGCTTTGAACTTTCCAAGCCATCCTTTACTGGCAGAAAACGTCGTAGTATCTCCTTTGATTTTGTCTTCTTCGAGAGATGAAAACAAGCTAAGTGCTTTTGCCATCATGTTATTGGTACCAATTGGAATCCATTTTTATTGCAATCTTCCAACCAAGTTATTAAAAGATTCTCCATTTCAACCAAAATAAGATTTCTGTTCCTAGTGCACTGCATGCTAAAAGATAATGAACCGAACTTACCTTGTTCCACATATTCATTAAATTTTGACAAAATTTGTCTTACCGTAGACTCATTTAGGCCTAGAGTCGTGCCTATGCGTACTTCGCTTTCACCATTATCAAATCGTTTTATAACGTCAAATTTCGTATCCAAAGTAATAACTTTACGATGTTTTTCACTGGATTACACTGGCACATCACTTTTCCTTTTGAACTTAGTGAAATTTTACAGAGCGAGCGTGAAACACGGTCTGAAGACACAGCTTTTTACACGTGGTCTTCAATGAACGAAATTGTGTGTTACCGTGAAAAAGTGTTACCAACTCAGAGCTCTCTAGACTGGCAACATAGAAAACCCTAAATCTAGCGGTTTTCCGCTAGATTTAGTTTTTTTTCTCCCCACAACCGCATTAATCGAAATTTTAGGGCACATATATAGAGGGATGGCATGAATGTTTGGAATCGTGTTAATCGAAACTGTATATATTGAGGACATATATTGAAACTGCATATATTGACTGCATATATACCTGTATAATTAAGATATAGTTTACTTTTAAAAAATAAAAAAATAAATACACAATTTCTGCATATTTGCTATAGATATAGAAGAATCCGAAGTTTTTATAATTCGAATCATTGTAGCAAAGTTCAAAGCATTATTTATTTGCAACCAAATTTAGTTATTATAATAATTAAAATTTACATTATTGTGGAGCAAACAAATGAAAACGGAGGATACATTATAACTAAAATTTTTATATAACATAACCGCTATTGGCATGAAATACGCTATATATATATATATGTGTGTGTGTGAATTTTTATCTATGCATTTTGGTTCAAAATTTATATAAAAGCAAGAGATTTGTTATAGAATGATCAATTCAGATTTTACAAGTTTATGTAATTTAACTTTTACCTGATACAGTGAAACCTGCTAATAGAAATAAAATACAGGGTACCAGGGAGGAAATTTACATACAAAAGGTTAAACACTGGTACCTGTGTTTAACCTTTTGTATGTAAAAGGAACTTGCTAAGTTGACCATATGCTAATTATGACTACTTGATAAGGAACAAAAACAAAAAAACTTATCAAGTAACGTTTAGTATCATAATAAGTTGTCCATATGTCTAAAATTGACCAAGAAAGTGTGACTTCTTTGGTGGTAAACAGCAAATTTTACTGTGTTTTACTTTTCAAAGCTTTTACCATGTTTGGCGCAGTATAGCCCAGATGCTCTTGCGCCATAAAACACCTAAACAAACAACAAACTTTTCAAAGTTTGAAACTTAGATCACCTGAAAACATTGCGGATAAGTTTAAGGCGTTTTTAAAAATGAATAGAAATTTATTTACGCTAGTATTAAGCAAGAACGTGTAAAAAGAAATATTTTCATTCTTAAAGCCAAAATTAGAGGATATTAAATAATCAAAATGGAGCAATGTGTCGTTATTTTTAATGAGGTTTATTTAGAATTTTACCTTTCCCAAAGTTGTAAGATCGACATTTGGATATATTTTGCAAACCACAACCAAATTTTATTAACTGAATCAGACTCAACGTCATGGGAAACAAAATATCCATATCTATTATGATTTATTAAAAAATATGGGAACCTTGTCTACTTTGGATAAATAATAATAAATTTTGTTTTAAAAGTTAAAAATTAATAATTTTCCCAAATTAAAGTTTGAGATAAACCTACCAATGTAACAAATTTTACAAAATTATAAATTATATTTATAATTTATAATTTTAAGGACCCGCTTAACATCAGACTGGTGGTAATGTGTTTAATAGGAGTAAAATTTTTTAACTTGACTCGAATTTTTTTTATTTCTGACTCGAAAATTTCAAAACTTTCTGTTAAGAAATTTAAATTTCTAATTATCCCCTACATGCACACGTATTTATTTTCAAACTACATTTCAAACCATACAATAAAACCATTTATAAATTATTTATGACTTCGTATTTTTCACAATGGAGGTATTGGTAGTAGCTTTAAACTCATCAATTACAAAATGATTTCCATTTATAATTTTATATCGTAAAATCAAGACTTACTGCTTATTCCGGTGATATAAAAACTTAGATTTACAACGATTAGGGATGGGGGAAATAGATCAAGAAACAGATGCAATTTTTGAGACTTAAATAGAATTGGTATTTTTGAAATTCCATCCATTGGGCTTTGAAAATCCGTTCAAAAAAGCAATAAATTACAGAAAACTGGAATTTTTCCAAAACAGACAATAGGTGATAAAGCACAAGAGAAATTTCGAAGCGGAGACATAAAGAAAAGCATATTGACATATAAACCTCTGGCACGTAGTTGCCATGTAGACAGTAAAGTATTTTTTTACAACGCCACTCAGAAAGCAAAAAACATTAGATCCATTGGCGACGAATAGGAAAACAAGTTCTTCTTCAGGGATTTCCAGAAGGGAAAGTAAAAAGCCAAATATTTTGAAAGCAGCTTATGCCTTGAAAGTTTTGTTACGAAGTGGATTATCGCCCCAAAGACTTGTAAACAGATTATTCAACAAATGCTTTTTAAAGTCTTAATCCTATAAAGAGGCGGACAGGCAATTAGACATCGATCATAGTTTACTGACGAGAGAAATGTTGTGTTTAAATTTGATCTAAGGGTCATGAAAGGCTTTCAGATAAATTTAAAAATTACTTTTCTTTCTGTTCTAATAGTACTTTAGCACAGTGCTTCCCAATTAGCTTCCATCGGTGGCCACTTTGGTTCTTGTTTTTGGTCGGCTGGCCAGAAAAAATTCCCTTATATGCTATATAGACATTGGGAGGAGGCTTATACCCCCAGAAATCTTCTGATTCAACGAAATAGCATCGAGGTAAGAGCCTCAGCCCCCCTCCAGAAGAAAATTACCTCCCTGGAAAAAATTTCAGCGTCTTACCTTTTGTGGCCGGGCCAGCTTTTACTGTCGGAGGACCGCCAATTGAAAATCACTGCTTTAGTGAAAATTAAACATCAGTTTAAACATGTTGCCTTGGCACTGTGAATAGCCAATTTTTTTTATGAATGTGGTGATGGTGCAGTGGTAACGCGTTTGACTAGAGTGCAGTTATCCCAGGCTTGACTCCTGGCCATGAAAAAACAAAAAAACAAAACGCTTACCGAAGTTCGGGGGTTGGTTCCCTAGTCCTTAAGAGGTTCAAATTCCTTGAAAGATTGTTGCAGCCTACGTTTGAAATCCTTGAGCCGTAAAAAAAATTACATGGGTAGATATTGATCGATGTGATGTTTTTCCCTTTTATCAATAATAATTTAATTTAACAAAATAAAATATTGCATATATGAATTTATTTGGATTAAAATTATTTGAAATATCAGTGTGAGAAAGATGGATTAGAAATGGATTAATAGGATAAGAGTAGACTTAAATATTTGGTAAATAGTTGACGTTTCTTAGTGTGAAACATTTTATATGGATAGCGGTACGTTTTTTGGGTAAGTTTCCTTGGAGCGAGAAGAGATATTGCCTAAGTTCATAGATAAACTGAAGAATTAGTTAATATCTTACAACTAAATATTGTTGCGTTGATCGGGAAACTAGGTTTAAGACGTTTTTAAGTAAGGAAGTTAGAGTATTTATCTTAAAATCATAAACATGTAGTTTGGCGACAAAGTTTATGTAAGTTTTTTTAGAGAAGATCGTTTTCTGTCATAAAGCAACAATATTGACCCTGCGTAAGTTCTTATTACTACTACATTTTATGTGGTTTCAGAGTGTTTATAATAAAAGGTCCAAAATTAGTAAGTTTAGAAGGTCCGAAATAGTTACTATAATTTGAAAGGTCCAAAAATAGTCAACGGAAATCTGGAAGGTCCAAAATAGCTGTTTAAGACACAAAAGGTCAGATGTCGCTTTGCCTTCATTTTCAGGTCTTATTAGTTACTTGAAGTAATCGTCGATTACTGCTCTATTTGTTTGTCCGCCTCTCGTTCCAATTTATATTTAAAAAATACATAAAAATTTAACAAGTTACAAAGTTATATCAGTTTAAATAATTATTTTTAAAAATTTAACATTGTTAAGATCGTATAAATCGAATAACTATTTTTTAATTATGAAATGTTAGCTACATGCCTCAATTTATGTGCATTCGAAGTGTGTCTTACATTTCTGAATAAAAAATTATTTTCTATTATAAAGTAAGTTATTCATGCTAAGAAAGCTATGTAGAAATTCTGAGTAAATTAAAGTTTTCTATTTCAGCTAGGGAAATGACAAAAAATGATATATTTCCCTGAAAGCAAGGCTTTGATCTTTTCCTATCAGAAATAATCAAATTTAAGTAACCAATATTTGAGGTACAATAATAACGTGAGTTTGACATTCACCATTGTAGTCTTAGACGAAACGAGAAATTGCTTAATAATGTAAATTGATGAGTAATATACGAAATTGATCGATTTCTACCACGTTTATTTGGTCTTCCGTTCTACTGTTGTTTAAAATCTGGGCCAAAATGTACACCTGCTAATGTTTTTCCATTTTATGTCAATATCAGTATGAGGTGTCATAGCTCAAACAAGAAAAAAAGTTAAGAAAATGACAATGCTTCCCCATTAAGGAGTTGTTGTTTATTTCACTCACTCTGAATTGCTCAAGTGCTGTCAAGAGATTCGCTTCCCCTCTGAAGTCTTTCATATGTGGTCGAAGCCTATAACATTAGTCATGACCTAGGGTCAAAAATATACACTGTGTGTAAATATTATGTATCGTTGCGTTCGTACTTGGCTGTTTTATGTTAGGTATAAAGTATATTATGTTGTATCGAGATTTAGATGAGGATGGCATTGGATTTTAGAACATGTTGATGCGTTTAGTTAAATATTTAAAAGCCCTTGTTTACCAGGTGGTAGATAATCTATGAGGAAAGAGGTGATGTCAGAGCAGTGTACAAACCGTTCTATAAAAACAGCCGTTTTGCTAAAGCTGTTATTTTATTACGATCTGTTAGTTAGAAGTAAAGCGAAAGATACGTTTTGTTGTACAAATAATATATCCTTCACGTACCAAAATAAAAAATCTTATAGTTTCATTCTGATTTCTGAATATATGACTCAAACATTTGAACATTTATGTAGTTGCTATACTAAAGATTTTAAATTAAACTTTATTTTAAACGGAAATAGAGATTTTATTACTAATACATTTGACAACTCTGCATTATTAGCTTGCAACCTTATATACGGAGAAAGAGAGCGTTGTTCCATATTCTCCTTTGTCTAGTGGTCAAGATACTTCGGGATAACCAGAGGGATCCTGGTTCCAATCCAGGACGACGACGAAGTTTACTTTTCCCATAAACGAAAGAAGCTCTAGATTGAGCTAATAATACGTGGGTGTCAAATTTATTGGTAATAAAAAAAGTCCCCTATGAAAAACTCACAAAAAACTCGCCCCGGTGGCTTTGTGTGTTGACCATTATTTGGCAATTGTGTTATCCCTGCGAAGGGTAATAATATCTACAATATAGGCTTTGTTTTTTTATGTCGTACATACTTGAACTTACTTCGTTTGGGAAGAACAGACGAGTAAGATTGATTAAGCCCATGCTGCTCTACGAGACACTACAGATATTATAAGTTATACGAAGGAATCAAAAACCGCGCATAAAATTTTAGATATTTTTTGATTAACATACACTAACACTTTATAACAAGCTTTATTAAGGTTTTTCATAGAATTTCATCAGATCTAAATACTACATTTCATAGAATTTTATTAAATTTAAATAACACTTACCATCGAATTTCATCAGCAAATTTCCTTGTTAGATTTTTATATAATTTTTTTCATCAATATTTTACAACAACATACTTATCATCAATATTTTACATCAATATTCATCAAAAATATTTTATATCAATATTCATCATAAACATTTTACATCAATATTCATTATCAATATCTTACATCAATATTCATCATCAATATCTCACATCAATATTCGTCATCAAAATTTTACATCGATGTTCATCAAAAACATTTTATATCAATATTCATCATAAACATTTTACATCAATATTCATTATCAATATCTTACATCAATATTCATCGTCAATATCGCACATCAATATTCATCATCAAAATTTTTTATTATATCTTTGTCTATTTTTATAATAATTCTTTGCCAGTTTTCAAACCAGTACAGTAATTTCTAACAAGTCTAATTTTTCGATTTTAAACGAACAGAATGAGTGTATGATTATCCTAAGTTAAGCAGATAGTTGCGACCATATTATTCGAAACGTGGAAATGAAAAATATAATCGCAACTATTTGCTTAAATAATGAGTGTATGATTATCGTAAGTTCAGCAGATAGTTGCTTAGCTAATGAGTGCATGATTATCATGAGTTAAGTAGATAGTTGCGCCCATATTGTTAGAAAAGTAGAAATGAACAATCTGGTCGCAACTATCTGCTTAACTAATGAGTGTATGATCATCATAAGTTAAGTAGATAGTTGCGACCATATTGTTCGGAAAGTGGAAATGAAGTTGTTTCTCGCAATAGGTTGGAGAGCGCATTCCACAATTTCATGCCGATGCGAACAAATCTCTAGTTTAATAGTGATTCTTGCGCAGTTAGGTAAGGATTTCTTGTAGAATATTCGTAGGTTGGTAGTTGCGATGAAAAGAATTAGAAGATGCATTTTATTGATGCAGTTAAATATGAAGGTTTCAATTTTTAATTTAAAAATGCTCTTTAATTAGTGAGCTTTGCAGATTTCGAGCGATATCTGTTGTAGGAAGCGACATGCAGGTAGAGGAGAAATAGGTTTTAGAAGTGTAAATATTCTTTGGAGATCAAAGTTGGTTGCATTATCCAAGATAAGGGACAAGTAAAACACACGTGAAAAGCTAATTGAACAATAAATTTTAATTAGCCCATTTTGTGGCAAAAAGAAACTAAAATGTCGAATTATTCGTAATTTTAATTTGCAAAATATATTCTTAAAAGATTCTTTGCAAAATAAACAAAGCTACACCACACATTTTTCTTTTAAACATCTATACAGTGACTAAAATTCCTATCATATACAATATATCTCAACAAAAGTATATTAAAAGCAAATTTCATGAACAACTTTTGTTGTTCTACTTCTGATATGTATTTGGAGACGAATAATTAAAGCGAATTGCTACAGGCGGGACCGTGCCGAGGAGTTTCATCATTTGAGGCAAAAATAAAAATGGCGCCCCTCTCCCATAAAAAGTATTAGTTTATGATATTTGATATTTTAAATCATTGATTATGTATATATATTTCTATTACATAAACGTCTGCCTAGTACCACAATACACCCCCATGCAACTTCATTTGTGTGGCGTCCTTCAAGTGTCCAATCCGAAGCGACTGTTTTTTTTTTGCTACGCCCTCGACCTGGTTCTGGTTCCAGCTACGTTTCGTACCAAGCTTACAGTAATTATGTGAAGATATGGTTTAGTGGCTTATTTATCTTTAAACGAATAAATGAACGATTTTGTAAATTTATCATGAACTAGCGGATCCGTTCAGCGCTTCGGTCATCGACCGATTCGCCACATCGCTCGTACGTATGCACAGCAGCGAGTAATTTGAGGTGGGAGTATAAAGACATAAAGAAAAAGAAGATTCAGATGACTCGTGTCTTTGGAAAGGATGGGAGAATATAGGAAAATTAAGAAGATTAAGAAAGATAACTAACTCAGCAGGAAGAAGCCAAGCGGGACGCTTTAGGAGAAGGCGAATGGATGGAGTGGAAGAAAGTCTCAGGAAGAAGAGAATAAGCAAATAGTGAAGGAAACATTTAGATAGAGGAAAATGGGCAATAATCGTCAAAAGAAAATGGTACTGGTACTGCGAAGACTGTAGTGTCCGAATTAAAAAAAAAAAAACGAACATCAGAGAAAAAAACTCTGTAAACATGTTTAGTTTTAATGAAAGAAACATTAAGGAATGCAATATTTTAAGCAAATCAAATAGAGGGGGATTTCGTGAGAAAGCGGCTCTCAAGGAGTGGACATTAGCACGGCTTCCACAAAGCGGCGCTTGCCGAGTGACGGTATTCTATATAGCTTTAATGTAAGATATAACCAGGTTAACTCAAAGTGGTGTTCCATGTTTACACAACATAAAAGTAGTTCGAAAAGGTTATCCTTCTGTAATAATTTGAAAAGCATAAATTCTAATAATTTTGTTTCAACCTTTGAGAATCAGAGATATTTTTACGTTGGGTGACAGTGTCCCAGTGTACTCTATCCAGGGTGTTCCATTGTGCCCCAAGAGAGAGAGAGACACACACACACCAAAAGTTACAATTTGCATACCACTAACAAATAAAACGAAAAACCATCATACATATGCAATAAAGAAGCTTTAAGTTACGGATTAATACAAGAATATTGGTTATTAGATGATAATTTAATGCACAAATGCAGAAAAACAACACTTATCTAATTTTCCCACAAGGTCAGATGAGAACAAAAATGGCTATTGCCTCCCTCCAAAGTAAGTGATAGCTGAAATCTGTTTGTAGAGTGTAGCCACACAAGTTGACAAAGTGTAGTGTATTTTTCCATTTCTTAAACATTTTTACCCTAGTAAATAAATCAATCGTCCCACTGTGCTCCGTGGCCCACTGTACCCCGTTCTCCCTATATTATGGAATATATTTTTATATTCAAAAATATTTATTTCACATATAAGCGTATTTCGTGTAGTTTAAGTCTATTTTTGTAATGTTCTTTAAAAGTTCTCTTATTAGAAGAAATTAATTTTCTACTCTAATTTTATAGAGTTTATTATTTGATATGGTTATTTAGTCAAGATTTATCTATAATTCGCTACGTAAATATCATATCACTTCAACATCGCTTCAAGTTATTAACTATTTACAGTCCTATTTGTTTACATTTTGAAAGCTGGAAAACAAATTTAAACATTTTAACTTAAAACACCCTTTTCAATCTTTAACTTTTAGAGAGAACAACATCTGTAAGTAATATTTCGTTTCAAGTTTCCAGATATGATTTGAATTAGAAACCAACTGCTTTAAGGTATACTTTCTAAATGTCCGTTACCGCTATTTTGAAAATCTTGTTCCTTCCTTGTGGCCTGTTTTCCTAAAAAATTGGACAACATATGCGATGTTAACGAACATTTTTCTGGCCTTTTGAATTACGCTTCTAAGACGAAATAAACGGCTTTCCAAGACAGCAATATTTCATGGCTTCTTAGTAAACTCGTGTGATTTTCAAGATGGCCCGTGCAAATCTAATATTTATTGATCTTAAGCTGACACATAGGTGATAAATTGTTTAGTTGATCCAAACGATATTTATATCATCTTTGCGCTCCTTGTATATTTACATCAAACAATTATCTAATGGTTACCTTCATCGGCGTACACAGGGGGGTGTTGATGGGGGTTTTAACCTCCCCACATTGAGATTATAATCCCCTCATATGAACTTTCTGCGTAAGCTTATGGCTGCCTTATGTGTCATTGGATTTACTGAAAATATTTAACAGTGATATTAGAAACTTTTAAAATATTTAAAGGTACTTCCTCAGCACAGCGTATTTTCGTACAAATCGAACTGAACAACATTTAAAGATGTTACTGAATTCTTCATTTGCTTTCTGATATCGGTCTTCATTTCCTTTATTTAAAGAAACATTTGTAAATAAATCCTTTTGAACATTTCGCCACTACCCTTTGTTTTGTATGACTTTTCTACCTTTGTCAGAAGCCGGCAGCGGAGTCCTCTAAGTGTAGATATTTTTATCTTAATTTGTGCGTTTTCATTTCTAATCTCGCGTAGTACGGTGATTCTTTTTACCAGTTTCCTTTAATGGCTTAGTCTACGCTATTCACATTCCGTTTGTATGTTTTCGGCATTACGTAAAAAAAGAAGCTGAACTAATTTGAATTCGGCAAGAGCCTTCATGGGTACGCTTTAGCAATGTAAATGAAAAAATTTATAATTCATTAAGTGAAAGTCTAATATTTTGTACGTCCTCGAAACAAATTTGTTATTGTGTCGCAATTCTTTACGATTAATGGCGTAAATAGATTTTCTTTGGACAAAACCCATTGTCATGGTAGTTCGCTCTTGAACTGGAGTTCCAGACGTGATTTCATTGCCTTTTCACATTTTCTATAAACAAATACTATTGCCCATTCCTTTCTAGAATAAGGACCTTTATGAAATTAAAGGCATTGGGCCGTTTCTACAGAAATCATCTTGCACAAAGACATGTATTAAATTCTCACTGACGGATTTTCAACGACGGAAAGCTGACAACACCCTGACGAACATGGAAAGAGTCGTCCACGTTTCGTGATTTTGGCCGTCTAGCACCCAAAGTGAGGGGGTAATGTGGCAGCATTTGAAAGCGGACGGAAAAATAATAATTTCTGGTGAAAAATAGGCTGGATTTTGTAACTGGAAAACGTTATTTCTCCAGACTGTCACGCTATTTTCAGATTAAGAAATTCTACATTTATAAGGAAGGACAGACAGAGAATTTCCAATAATTTTCCCGATAATTTATTGTACATTAAACAATTTTGCCTCAAATAATTTGTGTGTAAAAACGGATATATGTCTTTTAATTTTCTAAACAATGCATTGTACTCGTGTTTAGAAATTGTGCTAAATTAGGATTAACAATATAAGATACAAAGCGAGCACTTAAGCTTTTGGATACGTGAACAGCAATTCTTTAGCAGGAGTTATAAATAATATTTCTGTTATATTAATCATTTTAAAGAATTCAAAGACATAATTTAAGGAAATGAAATAGAGGTAAATAAAAAATTCAAAGAAGTAATTTAAAGGATTCAAATAAATAATATCAAGAATTCAAAGAAATAATTTAGGAAATGAAAATGGATAATATAAACAATTCTTATCTAGATAATTTTAAGAATTTAGAAATTTTTTTGAGAAATTAAACTATGGGCATAAAAGTGCAACACACCACTATGAAGGGTTTGATTAATCGAGGATTAATATATTTAAAAATATACGAAAAGTTTAAGACTAAATATTTTAAAACTAAAAATGATTATACGAAAAAAGATAAGGAAATTCATAGAAATGAAAAAATAGATTTTTTCAGAACACAATGAAAACAATTTCCGTATAAATGTAGGATTTAATTTAATTTTTAAAATTTCCAAAATTTAGCGGCAAAGAATTTTTCATTTTTTTAAGTAAAATTATAAAGAAATACCAAGAGGGATTTCCAAAATAATAGTGAGAGAAGAGATGAGGATTAAAATTTAATCATGAGAGGATTAAAGCTGATTTTGGATATGATTAATGGACACGTTTTTTACTGCTCTAAGACAGAGGTGCCCTTCAGCACTTTTGAATTTTATCAAGAAAAGTTATTTTTAATGAATTTAATTTTTTGAATATCTAATTAAGATGTGCAATTAAACAAAAAAAATAATTTATTATATCGAAGGAAATTAACAATTTAAGAGCAAACAAGGAGTTTATCTTTTTACGTTTACGTAAAAATATATTTTTACAAAAAGATTTACAAAAGCATATTGTATTTTATTCAGTAAGTGGAAACAATTAAAAATACTGAATTGACGACAGAGAGTAAAGGAAATTCATCGTAAAATATATAACTTTACAATTTATAAAGTGGTCGTCTGCCTAAAGCTTCTTAATATGGTATTCCAATATGATCTAAAATATAAAATTTACGTTCAGATATACCGATAAAATCGTTATAAAGTTTAATGCAAGAGAGCCACACAACAAAAAAAAAATTGGAAAAATATTAACACTATCTGCAAAGTAAGATCTGCAAAGTGAGTATCTGCAAAGTGAGGATGTGCAAATACCGTTATAGTAAGACTTTCAAATATCCACATATATATAGCTCAAGAACTTTTTGTGCAAAGAAAAAGAGCATTGCCTCGAGTCGCAATCGAGCCGGTCTCTGTTTGAATCAGAGCGCCGTAACAGACTGGACCACCAGAGTATGAGAAACGATACCCTTTTCTCCATGTATAAGGTTTTTTTTTTCAAATAGCACAACTACAATACAAATGGTTAACAGTAAAAATCCCTGGGGCAGTATCTTTTGTTCGTGCGGAATATTTTTATTTTAGAATGATGTTCAAACATTCGTGTAACCAGCTTTATTTCTTCTGTACAAAAAACTTCAGCTTAAGTTGTATAAATAGGTGTTGAAGAGCATTTCTCTAAAACATATATTTTTAATGAATTCCATGTTTGTCCCGTGAGGCCTTCGAGTGTTAATTATTTGTTTGGGAATTGTGCTATTTTGAACTGGAGAAATGACGACGGCAGACACCAAAACAGAATGTCGATGTTCGTTAGTTTCAAGTTGAGACTCATGAACTGAAGTCAACGAAATTGACATAACTCCAAGTTGGGGAATTTTAAAGATTGTGATGGACTCCAGCGTCCACACGGTAAGATTCGTAAACAAACGACGATGACTGATACTAGAACAAAACGTCGGAATATCCAATCATCTGAGCAGAAAACATGAACGTGGACGAGCGATCTTGTCTAATTACAAGCTTACAAATATCGTCTATGTCTATGTATATGTCTATGCTTTGTAAGTCATTATAGTTAGCGGAGTATTGCGACAGAAGTCAACTAAGCAACTTAACCTTTAATTTAGTAATATCTTTTATTTAATTTAGGAGAGGTATTGGGCAAATAAATACATGGTACACAAGTAGCCTTTTAATAATTTTATATTTATATGATTAGTCCTTGTTTTGTATGTGTGTTTGAGGGCTGAGTGGCCACGAAAGAACTTCGTGCATTACAGTAATTACATAAAATAATCTTAGGAATGCACAAACTACAATAAAACCTCCTTAACGAACACTCCTGAATACAAGAAACCTCTATTTTAAGGGCATTTTCCCAATTCCCAATACCAATGTTCGTTATCCCTCAACCCTCCGGAATAGTGGACAAATGCTAAAGCCCGTTATTCAGAGGTTTTACTACATAAGTAATTAAATATAATATGTATTAAAACTAATAACAAATGCTCATACGATACGTTTCAAGAATCATCTACAGTTAAAAAATTTTAAGTTTATCTTAAAAAAAAAATATATATATATATATCATCATCATCATATTCAACCATTATCTATCCACTGCTGGATGAAGGTCTCTCCAAATGCTTTCCACACAAGTCTATCCTGAGCAATTCGCTTCCACGTCACCCCAACCTGTTTTCTTATTTCATCCACCCATCTAGTTTGAGGACGTTTTCTAGGTCTTCGGTGGTCTCTTGGAATCCAGTTCAGAATTTCTGTTGTCCATCGTTGATCAGTTCTTCTTGCAATATGCCCAGCCCATCGCCATTTCAGCCCTTTTACTTTAACAATGATGTCCTCTACTCTAGTTTGCTCTCTCACCCAAGTGTTTCTTTTTCGATCTCTCCTAGTTATTCCAAGCATGCACCTCTCCATGCTCCTTTGGGTTGTCTGTAACTTTCGTATTGCTCCAACTGTTTGACTCCATGTCTCTGATCCATAAGAGAGGACTGGCAATACACACTGGTTGAAGACCTTTCTTTTTAGACACAAAGGCAATTTCCCCTTCAGGATAAAACTGTTTCTTCCAAATGCACTCCAGCCAAGTTTAATACGTCTGTTGAGTTCTTTCATAATGTTGCCATCCATTGAAATCAGCTGGCCAAGGTAAATATATGAATCAGCAATTTCTAGCTCAATGTTGTCAACTTGTATTTTTGTTTCCTCTACAAAATTATTGAACATGATCTTAGTTTTTTGTAGGTTCATCTTGAGTCCAACTTCTTTACTTCTAGTTGAGAGCTCCTGTACCATGTCTTGGAGTTCTAATGGGTTCGTTGAAAAAATAACAATGTCATCAGCAAACCATTGACCAAACTAATCGATCAAATAATAAAAATAAGAGAACGTGATTAGAGAATGTCGAAAAGAAATAAATAACTTGCCAAAATTACATGAAAAAAGTGTGGATAATATTTTTCCGAGACCTACGTTTTTTTATCTCAAATTGAAGCTTTCATTTTCTTAGAAGAAAATAGGGACATTTCCCTGTTGCGGAGTCAAAGCGAAATGCCGATCACACGGAGAGTCGGAAAAGGTGGTCAGGTGTAGAAAATGAAAATATGCTGGCATAATTTTCTTTTTACGCAAAACAACATTATCAGATTTATGAGTTGAAAGTTGAGAAACACCTTATCATGCACTCCAGTGGAGAAGTAAAGATTAACTTAGGTAAAGTAATGAGTTAGTAATGCTGTTAAGGTTAGAAGATAAATTAACATAAATGATGGAATTAGAAGGGCATTTGACCCTGTAACAGTAAGTTTATTTGTGATATATGCACGTTCAATTTATACGAGGGCGAATCAGAAAGTCTTTGCCCCTATTTTTTATTAACCAAAATAAGGTACATACAGGTAATTACAAATATACGTACTATTCTACGTACCTTACACTATTTTTCCACATAGTCCCCACACCGGTTCAGACATTTGTCCCATCGCAGCACTAAATTTGAGATGCCCCTGTGGTAGAATTCGTCCGGCTGACTGTGGAACCACCGTCGGACTGCTGTCTTGGCTTCATCGTTGCACGTGAATCGCTGTCCTGCCAGGAACTTCTTCAGCGGACCGAAAACGTGGAAATCACTAGGGACGAGGGCCGGACTGTATGGCGGGTGGTCCAGACTCTCCCAGTGAAATGACCGGAGCTTGTCGGCGGTTCTGATTGCATACGGTCCGGACCTCGCCCCCAGTGATTTCCACATTTTCGGTCCGTTGAAGAAGTTCCTGGCAGGACAGCGATTCACGTGCAACGATGAAGCCAAGACAGCAGTCCGACGGTGGTTCCACAGTCAGCCGGACGAATTCTACCACAGGGGCATCTCAAATTTAGTGCTGCGATAGGACAAATGTCTGAACCGGTATGGGGACTAGTGTGGAAAAATAGTGCAAGGTACGTAGAATAGTACGTATATTTGTGATTACCTATATGTACTTTATTTTGGCTAATAAATAGGGGCAAAGACTTTCTGATTCGCCCTCGTAGAAGAGAAAGCATTGATTTTTAAGACAAGGAAAGATGTTGAAACTTATATTTTCTTATGCATGTATGTGTGTGTACAAAAATTTATTTTTTTACAAAAATAATTAATTTTTTAACTTTGACATGCAAATATTATAATACTGAAGTTTTCGTAAGCTGTTATGAACCCTCCTTCGCAAAATCGAACAAAGGAAATTACTTTATGGAACAATAGATCAACGACAAAAAATATGCAGTTGATTAAAAACTTTTGCATTTAAAAATATTTCTTAAATTGTTCAAATCTTTTGTACAAAAAGGAAGTTTGCATTAAAATCGGACAAAAATCTCTCTGCACTTGAAGACAAATATATATCATTTAATGAAATAAAACAGATAAAATCTTGACATACATAAATTATAATTCAAAGGTTTTTTTAAGATAAAATTTTTGTAAAAAAACTCAGGGTGAAGTTTTTAACATCGTTTTTTTGCTCCATCACTCAAATAAGGTCTTTTTCAAACCGATGGTCTGTCATCGTAAATTTCAAGAAATTTACAGAATTATTCAACTGAATTTTAGGAAAGGAAAAGAATAAAATTTAAAGGAGCCTTCAATTCTGACGTTGTCACGGACTAAAATTTAGAGGGCCGTTAAATTAGTTACAAACGTTGTACGGAATATTTACGTAGGCAATTTTGAAGATGAAAACTTCCGGAGAAGTTTAAATCCTTTGGGAATTGCATTTAATAGTTTTAGTTAATTAAGATATTAGTTAAAATGTTATGTTTAGCTTAAAATAATGGCTACTATGTAATTTTAAATCTCCTGCTTTTTATCTTTTTCAAGGAGATGTCCTTAGTAAAATAATCAAGAAAATTAAATTTTACTATTCACATTTTTCGGTCAAAACAGTGCCTTTTGACCAAAATATTAAAATATTGTGTCATTACATTTGTGGTCGCTTTCAACCACCTTCGTGGTGATTATGTTTATCGTGGAAGAGTAATAATACCTAAATTCATAATATCTGGTCAAAGCCTGCTTGTAGTCATGATGAAGGGGCAACTTGGGCAAGACAAAGAACATATGGGGCACAAGGCACCCTGGGATTGTTCTACATATATAAATAGCTCCATGGGGCAACTGGGCCACGCCTCCTGCTGGCCCCGGTTTGGATACAGGCCTGGGTCTAAGAGTTTCACTTTGAGTTAAAAAAAGAACCATCTGGGAATTAAAACTTTATTTTCTTAATTATATATTTAATTATATATCACCGGAGGGCCACTGTCTTTGCATTATATAAAAATAGAAAAAAAAAATCATACATACGATGCTTCTTTCTGCACATTTTTGAATAAAAATTGAATTAAAAATTATATATAAAGGGACAGCGTCTCTCGCACTCTGAAAATTTGAAGCTGAAAAGGAAAAGCTCGCCTAAACGAAAACCCCCCGAAAGTGTGGTCTTTCCAATCATGAGACGTGTGATCTAAATTCTGTATCAAAAATTCAATCGTACTTATTAGAAAGACGTATATTTTTAAGGTTTGTATTTCACTTTCACCAAACATTCAGGTTTCGTCTAGAATAAGGATGTGACAAGTTTGCTTTTAATGGTACTATAATTTGAATAATTGTTTATCTTCTTTTATATATGTTATCGCACTTGGCGGTGTTGACTTGAGAAGAAGTACTCAAGACGCCTCCTTGCAAGCTATTCAATTTTTGTATTTAGGAACTCTTTGACTGTTCGGCTTGTGTTTAAAATTGTGTCCTTCAGTAGTTCGATGCTGGTATTGGGGTCAGTATTAAGTATTTTCAGATTTCTGTACAGTGTGATTGCATTAGGCCTGTGGCTGATGGAATTATAGATACGCTGTCAACCCTTTCCATACGTCACATATCTTTGATTTCGTATCTGAAGTCTTGGCATTTGGTGATTTCTGTTGTGCATGTAGTGTGTATGTCGTTTGTGTTACTAAATAACTATACCTATAATTATTGTTTTTTGTCACTCCTTCCCTTTGATTTTAGTGGCCATTCTCTTTTCAAGTTAGCTTCATGTTCACTGGTTCTATAATGATATATAATAATATAGCTAATGATACAGAATAATAGATATAATAATAATAATAATAATAATAATGTAGTTAATGATATAGAATAATAATATAATGATATTATAGAATAATAGATAATAATAATATAGAATAATAGATAATAATAATATAATGATATAGAATAATAGATAATAATAATATAGAATAATAGATAATAATAATATAAAATAATAGATAATAATAATATAGAATAATAGATAATAATAATATAAAATAATAGTATAATGATATAGAATAATAGATAATAATCATATAGAATAATAGATAATAATAACTGATTCTATAATGGTAAGCGAAATCTGAGCACAGTGCTTATACTAAATGCTTTTGGGTCTATATCTGGATTTGAGCCTTAGAACAATTAGTTGCATATGAATATATAGTGGCTTGGTTACATATCAAGTGATCGATCTCCGATAAATCATCTTGAAATCTTGAGATGCAAAATTTAAATCCATTCATCTATCCATTACATACATAAAGACTGGGTTTTTTATGTGATGGTTTATTAAATGGTGAAAATATACCCAAAGAAATGGAAACATTACGGTACGTACTTTATTGTAGTGAAAGCCAACGATAATCTTTCTGATAGGGGAACTCCAAGGGAGAAATATTTTCAGAAAATACCGACATCAACTCTGTTTTTCCACACTTTTTCGTCCCAAAAGTACTTGACCATTGTCTTATGACACTTATTGTGACACCCGAACCATGATACATTTGCAAATAACCAAATTTACTATAAATTGCCACAGGTGTAGCCGAGGGGGGGGGGGCGGTTTTGGGAGTTGTAACTCTTTCTATCATAACGAAACTTTGTATATTTAACATAGGAATATATGAGTTGTAGTTTCGTAACCCACCCCCATTATGAAAATTCTGCATAAGACTGTAGGTGTACCAGTGAATCGAAAATATTTGTTGTCGTTGTTTACTTTACTTAGTAATTCATATACCTTATACGTTTTCTTGTGTCATCTTACATGATATACAGGATGTCTATAAATAAAATTTACACTTCGAAAGGATGTAACTGAGAAATTATCCAACAGAAAGACTTCATGTTTAGCATGAGGATACTTGCGGCTATGACATTCTGTTTAGCTCAAAATCAAAAGGTAATTATGAAATCTAGGGTAATATATGGCACTGCACTATCGTAGTGGAAAACTCAAAAAGTCACAAAACTAACGATACACACGGTACATTATGTTACTACACATGAGCACGTTTCATATGCTGTCGGCAGCGTGCTGAAGTCACAAGCCCAATTATAAAACGTAGTTTTACTTCAACTGCTTAGGATGTCGTGTATAATGTTAGTCTTGAAGAAAACTAGATTGCATATGTTCGCCATAGACGAAGTCTTTGAGACGTCTTCACAGCTAAAGGCGTGTTAATAATCATATTATTGTATGATCACAAAATGTACCATGTGTATCGTAATTTTTGTGATGTTTTAAATTATCCATTATAAGGTGTGGAACAACATCAATATTGTATTATCCTAGCTACAAGTTTCGAAATAAATGCTTGCATTCTGCGCCAAATAAAATTCCACAACGCACAGTTGTTCTCACGTTAAATATGAAGCATTCCCACTAAATAATACCCCAGTCACAGCCTTTTGACATGGAACGTTACTTGTGGACACCCTGCATAACTTACATGTTATTTTATATGTCATATCTCACATAATTTGTCCCACAGCCGTCTTCTGTTAAGAATATCGGCACTCGGCAGAGAACTGCTTCAAGGGAGCCGTGCTAGCGATCACTCCGTAGGAGGGTGACACAACGAGTCCCGCGTTGGCACAAGGATTTCAACTGTGGTGACCGAAGTTCGGAATCTTCTTTAAACTGTACGTCCAGCTTGTCAACCTGTCTGGTCAACAAGGTGAACTTAAGGCTGCTCCTTCTGTATTTCTTTCACCGTGTTATGTGTATGTGTGTTGGGTTTTTCCATGATTCTATTGGAGGCCTCCCATTGGTTCCCACTGGGTTTTTCCATTCTGCGGGACTACTCTGATGAAGGGTTTTCCAGAAATTTCAAGTATAAAAAGAGACAGAAACATAACATCGTCATTACTCCTGATGAAGGACTGCTGCTGATGCGTCCGAAAGCTTGAGTGATCTTTTTCATTGCTATTTTACCTCTTGTATGTAAAACACAGATAATGAAAAGCGCTTTCCCACCTTCAAGACAAGCAACTTCTGTTTCACACACATTTTTGTAAAACGCTTATTTTTTTTAGATATTTTATATTATTAACTTAAGTGGTCCACCCTGTATATTTCATAATAAAGAAAGAGAACATATTATGTTCTTTTTTCCTCCCATATGTTGTCGTACACGATAGCAGGTAAAAATATTTTGATATATTTTTATCCCGAGTGGAAACATTTACCAATCATTCTTTTTTTTTATCGTGCAAAACATTGGAATCAATATCGAAGATTTTAGGAAGACATGGTGCAACACGCAATGGGAAAAACCATTTAGCGGCTATTTATATCATGTATCCTTTTCTGGGCACACTTATTAAAAATTGAGAAGTTACAAATCTTTTGTGTTCATATGTGAATATCTTATTTTTTGTAAAGGAGCCAACAAAATTGAAGAAATAAATCATTCAAGCCATTTTATTACGCTGATGATTTGACAAAGTTGGGTCAGGTCCAGGTTCGGAGTTCGTCTAAAGGTCAAAGAGTTCGTTCAGCCTACACGGCAAATGGCCTCTGATGGAGAAAGTAAGTGGTTTACATTAAGGGCCTTATGTTTTAACTTAATCTTCCAGCATCCAAACGAATTCATGCATTTACTGGCCTTATTATCTACATAAATACTTTGTCATGTTGAAAATGGAAGAGCCGGGTCAATGCACTTAAAAAAAAAAGTTGTAATAATGTCCAAGTATTAAAGCTACTATTTCTTCATAAAAAAATGCAGGCTTATCACCATTAAGCTATATATATAAAATAAGCATTAAGCTATATATAAAACAAGCATTAAGCTATATATAAAATAAACATTAAGCTATATAAATATGTAACGTAGTGAAACCTGCTAAGTTGTCCATCTGCCTATCTTGACAGGAAACAAAAACGAAGTCTAAATCAGCTTACAAAGAACTTTTATAAGGCAACCGCTTGTCTAAATCGACCAAGAAAGTGTAGAATTGCTTAGTGGTCAAGTTAGCAAGTTTATTGTATAATAATTGATTTCAAAACATTGCAGTGAAAGTTTCATTGATGGAGTCTTGAGAAACAAAATTTCGTTTTCTGAATTAATGGCTTGGTGTTTATATATTTTGATTTTGTTGTAATGTATCGAATCAAGTTTGCGTTTAAGCATGCAGGCGTAACTCTCATTAATAACAGGTCAAATTTTAGACCATTGCCATAACTTGGGACATTGCAGTTTTTGTCTACCATTTTTGATTATTCAACCATCTTCCAAAATTGTTTAGATTGTCAGATAAAGGCAGCTATTTATCAGTTATGTCTACCTAGGGGCGCTACGATAGGAGACCGACTTCACCCCACCACATATTTACATTTCACCAAGATTACTTAGGAGTTTAACTTAAGCCCTACGGGGCCGGAGGAGGTGGACATGACCAATACGCCACAGGGTGCGTGACGTAAATACAAAGAAAAATATTATAGAGAACAAAGTATATTACCTGGAGAAAAAAAATCTGAACATCAGTAAAGAAAACCTTGCATCCATTAGCTAGCATTTTAATGCTTAGTAATACACATATTTTTATAACTAGTAAAATTTGACACTGGTCGGAATATACGAAATACAAATGAAGAAGGTAAAAGATATTTACCATCTGCAAAAATATTCGCAACGTTTCGAGAACTACTGTTCCCTTCATCAAGCGAAAGTGTCAAGGAAGTGTAGGTGTTCGGTATTTATACCCCAACTTTGGTTTTCCCCAAAGCTATCCCGCACTCGGGTTTTCCCCCCTGTCTGAATCTGGATTTTCTAAGAACTGTCCCGCACTCGGTAATTCCCCCTGTCTGAAACTGGTTTTCCCCCATCTCCTAGCAAAAATGCGGTAAGGTTCAGGCATCGATTTTGCGATGTTCATCGCCTTACTTCGCATTCGAAAAGTCTCCCAAGACTCCAGAAAAAGTCTACAATAGCGAGAAGTTACATTTTTATGAAGAACTTTTGTACCTTTCCAATCAGGAACATGACCTCTCTCTCTCTCCCGGGAGAGAGGTCATCTGCTAATAACAGTGTACAAGTATTCATGCTATTAACTCCAGAATTATGATGTTAATTGGGAACTTTCGCGTTAAGCGAATAGGGTTTACATTCGTTCATAACCGTTGATACAGAGAGGTGTGTGGGTTTGTCTGTTTGGGTTTTTACGAAGCAAGGACATTTAAGGTCATGCTGCTAAGGGATCTAAACCTCGGACTACGATAGGCAGAAAAAAAACGAAACTCGACCTACGATGATATTGTGAATAGAATTTGTCTATAAATCCGCACGATAGGTAAGTGTAGTACCAATTGTAGGGCCACTGCCCAGCAGTGGCCCTACAATTTTCCGAGGACTCCGAATTATGGTCACTAAGGAAACTAAACCTCAGGGTACGGTGGGTAAAAATAAAAATAATGCCACGCACTCTACAACGCTATTGGAAGTGGATTAACGGCAGTGGAGGATTTACCAACAGGCTTAAGCCTCGTTCACGTTCGGCCCACTTCCGTGGCAGTGAGCAGGGAAGTGAGCATGAAAGTGGGCAGCTCGAGTATATAAACATGTCACTTGCGCTGACCATTTTCCTGTCATTGCCTCTCTTCGCCGCTCCCTTCTTCAGCGGTTTTGTGTGGAAGTCAAAAGACCGGCAGCGCGAGCGCGAGTGAGTGTTTACATTCTGGTCTCTCGCTCAGGAGCAGAGGCTGAAATGCAACTAATTTTATGTCCTTCATTTCCGGAGGTTGAATGCGAAGTAAGTATGAAGAGGCAATGTAAACACCCACTGCCTTTGATGCTTCCACAAAAGTATTTTGGGGTGTAAATACACCAGCGTGAGGAGCAATGGCTGAATGTAAACATAGCTTAAGAAGGCTGAAGTGTACGGCTGCAAGTTCTTGACAGTGGAAAGTTTGCGAAGGCGCGGCTGAAGTTTTTTGGCCAATTGAATTTTTTCTCAGAAATATTTTCTATTCGCCTAAATACGGCCTGATTTCATCGTCCGCGTCCATGTAGATGAAAATAGGCGACGAATAGGCCGTCTCTTCTTTTTTTGCAAAAACGTCGTAACCGCTAAACAAATTGGAAACAAAGAAAAGGAGATGGATGTAGAGCATTTCGTATCGTATGAATACTATTCAGCCGCCGAATGTAGACATAACTTTAAGAATTTTTAAGGCTAGGGCAATTCTTCTCCTGAAAGATCATTCTCTCATGTAAAACGAATAAACAACTTTTGGAGATCCACTACGTCTTGCAACAAATTGACTAACATGGCAATTTTACCAATTGGATCGGGTATGTTAAAATCGATCTCTTTTGCTATTGTTGTTAAAAATTGGGCAGAAAACAAAAACAGACGGTATTATTTCTAGGGGCCTATAGCTTACTGAACCATACACCTCATTGTCATATTTTAGTTGAAGTTTTTAAAAGTCGTGTTAATATTTTTGTAATAAAAAAAAGACAGACTTTTAATTGATTGAAATTACCATAATAATTTTTGTTTTATGTGTGATATTTAATTACATTATAATGTAGTGAGTAATATTTTGCTATATTATAAAATTAAATCTATTGTTAAGGAACACTATGTCCTTTAATACCTTCTATAAATATTTAGCTTTTTTTTAATTACTTACATTTTATATCCATTTTTAGATGTTACGTTCAGAGACGTAGAAAGGTACTGGCAAAGGGGGAGTTGCTATGAACGGTGTCTTGAGGGACGCTCAAAAGGCGCCGATTCGCATGTACTTGCGAAAAGCGAATTTGAAATAATCACTAGGTGCGCCAAATTAAGAATTTAATAAAGGCGCCAAAATCTCAGTTACGTCTCTAGTAATATATGGTAAGATTAGGCAGTAAAGTATATCAATTTACAAGCAGCAAAATATGCTAGCCTATAGGCGGCACAATATGTCAGCTTATAGGCGGCACAATATGTCAGTTTACAGGCGGCAAGATATGCTAGCTTATAGGCGGCAAAATCGCAAATCCGCCTCTGATTAACGATATAATACGAATGCGTTATTATTGTGACACGGCAATAGTGAAGATTGGGGGAGAATTCAGTAGCGC